>JBBBDQ010000525.1:1917500-2027500 GCA_037127315.1 Ascarosepion bandense | reverse complement strand
TATATCGAGTATATATATATATATATATATATATTTGTCTCTTTCTTTAACCTACGGCGATATACACTCTCAGAAATCCATAACCTGTGTGTACATTAAAGATATGCTTGTATCTCGTCATATTTATTCATGCAGGTTTGCATAAACATGAGGCACGCACAAATAAGAAAGCTTCTGTGCGTGAATATTAAGGACTTCTGTCATATGCAGTGTCACTTGTATCAAGTGCTAAGATTTCTAAATCTTGTTCACTTTAAGAACTTTGGTGATTACATATGCGTAAAAATAAATAAAGCTGCACACCCATGCGTACACAGATATGTTTTTATATATCAGACATGCACTTCGTATATCTGTCAGTCAGTCAGTTAAGTGCTCGGGCGATCATGTCTCGAGAGAATATTTTCCCGCAGTAGGTTGCCATTATTTTCTGCGGCAGACTGGTGGCCAACCAAGGCTATAAAACCCAAGATGTCCTGCTATTTAACCCATAGCTTGAGAGAGGAAGCGACGGATTAAAACCTTTCCCAAAGGTATTTGCGCGTATGTGAATTCAACGAATTCAACTAGAATTCGAACTCGGTTCTCTGATTTCTGATTCCGAGCCGATATCCACTGCATCACAACGCACATCATATCTCCATATTTTTCGATCCACGACTGCACATATACGCATACCTTATATTATCAAATATCTATCTATCTATCTATCTATCTATCTATCTATCTATCTATCTATCTATATAACTAACTAACTAACTATCTGTGTGTGTGCGTATGTGTGTGTGTGTGTGTGTGTGTGTGTGCGCGCGCGCTTGTGTTTGTGTGTGCGCGTGTCTGTGTAAAAAATTCTCAGTTAAAATCTGTGGAAATTAAGAGTATGGTTTAAAAAGAAG
Organism: Ascarosepion bandense; assembly: GCA_037127315.1. NCBI lineage: Eukaryota > Metazoa > Mollusca > Cephalopoda > Sepiida > Sepiidae > Ascarosepion > Ascarosepion bandense. The sequence continues at coordinate 2,026,604 of JBBBDQ010000525.1, read as the reverse complement.
ACAATAGAAAATGTATCGATCTATCTATTCAATATATTTTTATAATATCAATTCACTTCAAGCAATATGAGACCGCCACTGGTGCACTGGGGGTTACTGTGAAAGAAAAAAATTAATGGACAGGTTATGTCGGAGAAAAATATGAGACGTATGGGAATCAAGATTATAGAAGATGGCAGTAGACATTTCATTTAAATTTTCGTGACTGTAGTTATCAGGAAAACAAGTAAACCGAAGGGATCTCCACAAACGGGAAGTGCAAGAAAAGAAACTTTTAGAGTAAAAAAGCGGCTACATTTTAATATTTCGAAGGTAAAAAGGTAGATTTTCTGCTAATCTGGTAGCAATCGTAAATACCTCTGATTAGGGAACCAGGAAAAAATCTCATCAGTGCAATTGCCATGAACATAATTGTAGAAAAGACAGAGGGAAGCCACATCAAAACAATGAGAAAGTGGTTAAAGACCGACTGCCAAGTCAGGATCGATTATATTTCAGATCCTTCTTTGGATGGTTTTTGGAACCTCAAGATGAATAGCAAAAGCACCCGACTAGATATGGCAACAGTATTCAATGCACGGACGAATGGTAGATTTATAAGCATGAAAAATGGATTCTGATGAGTGCAAACTTCCTGGCTCGATGCAGTGACTCGACCTTCCTAGCAGTAGCTGCACCTATAGATTTGATGTATTCATTCATTTAAGGTCGTTTGAGAGTCAGGCCAAGGAGGCGCAGTGCGTTGCTCTCTAGAAGAAGAATGTCATTCATTCTGATGGTAGGCAAAAAAGTTTGTCTATGGTGATAAGACATTTCTTTCTTCATATTTTGAATGTAAGGCTTCAGAACTAGTTACATGACTAATAAAAATATTAACTCTATCAAAGAAGAGATTTAACCGAACGAACAAATCAAGAACACTACGGCATCATACAGGATCTTAATTTCATAGAGAAGTCTGAATCATCAACTCAGAATAGTAAATGATATAGAAAAACAAAGATAGAATTACGATTTAATCACCATAAATCCCAGTAGACATTGTATTTCGCTATCGTTCGTATAAATGCAATTGAAAATCGTCGTTAAAATCAATGTCAAGTCACTTCCTATGCATACAATTTATATTATAATTATTTGCAAATAAACAAATTCTGCTATTAGCCCAATGTGCATGGGTGGTGCAGTAGATATTGGCTCTGAAAGATAGATCGGAGAACAGAGTTCGAATCCCAGTTGATTTAGTTGCATTCACTTATGCGCAAATACCCTTGGGGAAGGTATTAATTTTGTCTCTTTTCCTTTCAGCTATAGGTTAAACAACATGAGAGATTGGGTTCTGTAGCCTTGGCTGATAGACAGTCTACTGTAGGAAGTGATGACAACATACTGTGAGAAAACCTTCTGCTCAGTCAGTCATATCTTTTTCGAGATATGATCCCCCCAGGCGTGTATCATGTGCGGCACTTAACTGACCGAATTATCCTAATTCTTCTTTTTCTATGTGCCGTGTCCCCTTAGAACTTGGCCGATCACAGCTCTCCACAATTACCTGTCTTTTGTAGCTCAGAGTAAATTTTGTCTTTTTACTATTTGTCTTAATAGCAGTTTTGCAAACCATTTAGAGAAACTCGTTAAGTAGGTTGGTCGATGCTTTCCTTTGTGCCTCTTGCCTTGAAATGTTCTTTCAGTGTCAATTTTTCTGAACCGTCTTTCGTCATTACGTACTTTTTAAAATTATCTTTCTTTCTACTCCTGTTCAAAACAATTATAATTATCTTTACAAGAAAGTATTTAAGAATGTATTTAAGAATGTATTTAAGATGTATTTAAATATTACTTTTTGAAATATAATTGCCTTATTTTAAACGAATCCAGCTCAAACGGAAGATCAGATTTTTGATTCTACGATTTTCAATTCTACGTATGAAGAAATCCGTAAAATATTCCATTTCGTCTAATGGTCATTTTGGATAGGCATGCTGAAGAATAATAAAGATTCGTGATAACACTTCTTTTATCCGCTAAAGTTCCTAGCAAAAAGTGTCTGCAGTAGTCCTTCTATTTTCTAATAACCCATAATCGACGTCTCTTTTTGTATTCTACTAGACACAAAAGCAAAGGCTTCCGTGGCTATAGTTCTGATTTTAGTGTTGTTTTTGTTTTCTACACTTTCTGATAAACGCTATCATTTTCTTTTTATGTTGGCCTGCAAATCCCATTTTTCATCACCTGTAACACTGCAAGGTAAAATTGGAAGTTTTGACATTCCTTACTAAATGACATATGAAAACCAATTTTACTCTCCTAATTTTCCAAAGTATTGCGCATGGTAATGTTTCACTTTCTTTTTAACGGCCAGGTCAATCCCAAGATGGGGTCAGTCAGTCAGTTAAGTGCCATACGTGATACACGCTTGAGTGATCCTGTCTCAAAAGAGATGACTGACTGGAGAGAAGATTACCCTGCAGCAGGTTGCCATTACTTTCGGCAGTATACTGGTTGGCAACAAAGACTATAGAATCCAATCTGTCTTCTTATTTAACCCATAACTGGAGGGAAGAGACGGATTAATACCTTTCCCAAAGAGTATTTGAATGCAAGGAATTCAACTGGAATTTGAACTCGGCTCCCCAACTTCTCGTTCCGAGCCGATATCCACTGCACCACAACGTACATTTGGGAGAGAGCTGCTCGGTCCGCACTTTCCAGTCGTGATAGAGTTAAAATCGTCTCCGAATCTCCACTCTCCAACCTCCCTCTCAATGGGGAATGTGGCGAGTCTCTCACTAATTTATTGATGCACAGTTTTAGCTTCTTTGGTCCTGCCAGGTCAAGTCTTCACGGCTAGGACCCTCTATGCCGTTTAAATAATAGCGAACATCCTACATTTTTTCCGTATCCCATCAGCGCGAAGTTCTCGCGAACCAAGGCCCCGTTGAACTTACTCCAAAAGGATGTTTCTCCGATTCCTACAATCTTAATCTTGTTCAAGTCGAGATTTAAACGTTATCTTTTTCTCCTAACAAAATGTTAACGTTCCACTATTTCAAACAAAAGGTTAGGAAGGAAAAGAAGCCCCTCCCCATCAATGTTGACAAGTGTGTAAACACTTGAAAACCTATTTCCTGAGAAAAAAAATTAAGTAGAAAATCATTTATAAATTTCACCCGAGATTAATCGTTGGCCGTCCACTCAGTGAATGCAAAATACATCCTTCTAAAGAAACAGTTTATATGATAATTCTCATTGTTTTAAGCCCAATAATAAATCATCATTTTTCACTCTATAAAATATTGATATGAAGCCTTTTGAAGACATAAAAAATTGATCATTATTAATGTTTGAAAGGAAACGGCGATCTAATACTGAGCTACAAAATATGTTATTCTCCCAGTTACATTTTAAATGTACTGACTTATCAAATCACTCATAAACAGAAATCGGACTATTATAATAGAGATATTTATGTAGAAAACATATTAGGAACAAGATAAATGGAATCTACTGTTTGTGAATCCGACAGTCAAACCAGAATAATCATGTTATCATATACATATTATCAATAACAGCTATTAAGAATTTCATGTAGCAACAATCATCAGGTGTTCTCAGTGGAATGATATAATGTATTATTAATTTGTTTATAGAGTAGGATTCTCCGTGGGGAGACCTGAGGTGACACAAGGTCGACTTTATGTACACTCGGTTCAGGGCCTAAAATTCTGAATAGTGAATTTTGATATTGATAATATCAGTATTATTATTATTGATAATATTATTATTATTAATATTGTTCCTGCTCAGAATAAGAAATCGGTAGAAAATAGTTCGAATTCCAGTTGTATTCGTTGCATTCACTTACGCCCAAATACCCTAAGGGAAGGTATTAATTCATCTCTTCCCTCTGGCTATAGGTTAAATAGCAAAACAGATAGCCTTGGTTAGCAACCATTCTACCGCAGAAAGTAATGGCAACCTACTACGGGAAACTCTTCTGCCTAGTTAGGCATATATTATTCGAAAAATGATCGACCAAGCGTGTATCACGTATGTCACGCAAATGCCCTTGGGGAAGATATTAATTCATCTCTTCCCTCCAGATATGGTTTAAATAGCAGAACAGATAAGGTTTGACAGCCTAGGTTGGCAACAAGTCTAGCACAGAAACTAATGGCAACCTATTGCGAGAAAATCTTGTGCCTAGTCAGCCATGTCTTATTCGACAAATGAGCGACCAAGCGTGTATCACATATGGCACTTAACTGACAGACTTAACATTATTACATTATATTTAAGGTTTATAAACTGTGACCTTGTGCTTCCAGTTGATAGATATACTAGCAGTATAGCCCGACGTTGTTCGGGTGTAATGAAAGCTTTTAGATATATATTATCGATTTTCTGCACTATTGTAAGAACTGCAACCTTGAAACTTCTGAATATCGTTTCTTATGTCTTTGTCTATGAGTGGATCAAATTTGATTAAAATCGGACCACTCTTTCTATAACCCGATTTTTTCGATTATCGATTTTTGATATTTATCAGGGGTACCTCGACACAAAACCTAGCTAAGAACACTCGCAGACGCTTATAGTACAATTGTGTAAATTTTCAAGAAAATTGGTTCAGCCATTTCGGAGTCTATAGGTAACGGACACACACACACACACACAGAGACAAAGTTCCATTTACAAATAAGTTTATATATATATATATATATATATATATATATATATATATATATATATATATATATATATATATGGTGGTGTATAAAAACTCAGTTACAATCTGAGAAAAAAAGAGTATGATTAAAAAACGAAGAAGACAAGAGGAAATGTATATTTTTGCCTCCGGGTTTCATTCACTGTCTGACTTTATCAAGTCAATGAAATGAAATTAATTTTACTTTAAATAAAGTATCTATAAACAATAAGTTTGTCTATATTTCTGAGATGAGGTAGTATTTATAGTATTTACATTATTCGGACTATTGTCCTCATCTATGTTGACATTTGTATAACGTTTCAGCCGTTTTACGCTCCGGCCTTCTTGAGGCTCTTGAAATTTTGAACCGAACACTTTATTGCAATTACTTAGATATATCATCCTCGTTCCTTGCCTAGTAATGTCTCGATTGGAAGTCATGAGTTATCTATCTCTTACCCTGCAAGTTATTTTTTCACCACTGCTGTTGCCTGGTATTGAACTCACAACTGTTTGGATCAAGTCACAGGAACTAACCAACGTCTATATCCAACAAAGATGAGGACAATAGTCCGAATAATGTAAATACAGTAAACAATAAGTTGATGCTTATTGAAAGAAATCTCAAAAATATTCATATGAGCAACTGAAATTATTATTTATACAAAAACGACGTTTACTTCACGAAGAGTGTTTTTCAATCCACATATATAAGAAGCATACAGACAATATAAATAAAATAAAAACTTAAAAAATAAAAATAAAATTGAAAATACCAAAACAACGATAATAATGAAAAAAAAACCAACAATGAATCATACAGATAATATAAATACGAAAAATAAAAGTACATACAAACACCCACTTACGACAAAAACAGAAAATAATACAACCACTAAACAAAAAACTAAAAATAAAATAAAATAACACGCGTAAAGCCTACAAACACAAATACAATAACACCCAACCATGGCCCAGGATAAAATAAACCATCACGCGGCAAAATATACCAACACATTAAGAAAAATGACTTCTTAATGTGTTGGTATGTTTTGATGCATGACGTTTTATTTTTTCCTTGGTCATGATTGGGTGTTATTGTATTTGTGTTTGTAGGCTTTACGCGTGTTATTTAATTAAAAAAAAGCTGAAATGCAACAAAAAGCCCAACCCAATTAAACAAACACCTATTCACGCATACGCTAAAAACAAAAGTAAACTAAACAACCACACAATAAAAATGAAAATAATAAATATAAAAAGAAAGAAAACGAAAAACCAACCAATCATAAACAAAAACAAAAAAGAATAATTAAGCATTCACAAGCAAAACAACTCCCACAAAATCACACTATATTCTATATAAGCAAGAAAAAACCGGGATCGAACAGCAAACAGTCCTGACGAGTGAGAACATTATAACGGTATCCTCACGTAACTTTGAAGTCGGCATGATAATGCTCTGTTAAATAAACAAACTCGTTGTTCTTATCAAAGCTTTTCCACCATCCCGATATCGAGCACTTTACGATAAAAAACTGCTCGCCAAAATACATTTTATCAGTAAAACCACTGAAAAACAACAATCTTAGCGCTAAACATTATCACAATTAAATACTATGTGTATGTGTGTGTGTGTGTGTGTGTGTGTGTGTGTGTGTGTGTGTGTGTGTGTGTGTCTTGATAAGACACAAGCAGTGTCGAAACTAAATATCTACTTTTCTAGTGATAGTAAAAAATACTTATGTTGTAAATATATGATCATCCGCAGACAGATCTTTTTCGCGGCTCACCAGTACCGGTTAGACATCCGATTGATTTTTACCCAGGACTGAAACCCGACCGAATTGGTGTTAGTTGTCGATTCTACCTCTGAGCTCGGTAGGATGAGACAGATTTTAGCGTGTCATATACCATCTATTCATAGACCAGTAACGAGTGTTCTAATTCATTACTGAATGAACGATATATATATATATATATATATATATATATATATATATATATATACGCTAAAATCTGTCTCATATATATATATATATATATATATATATATATATAGTAAAAGGAAGTTATAGAACACGTAGGTTTTAAACGCACTGTTCATGCATTTATTTTTATAAAGAGTGATCGATACAACGTAGAGCTTTATATTGTGATGGTTGTTACAATGATTTATAAAAGCATAGTATCACTACAAAAGAATTTTCGTGTTTCGGAGCCAAGTGTCCCCCTCATGTTGTGATAAGTTGAAATGAAAAATAAATGGTGAAAACGATTTATTTTTGGTAATATGATATGTGAGTGAATGTGGGATGAGAGTTTAGTATGATTTAGCCGGCAGTTTGTAGCCATAGAGATACAGTCTTGGGTTAGGAGCGGGGTGCGGGGTAGCTTAGTTTTGGACAAGTTACTTTTTGGTTTTGTCTGGGTAATTCGAATGTGCGTTGTGGTACAGTGGATATCGGCTCGGAACGAGAGACCGGGAAGTCGAGTTCGAATTCCAGTTGAATCCATTGTAGTCACTTACGCGCAAATACCCTTGGGAAAGGTATTAATCCGTCTCTTCCTTCCAGTTATGGGTTAAATAGCAGGACAGATTGAGGGTTCTATAGCCTTGGTCGGCAACAAGTCTATCGCAGAAAGCAATGGCAACCTACTGCGGGATAATCTTCTACCCAGTCAGTCATGTCTCTTTCGAGACATGATCGCTCAATCGTGTATCACGTATGGCACTTAACTGACTGACTGGGTAATTCTTATATTGGGATGTAAGGTTTTTTAAGAAAGGGTAGACACTTTTTATTTTACTACTATCTATGAATGGATGGAATAGAGTTACTATTAATGTTGTGTGAGTTTATTTTCTTTTATTTATACGATGTTCGTCTTTTTTATTTCGAGTATTAAACATGGGTATTAATTACCTTTTTGAAGGGGATTATTTTATATGAATGGGGTATTTTTTGGTTAATTGAATTTTAACGAAAAACATTTTCGATGTTCACACAACACTGGTAATTCATCTCTACGGTTCAATATTTCGTCATTGTTTGGGTACTTTAGAATGTGCAGCTTTTCACTTAAGCATAAAGGGCAAATGTCGTTAAGCTAGTTGCAGGTTCTAGTTTTTTCCAGGATTTTCCATTTTACTTTAGGTTTCTGTTTTGTGTCCTTTAATTTCCAAACATATGCAAAAGGGGATGTTTGGTTTCGATTTAAGTTAAGTGCATGTACCAGCGCTGCTTAAAGATCCGATGTACACTTTATTTATAGTGGGGTTTTCAATTGATGTTATATTACATTGATAGACAATTGAATTTATTTTACATCTGTTTTGTAGTGGGCGATTATTGGGGTTTCTACACTTGCATAAGTTTTTATTGTTGTCCTCTTTATTATTTTGGTAGTTAATTTTATTTCGATCCACGTGTTGATTTAAGATATATTTGTTATGATTAGTTATAATTTTTTCGAGGTTGTTTGTGCAACTGTAACTTAGTTTAAGTGTATTTTTGTTCAAAAGTTTATTTAGATGGCTGTTAGTGGGGAAGTTTTTTTTAATTAAATTGAGGAACTTCTGCCCTAAGTTGGTGTTTACAATTTGGTTGAAAGGAGGTGTATACCAACTGATTTTTCTATTTCTGTTTTTCCTGTTATGGTTATAGTTTTTTTATATACTTTATGTCTTGGTTTTTGTAGTTTTTGTAGTTTTTTTAGGGACTTATTGTAAAGTCTTTTATGTTTGTTAAATATTTCTTCACTGGAAGAGTTTTTACTAATTCTATATTCTATGGAAGAGGGTATATGTTTGATCATACTTAAGGGGTGATTTCACTTTGGGTGGATGTATAATAGATATTCATTGGGTTTTATGTATGGTTGGTAATTATTATTTACTAAGTCGAGTGTTATATCTAGGAAGTTTACTACTTTTAAATTAATGTTGACTATTACTTTTAGGTTTAAAGATTTGAATCCTCTCTGTATAAGTTTTCTTATTTTGTCTGTTTTAAAATGTGTAGAATTTTGTACTAACATGTGACCATCGTCTCTATATAACCCTATGTATTGTGTGTTTATGTCATGGCCGTAAGAGTGTACAGTGCAAATAAGCCAATGAGACTGGAAGACTCTGCAGAGTCTAACGCACCCATAGTGATATCAAATTGGTTAATAGAGTTATTTTTTATCCATTGTTCTTGATTATGGATAAGAACAGATGTCTTGGCTACCATTATTATATTATGTTCGTCCTTGGTTAAGTCCAAGTAATATGTGGCAAATTCCTGTGCCAAAGTAAAGAGGTCTTTGGATATTGATGGGCAATAGTCAACTATGTCGAATTGGATCAAAGAACAGTTGTTTTATATATATATACTTTTTTTTTGTTTAAGGTTGTGTAATCTGTTGCTAAATTTTGTAGAAATGTGCAGTTTTGTCTGACTTGACTAAGAGTTTGACGCAAAGGAAACAAATTTTGTCGCATCAACGGATAGGGCGTTTTTTCCGATGCATGACCACACACATTTTTAAACAGTTCTCTTTTTTATTTATTTATTTATTTATTTTTTTGGGAGTCAGAATCAAAGTTCATTTCAAAAAATGTAAAGATGCATTTGTGTTTTTATCGTTCTGCTAAAGATAGGAAGACCACATTATAGTTACAGTGAAATGTTTGCTTGTCTCTCTTTCCAATCAGTAATATTAACATGAAGTGAAAGACGGCATATCTTTTTCATGTATTCTTCACGCCATTTTTGTTGTTTTGTGCTTGTGAATCTATTTTTTGTAAGAGTTTTTAATGATATCCGATTACCAAATTAGATAGTCGCTTCCATTTTCTAATAACGTTAATAATTCTTTTTCTATCAAGAATCTCCATTTCATTTCGCCTCCATCTGGAAACAGAACTAATGTTTGTTTGTTTTTTTCTTCTTCTAATATCTAAGCACAGTTTGAATTCTGATTCGTTTTATTAATAGTCGGTATTTGATTACAGTCACTTCCTCTAAATTGACGCAGAACATTTCTACATGATTAAACCTGCTTTGCTAGATAGATGCAGTTTTCAATCAGTAGTGAGTATATTGCACAAACATACGTTTTATTTTCTTCCTTTTTATTTTGTTTCGTTTCGAATAAAAAGGATAGACATGTGCTTAAATGCTGACTACTGCCTTGGGGTTAGAACGTTTGCATTCTGACCATGAGGCTCAGGTTCCAATCTTTCCATGGGCGATTTGTCAGAAAAGTGACTTCATGATATTATCTGCAGGAGGTGATCTCAGTGTGCAGCACTTTTGGAAGGTGCCTGAAAACCATACCACGGGTTGTCCCAGGCCTTGTGAGTGAATGTTTTCGCTAATCATCGCGGGCGAGGGTTTGAGCGTCCAAACCATAAACTGTAAAATGTCCGCTCAATATAGTTGCGGTATGAACCACAAGTGGTTTCTGTAGGTGTTAAATAAGCACAAATGTGTCTGAGAAAACGTCCGCAACAGAGATTAACTAGCCATATATGCTCGTCTTATAAGTGCAAGTGAAATATATTTTAATTCTAAGCATTTTCTTATAAAATATATTAACTAATTGCACAAAAAATTAAAACTAATGAAATTTTGAAGACCTGTAAAATCTGAGATTTTTATATCAATCTAATATATTTCTCTCTATTAAGCACTTATGAAGTGCAATGCAAACTCAATTCACCAGTAATGTTGAGTTTCACTCATATCTGTTTAGTTAATTATTACTATGAGCTAAAAATAATATCCGTTTCCGTTTATTCTTTACAAAATAATGATGCATTTTCAATATTATTTGAAACGACCTGTTGTCGCTTATCAGGCATCACTTGGATATGTTTTGAGTAACATTCCGCAGGTTTTGATGGGAAAGAGATTTCGATAAATTCTTGAATCTCTCTTTTTATTAGAGAGTGCTTTCTCCATCAAATCGATTGGCAGCCATCAAAATAGATAATAATTGGTTGATGCAAGATCCAGGGAATATGGTGGTCGTGCTAGAATAGACCAACTGTATAAATGTTTCCTGCATTATTTTTGATGCATAAAATATATTGCCTTTCTATGTGAGTGATGAAAAAAAATTTTTTTTTTTGACGAGCGCAGCCGCTTTTCGAATACGCTGCAGTTGTCGGATGTGTTATGAACTAAATTATAGGTCAGATGTATTTAAAGTAAACAACTACAGAAATGTAAATACCTTGGATGTATTCTAACAGAGGACGAAAAGTGTGACATCGAGATCTGAAGAAGCATTTGAACGGCCAAAGATGGATTCCAAAAGTTAAGCAGAGTATTAACAGACAGAAAATATTGGTTTGACACAAAAAAGTACTGAAGTGTTACATGATACCAATCCTCCCGTATAACAGCCAATGCCAGACAATCTACTCAAGGATGAAAAAGAGACTGTTAGCAACATAAATGATACACGCATAAGCCGATCATGTCTCGAAAGACACATGACTGACTGGGAAGAAGATTGTCCCACAGTAGGTTGTCATTGCTTTCTGCGGTAGACTGGTTACCAGCCAAGGCTATACATCCAAATCTGTCCTGTTATTTAACCCATAACTGGAGGGAAGCGATGGATTAACACCTTTCTTAAGGGTATTTGTGCGTAAGTGGATGCAAGGAATTGAACTAGAATTCCGAGTCGATATCCACTACACCACAACGCTCATCTGTGTAAGGTGTGGCAATCTTCTACTTCTTCATGTACTGTGTCCGTTCAGGACTTCCATTTGGCCCTGTCTCTTGTTGCTCTCAATATTTTTCGTCTTGCTATCTCTCCCAAACTCCGCTCTACTATCCATTTGCTCAAGCCTATCAAATATGTCTCACGCTGCCTTTCCCCTGTCTCTCTTGCCTTCTATTCGTCCTGTCAGTATTAAATTCTACCTCACTACGTGTCTCAGGAACCTCAACTGTCTCTTCATGATGTCAAGTATCCGTTCGGTCCATGTGGCAATAACTATATAAATAAATTAAAAATAATAAGATAGAAGTTGATGTATCTACAGTGGCTGTACAGGAACCAAAACGTATTTACCATGAATTACCAGTCAAACATAATAAAGAATATTGCAGAACCAATATAAAGATTATAAGAATAACAAAGACCGTTGTTTAATCTTGACGCCAAAGAAATACAAAGATCGACATAATATTAGGCAGTGTATTCACTGGATAATACAGGTTGCAATTAATAAATTTTCGTCTTAAAAATGAAAGTAACTCTGACATCTCATTCTAGTCTAATAGATATATTTACCAAATATATATATATTAGTTATTACGTTAGAACATGTGAAAAACTACAAACTACTACAAATTTGTACATTTTGTTAGTTAACAACGATAGTAATATACGTTTTTATTTAATTTCTTTTTTTTTAAATTATGTGAAAACAGAAAACAAATCCGCACAAAAAAGAAGAAACAAAGAGGGAAGAAAAAAAAGAAAAAATGAGAAATCAAGAAACAAATACATATATATAGACATCAGCAGACTGTCCTGCGTCGCTCTATCACAGCTCATCAGTAGGTTTAGATATCTGATTGCTTCTAGCAGTATCGAAACCAGACCGAATTAATATTGGTCGGTGATTTCAACTCTAAGCTATGGGCGCTCGGTGTAGGAAGGCGGATTTTTAGTGTAGAATACATATAAAGAAATACACACATATACACACACACGTACACACACACACACACACGTACACACACATTTTTTTCTTGAACAAAATTTTATTTTATTTTTATTTTTATTATTTTTTATTTGTTTATTTTATTTTTATATATTTTATATATTTTTTTTTTTTTTTTTTTTAATCATCTCACCCCAGGCAAGGCATTCCACTGCCACTATTGCGCATGGGGCTACATAGGGGAAGGTAAAGAGAAGGAGTGGATAGACATAGGGAATGTCAGGAGAAAGGTGATAGATGAGTAAGGATAGCGAGGATGAGTGTCGGGCAGATGGGAAGAGTGTTTGATAGAATGGGAGCAGGTTAGTGTGTTAGGAGGTGTCTATTGACCTTACATTTAAACTCCTGGAGATTGTAGCCGTCGGGGAAGCAATCTTTTGGAAGAGAATTCCACAGTCGGGAAGTGCGAGGAAAGAAACTGTTGGAGTAGAAGTTACGGCTGCATTTTATCGATTTCACTGTAAAAGGGTGGGATCTATTTGCTAATCTAGTATCTCGTGCAAATTCGTATTTAGGGGGCACCAGTGATCTAAGTTCATCGGAGCAGAAGCCGTGAAAGTATTTATAGAAGAGACACAGCGAAGCCACGTCTCTCCGGTGGGAGAGAGACTGCAGGCGGTCTGCCAAGTCGGTATCTATCACATTACAGACCCTCCTCTGAACCTTATCGAGAAGCCCGAGGAGAACAGCAGGGGCACCCGACCAGATATGGCAGCAGTATTCAATGCACGGGCGGATGGTAGATTTGTAAATGTGCAGGATAGATTTAGACGGAAAAAACTTCCGGGCCCTACACAGAGAACCGACTTTCATAGCAGCGGATTTAGCAATGGATTCGATATAGTCATTCCATTTGAGGTCCGCTGAAAGTGTGAGACCAAGGAGGCGTAGTGTTTTACTCTCTGGGAGGCAAGCCTGGTCCATGCTAATGGGAGGTAGGTGAGATTGTCGATGATGGTTAATTGACAGTAGCTTCGTTTTAGAAGCATTAAAATTTACTAGCCATTTCTTACCCCAGTCCAATATGGATTGGAGGTCTTTTTCAATCTCGGCTGCAAGTTTAGCTTTGACGCCTACACCAGATTTTTGTTGGAGGCGAGAGTAAACTGTGGTGTCATCGGCGTACAAACCTATTTGGGTTCTTATGGAATCAGGGAGATCATTAATATATATCAGGAAGAGTGTAGGACCTAAGATGGAGCCTTGGGGGACACCTGCGTTTGTATGGTAGTTCTGAGAGGCATGTCCGTTTAATACCACTTTCATTGTGCGGTTAGAGAGGAATGACTGGATTAGTTCAAACAAATGTCCAGTTATACCATAGCTCCGCAGTTTACATAGAAGACCAGCATGCCAAACTCTGTCGAACGCCTTAGATATATCCAATGCAACGGTTCGAGCTTCGCCATTCCTGTCGAGTGCCTGGTATATGTACTCGGTGATGGTCGTTAGCATATCAGCAGTAGACCTGGTGAAGCGGAAACCATATTGCTTGTCCGAGAGGAGCCTGTTTGCTGTGAGATGCTGAACCACCTCGGCGTTGATAATGGCTTCGAACACTTTGCCAAAGATCGGAAGAAGGCTGATAGGGCGGTAATTTGCAGGGTCAGAGGGTTCTCCAGTGTTTTTAAATATAGGAACTATAGAGGAAGATTTCCAACAGGCAGGAAAGCAGGAAGCAGATAGGCAGAGGTTGTAGAGCTTAGAAAGTATAGAGGAGAGTTCAGGGGCACATTTCTTTAAGACTATGGTTGGGATTCCGTCACCACCGCTCGCTTTGTGAGGGTCAAGTTTTAAGATAATCTTAGAGACAAGCGAAGGTGTAATGTGGACATCATTCAGTTGTGCGTCGGTTCTAGGTGAGAATTCGGGTGTAAAAACTCCACACGAGTCCAGACTCGAATTGTTCGAGAATCTGCGGGCAAAACATTCAGCCTTATCTGCTGGGGAGGTGAGGACCTCAAATTTGTTGATTAGCGGGGGTATTGTGGACTTGCTCTTGTTAAGTACTCTTTTACAGAGTCGCCAGTAGTCTTTAGAGCCGAATTTAGAACATTTAGAACAGAATTTACCATTATTATTATTATTATTATTATTATTATTTTATTTTTATTTATTTCATGGTTATTTTATTTTATTTTATTTATATCTATTATTATTATTATTATTATTATTCCAATTTTTAATATTAGGTCTCATGAATTTACATCTTCGTATGGATTTCTTAAAAATACCATTCACTTTGTTTCATGAGTAATATTTCTGTTTGTGTGTGGGATTTCATCATTATTTTAAAGTTAAAAGATTTAAGTCGTAACATTGTAATCTAAGTGATACGCTCTTGTATTTGTAAAAGTGAGAATTGGTTTATGTAAAGAACACTATAACATTCAATCTCATTTTTAGCAGTGATTTCAAATTAAATGACGTCTAATAAATTTAAACTTTTATTTGGATTCCTCTTTTTTGTTTTGTGATGACAAAGCGTAATCATACAATTCTCTATTTCAACAGAAACAGTAATTTATTGCTTTAATAATCAACAGTCCATCTATTTTTTATGTTACAAATAGACTCTCTGCATTGGAAGCAATATAAATAATCGTAAGGGTGAGTCAAACAGCAGATCGTAACTTCTGTGATAAATATAGGACAAAATGAGGATACAGCGAACACTTAATGTCTTGTAAATTCTAACTTCATATAAGATCAAACCCCGTAAATTTCATTGAAGTGTGTGTTTATTGTTGGGTTATGAGCTCATCATGTTCGGTATCAAAGAATGACGATCGAGTGATAACGATCTCATCCCTTTAGCTGATCATTTTGGTAATGTTGGATCTCAGCATACAATTCTTCTTAGACTCTTCACTGTAAGTTCACATAGTGTAGAGACAGGAGGAATACGTTATATATGTTTCCTTTTACCATTTTGTAAGTATCACAGCTGAAGTCAAAGGGGACAAATTAATGCCTTTCCCAAGGTTATTTGCGCTAAATGCAACGAACTCAACTGACGCTCAGATACTTTAACTTTATTAAAATACAACGTTTAGACCAAGTACTCTCTGGTTATCATCAGATGTCTATAGATTGACTAAATAGATTATCTCGTTGATTGTTGCGAAATATCCTTTGAAATGTTGAACTTTGGTTCGTCACTACCAAAACCACTATTTAGTGGTGTCTTTTTGGAGCCTTTTATATTCAGTGTCAGATGACAATTGGCTAGAATCCACTAACATAATCCAGTTGTCAAATCCATCTGACACTGAATATTAAAGGCTCCAAAAATTTGCCACTAAAGTTCTTCGGGACTATGGCGTAGTGGATATTGTAGTTGGTTATACATATGTTAGTATCATCTAGGGGTCATGAGTTCTGCCCTTGGACTTGCTAGTGACGAACCAAATTCCAACATGAAAGAACAATAATTGATTTCATAGGATATTTCGTAATAATCAACGAGATAATCCACGTCAATTAATCTATGTACACCAGGCGATGACCAGAAAGTACTTAGTTGAAACGTTGTGTCTATTATAACACCTATATCAACCAAGATCAGAACAAAAGTTTGAAATAAATCCAAGCTTATTGAAAATTACTCATCGTAAAAATAAAATACAAATTATTAAAATACATTTATTATAATACTTATTCTTCGATAAATAACACGAGTAAATGTTTTGAATGTAGAGAGGAAGGTGTGAATGACGTGGCCTCGAACAGTTTTAATTTTTTAGTGTTTGATATTATTAACATGTTTATATAATCAATATACGACATTTTGGGCGTGCGTTTTGTTTTTCTTTACTGTATATATATATATATATATATATATATATATATATATGTGTGTGTGTGCGTGTGTGTGTGTGTGTGTGTGTGTGTGTGTGTGTGTGTATGTGTGTGTGAGATTAAATAAATTACAAACAATATTTTTGCTTATTTTTAATAAAATCCGTTCATACTCAGGGACAATCTTTCGCGTATTACAGTCAAAACATGTCAGAAATTAGCTGTGACGCTGACAAATGTTATTTTCATTAATTTCTTAAGTTACCCAAGTACTTTCGACCTCTTGCTGAGGTCACCTTCTGGGGTGTGAGTTATGGTAACAAATGTAACCGGAAAACTGTGTTGCTAAAAATCATTGTACATTTTTTCTACTTCAAATGTAACAGTTGACAAATTGATAGCCTTCATTAGAACGTGAAAATTATCCAAAAATTTATTTAATCTGACATGTTTAAAAGAAAATTTGCTGCCTAAATACACAATATATATATATATATATATATATATATATATATATTCATTCATTGCATAAGTATAATAAGTATATGAAAATTGTGTGAACATCACCAGTCATAGAGAGACAAGAGGTCACAATTGTTTGGGATTTAATCATCCATAGTGAGAGACATATAAACGATAAGAGACCGGTCATTGTGATTAAAGATGGCAGTAGCTTCAGCTAAAAATTTATTCGCAAAATATATGACAATTAATAAATATATATATATATATAAAAGGATCTTGAAATTTTAAATTAATAATGTTGCACACTAAAATTACTTCTATGTGCCAAATATTTTCATGACTGCCAGTTATATCTCTCCACAACGTCAGCAGTTTTTCACCCTTTAATCGGGCTTCCACCCACATTCTCTTACCTATTCATCCAAGATTTTGTGGTAAATGTCCTGCTGCATTTCCCAAAATTCTTTTGCTCTCAATAGGCCCTATTATGATTAAGTTTTCTATACACCCTTTCCTCGTGTGTCCAAGATAGTTCAGTTGTCACTTCCTGGTTCTGAGCATAAGCAGCTCTTTTTGTTGCTTATTTTGTTAAAACTTTTTTGTTGTGCACATCAAACCGACCCTCTAGCACAGTTTGTCACCGTGGGCTGACAAATAAAATACGCTGTCCAGTTCGCTGTTATCATTTATCTATTGCGTCACCGTCTTCGGGCAGAGCGTAACTTCATTGTCTTAGGAGAGAGCTCAACTCAGTTGTGCCTCTGTGTTAGGAGAGATTGTAACTAATTGAGAAGTTCCTGGTCCCGGGATACAGCTGTCTGACGCAACAATTCCTCATTGTTCTACTAAAGTGGAGGATTAGATTCGTAGGTTGGGCAATTTTTTCTTTTACGCATCGAGTGTCTTACATGAAACAGACCATATGTCACATTTTGTCCCCGTTGGCAGACAAATAGATACTAGTCTGGAAGTCCACTGTTTGGCTAGTTGTTATCATCTCTCATTTGCGTCACCGTCTTCGGTGCAAATAAATAATAGCCTCCGTATTGACCACACAACTAGATTACCGGGCTTTTCTAAGGATTTCTGTTCATGTTACCCAACATTGTTAGAAATTCGTCTTTCCGGTGGCTTCTTTCGTCCTGTATGTGCGGTGTTCTCGTGCGAATATTTTGTCCGTTACTCTGATAGTCTTGATTCAGTGTTTGATTCTGGTGCTGCTAAGTTTTCAGACATCTTCTTCTATGTGCCCTATCCTTTTAGGACGTGGCTTTCCACATCTCCCTATCTCTGGTGGCTCTTAATATGTTTTCTCCTGTTACTCCACGCAAACCTCATTCCGTCATCTACCTGATCAGACCCTTTAAATATGTTATCCGATGCTTTCCTCTGTCCCTTTTTCCTTCTATCTGGCCTGTCAGTATCAGGTTCTCCAAGCCCTTCTTACTTAGTGCATGTCTCAGGAACTTCAGTTGGCTCTTTCTGATGCTCACTATTAGTTTTCTTTTTAATGTCATTCTTTCCAAAACCTCATCATGGCTCACATGTTCGGCCCACGATATCCGCAGCATCCTTCTGTAAAACCACATTTTCGCTGCTTCAAGTTTTTTCCTCATCATCGGTGATATTGTCCAGCATTCACTGCCGTATTGAAGAACTGACATCACATAGCAATCTAGCACTTTCTTCTTTGTTTCTAGGGAAATTGTCCCGTGTCTTAGTACTTTACTCAGCTTCTGGAATGCGTCCTTCGCCATGCCAATTCGCCTTCGGATTTCTGTGTCGCACTTTCCATCTCCTGTTAGAACACTTCCTAGGTATTTAAATCTTTGTGCATGCTTGATTCTATTGTCCCCTACCTGTATTTGGCATTTTAGGTTGTTCTTTTTGCTGATGACAATACATTCAGTTTTCTTGCTGTTTATTTGTAGTCCTTTTTGTCACTGTCCTCAGCTACTTTCTGTCGGAGGTTCTGTAGTTTTCTTTCCGTGTCTGCAATCAGCACTGTATCATCTGCATAACTTATGTTGTTCAAATTGTGGCCTCCGATTACAAATCCTGGTAGTGCATGTATAGTCCTCAAAATATTCTCGCTGTAGAGGTTGAAAAGATCCGGTAAAAAGACACATCCATGTCTTACGCCCCTTTCTGCCTTTGTGAATCTGCTGAAGTCGTGACCTTTTCGTATGCAGGCAGTTTGCTGCTAGTAGAGATTCTCGATTACTCTAATGTCTTTCCCCAAAATGTCGAGGCTGCAGAGCATCTCCATAAATTCTTTGTGGCGTATTTTGTCGAATGCTTTCACATAATCAATAAAACATATGTACAAACGTTTAAAAATGATGGTTTAACAAAAGACTACGTGCATAGTTATTGCTTTATTTAAACTGAACTTATTAATATCACAATTGGTACTATTAAGAGAGAATGTGCGTTCTGATGCAGTAGTTATTAACTCGGAACGAGAAATCGGGGAGCCGAGTTCGATTCCCAGTGGAATTAATTGAACTGTATGCTGAGATCCAACATTACCAAAATGATCAGCTAAAAGGGATGAGATCGTTATCACTCGATCGTCATTCTTTGATACCGAACATGATGAGCTCATAACCCAACAATAAACACACACTTCAATGAAATTTACGGGGTTTGATCTTATATGAAGTTAGAATTTACAAGACATTAAGTGTTCGCTGTATCCTCATTTTGTCCTATATTTATCACAGAAGTTACGATCTGCTGTTTGACTCACCCTTACGATTATTTATATTGCTTCCAATGCAGAGAGTCTATTTGTAACATAAAAAATAGATGGACTGTTGATTATTAAAGCAATAAATTACTGTTTCTGTTGAAAAAAGAATTGTATGCCTTGACTGGCAACCAGTCTACCGCAGAAAGTAATGGCAGCCTACAGTGGGATAACTTTTTGCCCACTCAGCCATGTCTCTTTGGAGACATGATCGCCTAACCGTGTATCACGTATAGCACTTAACTGACTATTAGAAGAAAATTATCGTTAAAATGGTTTAAGCAAGTAGGATTCCGATTTTATAGGATATCATTTGCTTTTTTGCGTTTAGGTCAATGTTGGAATCTTATGTTTCACTATCCACTCCCCACCTGACACCTTCTAAATGAAGACCATCTGTCAACTGCTTTATCTTAGAACGACATGAAAGCGTTCAGAGGCAATAGAATTTATCATGACTTCTGTCTGTAATTGTGATGCCGAGACATGAATAATTCCAAGCTAAAGCTCTGAATTCATAATCAGTTTATGATAACGAGGAGGGCGGCGTTAAAGATTTCACTTTAAGTATTAATGTGTAAATTACGAGCAAACAGTCAAACAATTAGGTTTTGTAAAATAAAAGCTGGACGGTGAAGTTTTGGGTGAAGCATTCTGTTTTGTGGATTGATGAGTAGAATGGCTAAAACAAACCCAACATTAGAATAATTTCTAGAGTTTACAATAATTTCCAAAACGATTAGCATCAGATCTGTTCACTAACGTTGAATGCATATGTTAGGTTACCTTGGCAACGGCAGATAGGGATGACGAATGTTGTCGAGCGCAATTTTACGCCTCTCGTTTTCATGTGCACTTTTACTTTGACAAATCTATATTTCAGGTCATTCAATTTATACTATTCTCTCTCTCTCTCTCTCTCTCTTTCTCACTCTTTCTTTCGTAGTTTCTCTTTTTCTTTCTTTCTTAGTCTCTGTTTCTCTTACTCTGTCTTTCTCAGTCTCTTTTCCTCACTTTCTTTTTTTCATAGTGATTTTGTCTCTATTTCATTTCGTAGCTTTTTCTGTTTCTTTCTTTCATTCTTTTGTAGTCTCTTTCTCACTGTCTTTCTTTCGTAGACTCTTTTTCTCTCTATCTTTCTTTTATTGTCTCTTCTCTCTCTCTCTCTCTCTCTCTCTCTTATTGCTTCCTTTCTTTCGTAGACTCTCTCTCTCTCTCTCTCACACACACACACACACACTCTCTCTCTCTTTCTTTGTTTTGTAACCTCTTTCTTTCTTATTGTAGTCTATTTCTCTCTTCCTCTCTTGGGTATTTCGGCGTGGTGTTATGGTTAGCAGGCTTGTCATGGTAGAGCCTTATTAGTACTGAGTTCGATCTTCACTGAATGCTCCATACTTTCAGCCTTGTACCACATCTAAGCGGCGCTTAGAAAATCAACTATTTCTCCTTCTTTTGCAGTTTCTCTCTATCGTAGTCTTTCTCTCCCTCTTTATTTCTTTCGTTGTCTCTTTCTCTCTATACACTATTTTCTTTAGCAAATATACCTTTTGCTTTTCATTCAATTTCCATCACTTACTCTCCCTTTTTCGCTCGTTCACTATCTTTGTATCTTTTCTTCTTTCTTACACTCTCTTTCTATTCATTTCTTTCTTGCTCGTCCATTTTCTTTTGTTTAATTTGCCTTTTAAAGTTTTTTGTTTGTTCAATTTACCGTTCCATCTCTCACTCTTACGTATTCTCCTTTATACTCTCTCTGTCTCTCTCACCTCACACATTTTTTTCTTTATCAAATCTTTTGATATCTCTG
This sequence comes from Ascarosepion bandense, assembly GCA_037127315.1. Taxonomy (NCBI): domain Eukaryota; kingdom Metazoa; phylum Mollusca; class Cephalopoda; order Sepiida; family Sepiidae; genus Ascarosepion; species Ascarosepion bandense. The sequence goes on along the minus strand of JBBBDQ010000525.1, from coordinate 2,005,327 downwards.
TTCATTCAAATTCCAGCTTCATCTCTCTCGAGCACATCTACTCTATATGCCGCATCCATTTAGGCCATGGGTAATCATGCTTCTCTCAAACGTCCCATCGCTTGTAGACCTTAGAAGCTTTTCTCGTTTGCTAAGCCACCCCTAACCAGTTCTGCTAGCCAGTCAAACATGTTCATCAGGTATATGGTTTGCTAATTTGTCTTGCCTTTCCTGCATTAAGTTGGATCTGTGAGGGTTAAGTTCCCAAACCCTTTTTCCTCATTGTGTCCAAACAATTTCAGTTATCTCTTTCTTCTTCTGAGCATAAGTATTTATCTTTGTTGCTATTTTTTAAATATCTCGTTGAATATTCATGAAATTCTCAGCATCCTTCTGTAGATCAACTGATCTTGCAAGGTTTTTTTTCTCATCCGTGGGGAGAATGTCGAGCATCGAATTATATATAAGCGGATTGATATCACATAGCAATTCAGCTCTACTTTATATGTTGCAATTTTTTTGGTTTCCATATATCTCTCTATGTAGTTTAGTATACACATTAACTCTCTGGATATCTATCTGGATATCTGTCAATCAGAAATCCGCTGAGGGTGACAAAGCAAACCTCGCTGCTGAGCTGGAAAAAGATTTCAAATAAAATCTAAACGTAACTTCTACTCTATAACTTTTTCTTCTTTCTCATCATTTTCCTCTTTGAAATGATTAAAAACATCCCTGTATGTTTAGTATCTATCTATCTATCTATCTATCTATCTATCTATCTATCTATCTATCTATCTCAGTACGATCTATCCACCTCTCTCTCTCTCTCTCTCTATATATATATATATATATATATATATATATATATCGGTGTGTTCATTATCTATCTCTATCTATCTTAGTATGTTCCTTATCTCTCTCTCTTTCTCTCTCTCTCTCTATCAATCTATCTTAGTGTCTTCATTATCTATCTCTGTCTCTATCTTTTATTTATAGTTATTTTTGTATCTCTATCTAAGTCAGTATATCTATCTATCTATCTATCTATCTATCTATCTATCTATTTTTAAAAGATTTTAAAAAATTTATATTAGTTATATGTAATTATTTTAATTCCATCATCAAATTTTACTTAAATACTATCAAAAACATTACTATACGATCTCTGTAAGGATGAATAATTCTATGAAAAGTTAACCTCTCGCTCAGTCACGAAATCTATTCAATACACAATGATCATCCTCAAATGATTAATTTAGTAAAATCAGTTTGTATTTAATCAGGCAGGCATCTCCGCTGACGACACCACCATTTACTCACGCCGCAATAAGAAATTTCTCAAGGCTGACAAAGAAAATTTCGCTGCTGATCTTGAAAAGAACCTCCAATCTTTAGTGGACTGGAGTACAAATGGCTCGTAAATTTTAATGCTTCCAAAACGAAGCTGCTATTCTTTAACCCCCATAAACAATCTCTCCTATCCGCCATCATCATAGACTATGATGATGGCGGATAGGAGAGATTGAAAAGCAATACACTCCACCTCCTCAGCCTTTCTCTCTCAGCTGACCTTAAATAGAACGACTACATGGAATCAATAGCTAAATCCACTGCTAGAAAGGTCGTGTCATTGTGTCGGGCCAGGGGTTTTTTTTTCTCTTCTGGATCCATTCTGCGCATATACAAATCTATCATCTGCTCGTGCATTGAAAACTGTTGTTATATCTGGTCCGGCGCTTCTGCTATTCATCACGGGTTTCTCGATAAATTCCAAAGGAGGATCTGCAATGTAATCGATCCCGCCCTGGCTGCACAACTCCATCACTTTCTCAGCGACTAGATGTGGCTTTCTGCTGTCTCTTCTACAAAAATTTTCACGGTTTCTGCATCAACGATCTTACCTCCTAGGTGCACTCTTTACACGTTTTTACTCAAGTTACTAGACTGAGAACCAGGTCCCACTCATTTACAGTCAAAACAGTCAAATGTAGCCGTCAATTCTACTCCATCAGCTTCTTTTATCGCACTTACCGCTTATGGAACTCCCTTCCGTATAATTGCTTCCCTGATAGCTACAATATCCAAGTGCAACGTCAATTGCCATCTCTTATCTCCTTGACTCCTATCCTTCTCTTATCCGTTCTCCGACACCCTCTGTAACCTTTTCTTCTTTCTCTTCACCAGTGGCAGTGCTGACTTGCTTGGGGTGAAACGGTTATATAAAGATTAATTTTTTTTTAATTAAATCACCCCAAACAAGGCAAAAATTCTATTAAGACACAATGGATTGTAGCGAGAAATTAAGAGACACATGTAAGAAGAAAAGACAATAAAATAATATGGTTCAGAAAGACAGAAGATGGCAAGTGACGTTGCTTATAGGTTTTTGAAGTTTGTAGGTGGCAAGGAATTTGCGTTGCGGTGCAGTGGATATCGATTCAGAATAAAAGATCGGGGAGCCAAGTTCGAATTCCAGCTGAACTCATCGCATTCATTTGCGCACAAATACCCGTGGGAAAAGTATTAATCCGTCTATTCCCTCCAGTTATAGGTTAACTAATAGGACAGATTGGGTTCTATAGCCTTGGTCGGCAACCAGTCTACAGCAGAAAGTAATGGCAACCTACAGCGGGATAATCATCTATCCAGTCGCCCAAGTGCATGGCACTTAACTGACTGACTGACTGATGAGGCAGGGAAGCAAGAAAAATGGAAACGAGTTCCTCAGGCTTGAAAGGCGAGAGTATAAATTATTAAAATTGCTGCTATATTTTGCTATTTATACAGTAAAACGAGGAAACCTAATTATCAATCTAGTAGTACACAAAAGTTCATGCAGTCGGAATATTTCATAAGAATAAATGCTATGAAAATATTTATAGAAAAAACAGAGGGGAGCCACATCACGGTGGTAAGAAACTGACTGAATGTGGTAATTTACCGTATATACTTATATATAAACAAAAACCCACAGTTTTTTGCATGCATTTTTAAACCTTCCAGAAAAATTACCTGAGTATAGAGCAACCAAACAACTACCTCTGTATAAGGCGACTCTCTATTTTATCTGTAAAAGTGACACTGAAAACTTGCACTATACAGTAGTTTCTTTATTTATATGAGGACTAACACTAAAGTCAAATAATAAACTGAATAATATATATAATGTGATAACTTAATACAAAATGACATGATAATATATGACATAGGATAATATGATGTCGAATTATAAAATCTAACACAAAATAATTTACTGTTAGAATGACTACTAAAACATTAAAAACATAAATTTGCATGCTATATATATATATATATATATATACTTATACATATATATATATATATATATATATATATATATATATATATCAAATCTAAAATTATTCTGAAAATCATACCAGTGTTATACAACCGTACCAGACAAAAGAAATTCTCCATCTCTTTGTGGTCCTATGACGGTAAACTGCATCCGGCAGCAAGATTGGGAGGTTGTGAGGAGCATGGAATCACCTCTTAATTGCTGCTGTTCCCAGGTCCACCATGACCTGGAGTGGTAGCACCTGTTAGGGTCTCAGCTATGGGCAAATAGTAAACCCCCAACACAAACTATGGTCAAAATACACTTTTATAGAAATATATGCATAAAAATAAACTTTTATAGAAAAATATAAAGTTTCGGGGGAAAAATATTACCAACAATACATTTTTTAAGAAAAATAAATTATTGCCATAACACATTTTTGAAGGAAAAAAACTAATTCTCAGCATAATATCTTTTAGTACAAAACTAGAAGACATTTTCAGTTTTCTAAAATAAAAAAGAATAAAACAAAATATTTTCATTAAAATCTAACTATATCAACCTTCTCACTATAACCAAATATTTTTTTTAAAAATACCTTAAAAGCCCATCTGTTTTGACATTAAATAACCCACAGAGGTTGAAATGCCGTTAAACAAAATTGAAACTTAATTGAATTAAAACCATCTCTTTGTCTGTCTTCATTACAGTTGTTTTCATGATAACTCCGTCAGCGTATCACAGCAGAACATTGGTACAAAAAGCATTGACGAACTGACAATACAGACTTTGTCGGAGAATAACACCACCCGACAAGCTTTATATTGATGAAACCATTGTAAATGTTCGCTTTCAGTTTATCAGAATAAATACATGATGATAACCAGCACACTTTCCATTATTTGCTTAAAATAAATTAATATGTATGTCTTGCTTTATTTGATTAATTCGATAACTGTTGCTAAAAACAATAGAATTTCTACAAGTTTACAAAAAGGCATGAAAAGAATTATATATAAATCCTTAAGTAAACGGGATACGAACGAATCTTTCAGAAAGAACTATACAAAAAGACGTCATCTCTTTCATATTCAATTTAATCTTCAAACACTGATTTTACAAAAAGCTTTACCAAATGAAAAAATGAAACAACACATCATTTAGACACTTCTAACATCATTATGGAAACTTTGACTTGCATAAAAATATCGGTCATAATGCATGTCGATAACAAATGATAGATATTTTTCACTCAATAAGCGTTTAGTGACTTTCTTGCCCTCCTTGGGCGAAATGATTAAATAGTATTGCTTAAAAAGGTAAATAAAAATATAAAGATATCGTTATAGGTTCATAAATCGCAGTGACATACAACCACATTTATTGAGTGTAGCATTCCATGTTCTATAAGCCATATTCTTCAATATTCGACGACATAATTATTTCAAACAAAAATAAAATAAAATGCACTGTTAAATAGTGAACACGCGGCGAGACCCTTCATAACTAGTAGCAAAATTAATCTGGTAGTAAAGAGAATGAACTGAGCCGGTACGGCCTCGCTATTGTTTTATTGATTTTCATCAATCAATAAAATCAAATATTCACAAATACCTTTTTATTGTGTTGGCCTTTTTTAGCGTAGTAAAGGTCAATCCAACACAGTAAAAAGTGTTCAACCCAATATGCTAAAAAGAGGTCAATTCAATAAGAAGCAATTAAGAAAACATAAATTTAATAAATATATATATATATATATATATATATATATATATATATATGTATAAGAATGAGTGAGTGAGTAGGATATAGTAAAATAAAGACTGTGTTACCCCAAACAACGTTCAATCATGAATTTTCTGTAATTTGACGTATATAAATAAGAAAAAAATTTCTAGACATGACAGTAGATAAAAAAATACCAGCCCTGAGGAGGACGTCTTAATAATGGTGCCCTCACCAAACTTCGAGCCCGGCATGAACATATATATATATATATATATATATATATATATATATATATATATATACACTTACTTGAAACGTTATTGTTGTGGTCATTTCGTATTTGAATTTTTTTATTAAATAGGGTGTATTACGTTTATCATTCTTCTCATTCGAAAAACTTAGTAAAGAAAAATGCGTTCCCTGACAGGGATCGAACCTGCGCCTCCTTGTTGATAAGAGATATTACTGTGTGATCCAGTGTGCTTCCTCGTCGCAGCAAGAATAGGTTCTATTTCCCATTTTTAAAAATGGGGCGTCTATTTATGATACGCAGTATTAATTTAATAACGTTTGCAAAAAAAATAAAGATCTCGGATTGAAAGTAAATCTATAAATTCTTTACTTTCTCGCAATATTATAACATCTTCAGGAAAATTGTTTTCAAAATTGGATTCATTTTCAGAAATCACAGATGCTCTGACGTAAACTCAAATGTACATCGTCAAATAATGTCTTTGCATCATCATCAGTCCCCCAATTGCTTCAATCGTCGACTTGACCTGAGGTCAGAAGAAACAGATAAACTTCTCCAGGCTGATCTGTTGATAGTGTCTCTCAAGATCTTCGGCATTAATTTGTGCGTTCACGCTTTGATGTTGTTTGACCAGCTCTTGCGGTGCTGTTTCCATCTGCCTTTCGCCCTTAGATGATGGTCTTGCAGAGGCTGTTATGTTTTGTGACCTAGCGAAAAACATGCCATGTTTCGACTCTAAAATAGTCAGTCCACAAAACTGTTAAACTTGCAGCTAAGGGAAAATAAATTGACATATTTTCAGAAAAATAACGTATTGTCTTCGAAATATAATTTTTAAAAAATGAATCCAATTTTGCAATTAAAAACTTGATGAATTCCGTATAAGTGACAATAAGCAAGATAAAATAACGAAAATATCTTTTGATATCGAGAAATATAGTTACAGACTGTGTGCATTAACGTTAACTTCCAGAAAATTAATGACTAAACGTTTTTTGGCGTAACACAGTCTTTATTTCACTATCTCCCACTCGCCCATTCTTGTACACACTATATATATATATATATATATATATATATATAGAGAGAGAGAGAGAGAGAGATATTCTTAAGTTTGTGTCTGCTTAATTGTTTCATATTGAATTGACCTCTTTTTAGCATTTTGGTTTGAACACATTTACTGTGTTGGGTTGAACTTTACCACACTAAAAAAGGCCAACACAATAAAAAAAAACAATTAACCACCTGTAAATCCTACATCACTTAAGAAATGACATTCATCAAGCAAAAAGAATCCCTCATACACAAAGATATGAAATTAAACTAAACTCTATATAAATACAAAAAGAACACCAAGAGAAAAAATGTGAAGAATGCAGACATCACAATAATGCCTTCACGAAACTTCTAAGCAGGCATGACTGAAACAATACTGTTCTGCTAAGTCACAGACTTATCCACATTATTACTATTAATGCGATGTATCTATGTTGATATTCAGCACTTAATGACAAAAATCCTGCTTGCCTAAAATGCCTTACTACCAATAATCTACTGAAGAAAAGCCCATCAATTTTAACACTATGTATCATTGCAACTTAACTATATATATATATATATATATATATATATATATATATACTACTGACCATAATTAATAGGTTGCGCCATTAAAAAAATAATGCATTTCATACAATTTTTAGTATTTATTGCTAAGTGGATAATTCTAAATGAAAATAGAACGCTTCTTTTGTGTTATTATTACTTTGCAAAATTTTACAAGGCAGCCAGGAAGACTTTGCTTCGGCCAGCTAATAAGAAGAAAAGTGTAACATGGAGAAGATATCACAAAAGTGAACACCAGAACGGTTCACTCGATGGACATGGTATTGTGCAGTATTAACAAAAGAATCATTCTATTTTCATTTAAAATTATCCACTTGGCAATAAATACTAATAAGAATAGTATGAAATACATCATTTGTTTTAAAACTTGGGTCAGTCAGTCAAGTGCCATACGCGATACACGCTTGGGCGATCATGTCTCGAAAGAGACATGACTGACTGGGCAGAAGATTATCCCGCAGTAGGTTGCCATTGCTTTCTGCGGTAGACTGGTTGCCGACCAAGGCTATAGAACCCAATCTGTCCTGCTATTTAACCCATAACTGGAAGGAATAGACGGATTAATACCTTTCCCAAGGGTATTTGCGCGTAAGTGAATACAATGGATTACAACTGGAATTCGAACTCGGCTCCCTGGCTTGGGTAGCCTTATTATTATAGCCGGTAGTATATATATATATATACATATATATATACACTCCCGTATTCTTGCTTTCCTGACAGCTACAACCTCCAGAAATTTAAATGCAAAGTTAATACTCATCTACTAACCACTGGCCTCTAGCTCTCTCCCCTCCCCTGTATAACCTTCCCTTTCTCTTTACCTATGTATCTGTCATCGCACCTTCTTTCTTAGCTTTCTATTGTTCCTTTTTAACTAGCTTGTACTCCTCACTCTTTTCTAATTAATCTTTTTACATTTATGTAATCCCCTGCACATCAGTGGCGTTTCCGTCTTGCTCGGGGTGAAATGATTAAAAAAAATATATATACATATATATATATATATACAACTTTTTAAAATATTGTATATATATATATATATATATATATATATATATATATATATATATATGAAATATTTTTAAAAGGTTTACACTGTTGCAAACCTATTTATCGATTTGCAGATTAATTACTCGATCCTATTGCAAATCAGAAGTATCAATTACACGAATGAAGGATACCATCTTCAAGTCTGTAAATATGCTCGACCAAATGTAAGCATCATTTGATTTTTTCTCGAGTAAATCATCAATCAATAAAATCGAATATTCCCAAATACCTACGCTGATATATCGAATGATAGATTCCTGAACAGACGGATCGCTCACAGAATCGAATATAGACAGATAGGTTTGAAGCAAGGAACGGAAAGAGCAAACCTAATAAAGAAAGCTAAGTGACAATTACTCGTATTCTTGAATTGTGTTAACAGCACCGAAGCAGAGACTCTTGATTGAATGAAATTTTAATCACATAAAGAAGAACAATATTTTTAATCAACCTCTTTGCCACTTTATGAGTAGGTTTGCACTGGAATCAAAAGATAGTATCAAAGACGACGAAAAGAATGTCTCATTCGGTAAATACATATGATGATTTGACCAGAGAGGGAACTGATTTTGATAAGAATTAAAACAATCTGGCTACTTTGAAAGAAATTACGAAACATCTATGCGTGGATAAATGCAAAAAAAAAAAAAAAACCAAGAAAAAAAACAAGAAAAAAAAAAAGCAAACAAAGACAAAAACAAAAATTAAACAAAGATCTTATTGAGATATTTTCCATGGGGACTATTACCGTGCTATTATCTACCAAGTCCTACCAAAAAACATTTCTATCACATCTATCTTCCGTTACATGTTTTTAATTATTTTATCCCATTGGATATCAACCAAGCAATTGTTTTCTTCATGAGTTATCTTTTCATTTGAATATCCATTCTACTTACAGCATCCCGATGTGGGATAATGATTAGCAAATTTGGCTTGTTAGAATTATTACAATTGAGAACTGAGTTTGATCATTACTTGGTAACCCATACTTTTGGCCTTGTGCTGTACATAGAAAATCAAGTGATACTTCTACGGTGTAATGGGTAAGAAGCGTGTCTCTTTAGAATTATTACAATTTAGTAGTGATTTCGATTCTCACTGAGTGCTTCACACCCTTAAACTTGGGGCACGACTTAGGTGCGCTTAGAAAATCATTTTTGACGCCTGATGTGGTGTAACAGTAAGCTTTTCTCACTAGAATCATTAAAATTGAGAAGTGAGTCCGAACCTGATTGGGTGCTCCATACTTCCGGCCTTGTGCAACATCTAAGTTGCGCTCAGAAAATCACTACCCACTTAATTATTTTTGTGTTTTAAACATTTTTTTTTTGACATCTCTTATTTTGATCTGTTCTGTGATCTATATTGAACCCTTTCAGAATTGTCGGAGTCTCTGCTTTCGATGTGAAGTGGAACGCAGATGAGTCTCTACCAAACGGCAGAGTCTAGTTTAGGGAAAAATAGACAAGAGCTTGACTCTGCCTTATGCAAGATCTATGGGAAATGTTTTCCCGATCTTAAGGGCACTGAATTCTCACATTAAAAACCGACCTTGTCTCACACCCGGTCTAAGTGGGGAGGTTTCTGGTAAATGCACATATTAAACCCTTTCGTTCTCAGAAAACAACACCTGCTCTTTCAATTGATTTTTATGCGTTTTTTAGTTCATTTCCAAATTTTCTAAGTTTCATTTTACATGACCATACATCATAGCAGTAATTGTAAATTCATTTTAAACTTGATAATGACCAAGAAAAGAGCACTGAACTGTGATGTAGTAGCAGTCTATCTCTATGACAGTGAATGTTGGAGAATGTCACAGGTGAAAAAAAGCTTAAAGCAACAGGTATTTAGAATTAAGACGGAAAGTGCAACATGGAGATTCGAAGGCGTATTGGCATGGCCAAACATGCATTCCAAAAGCAGAGTAGCGTATTAAGAGACACGAAAATCTCGTTGGAAAAGAAAAAAGATAATTGAATTGTTATCTTATGTCTGTCCTTCAATATGGCAGTAAATGCAGGACAATCCCGTCAAAGATGAAGAAAAGACTTAAAGCAACCGGAATGTGGTTCTAAAGATAGATGCTGAGGATACCCTGGGAAGACAAACACGCGATCAACGACGAGGTTTTGGAGAGGAGGGACACAAAAATGAAACTGATACTTAACATCAGGAAAAGAGAGCTGAATTTTTCAAGACATATAAAGAGGAAAAAGTGTAACCCTATTTTCAGATGGCTGGTATTAATTTTAAGTGATTTTCAAGATGGGAATATATATATATATATATATATAAATACATATATATATATATATATATATATATATATATATATATATGTGTGAATGTGTGTGTGTGTAGTATATATATATATATATATATATATATATATATATATAAAGAAATACTCAACACGTCATTTAGATTGGTTATAAATTATAATTCATATCTATGAGCTACATTAGCTCATTTCGTCAGACCACACAATATTCGTTCTATTCGGTACAAACATTTTTACCGGAATGGTTTCGTGGATATAGTGTGGTCTGATGAAATGAGCTAATTTAGCTCTTAGAAATAAATTATATTTCATATCCAATCTAAATTACTTGTTGAATTTTCCTTTATAAATATCATATTGCTTTGAATAATATCCATTGAGCTCTCCATACTGATATAACACTTAATATTTTATATCAAGTTGATCTTGTTGGATTATTCCTCGCCGTTTACAGACTGGACATCTATAGCTATATATATATATCCAAGTAAAGAGGACCCAAGGTTTTTCGATTTTTAGTTCCCTGGTTATTACATTTTGTATAAAACGTGCTCAATACAATAAATATTATAGAGCATAATATAATCATAATATTATGAACGAAAGGTACATTGTGATACGTCTATGTCTATATTTCCAGATTTCTATCTCCTCATCAGACAATGTTGGATGTTGGTTGTGAAAATGATTTACATTTTTAAAAAAATCATTTTCTCAACTAACATTGCCTGATTAGGAGATAGAAATCTCGATACATAGAGATTTCCGTGTCGCAATGAACTTTTCATTCATAATTATTTATATAATATATATATATATATATATATATATATATATATATATATATATATATATATATTATATTTAGGAAGGAAAACTCAACACTTCATTTCAATTGGTTATAAACTATAATTCATTTCTATGAGCTTAATTAGTTCATTTCATCAGACCTTACAATCTTCCTTCCATTTGGTCTCAAAAAACTTGCCGGAATAAGTTGATCTATATAGATATAACACTTAATATTTTCTATTAAGTTGATCTTGTTGGATTATCCTCACCGTTTGCGAACAGGACATATATATATATATATATATATATATATATATATATATATATAGTCTCTCAAGTAACTTTCTGTCCAAGGATATGCCCACTTTCTGCAAAGTCTTTTGTGAAATCAAACTCCGTCAGTAAATACTATAAATAATAACTATTGATAGGGAGACTTGCCAAAGTAAAGATGTTTCCAAAAAGGAATAAGAAAACAATAACAAAAACTGAATAAAAAAATCAGACTATAGAAGTTCGGTTCATTTAAAACCGTTCATGGCTACTTCGTCAGTTTCAAGGACAACCTAATAGAAATAATCAATTCGAAACGCATCGAACAAATCCAGTGATTAAACAGAAGCTACCAACATGAAGATTTGTTTTATTTTATCTATTGCAGCACGAGAAGCAAAGGAAAGATGCAGCACCCAAAATGTCGGATTCCTAAAATCTTTCAGGTTTACACCTGTAGTTACTGCAGTAGCCATCTTGGATCGCCTTCATTCACGAAGCCAATTCACTTAGATTGTTATGGTGCTATTGGAATGGACTCTTCCTTCGTCAATAAATACTAACCTGCGTGACTTCCGCGGACGCAGCTGTAAGGCAGTCAAGAGGCAGTCAAGAGGCAGTCAAGAGATAGTCGCTAGACAGCCGAGATGCAGCGTAACTATACAGTTCTGACGAACACTTTTATTTTGCTGATTACTAATTCTTATTATTGTATATATGTTCTATTATTCTAATACACTGTTTGAACATACCTTCTTGTTTTCGTGTTTTACATCCGAGCCCAAAGAGGCCACATCAACTTGGCGATTAAGATTCGCCCCAACAGATTGTGTGTATGTCTGTCTGTATCGTTTATGCAATATTAATTAAAGCAATGTTAAAATTAATCTGAATATTAATTTTTATCAATATCAAAATGTTATCAAATTATATACTAATATAAGCAATATTAATTTAACTTTAAATTAAGCAATATCAATTTAAGCAATAATAATTTGAGCAATATTAATTTAAGCAATGTTAATTTAAACAGTATTTAATAAACGCTAGCAATAATGATATAGTGAAATGGAATATATTGAAAAGTAACAATATAAATTTTTAATATTTAAATATAAATTGTAATATGAATATTTAGATTGAAAATATTATAGCCAGACTTTATCTTAATTAGAATAATTTTCTAGGGTATATATGTTTCTGAGGTACAGACACATATATATATATATATGTATGGGTGTGTGTGTGTGTGTGTGTGTGTGTGTGTGTGTGTGTGTGTGCGTGCTGCGTGCGTGCGTGTAAGATTTTTATCAAGTCAAACAAGAATAACAATCTTTTCATTTTTGTGAGGCAAAGAAAATCGATAAATCTTTGATGCATCAAAATTTTAATCCTGAATTCAAATGTCGTCTCATGGGATTTTACTAAAGTGGTTCGAGATTTTGATCAACCAGGAATTATTTAATTATTTTAAACGTTATTTTAATGCTGTACACAAGTCAATTGATTAAGTAAATATAATCAAACTAAAGTTTCGTTTTACTGCACAGGTTTTTATATATTTTTTTTTTTTTGGCCGCAAAATTCTCACCAAAAATGTTAAATAATGAGTTACCCCATCTTTAAACAATGATAACCATAAAAGAACCCAAAAGTGGCTATAACTGAAATCTGTCAAATATATTCTTTGCATCAGTCGATATGAACATCAGTCAAATATCTTTACAGTATATACTAAGTGTTGATTACATTAAACAATAATAGTGAAACCTAATTAGAAAATCCAAACACATTTCTTGAACTATGAATCAAATAAAGTTTCAGCCAACAATTTTTCTCTCTCTTTGAGGCGGTTATCACATAAACTTTAATAAAAAAAAGTCATACAGTGATCATAGATACTCTCAAAATTATGGTTAAATTGATAAATATAAATATATATATATATATATATATATATATATATATATATATATATATATAAACTCACTTATAATTATTAAATGAATTATATATCTAACTATCTTCTAAAAATAAACATATTAAAACATAATTATAGTTATTTAATGAATTATATATATATATATACATACATATATATATATATATATATATATATATATATATATATATAGTGTATTGTAATAGTTGTTACAATGGTTTATTAATTCATAGTATCACTACACAAAAATTTTCGCGTTTCGAAGCTACCTTTTTTTTCTTTTTTTTTAGGTGCTTCTCATGAGGTGAGGACTTTGGAATGAAAATTATCTGGTGAAAAACGGTTTATTTGTGGTGAATATACGTTTTTAGTGAAAGTGGGGTTGGGAGCTTATTTTGATTGTGGTGGCTGTATTGTAGTCTTAGAGTTAGGGTTTGGGAGAGGTAGCTTAGTTCAAGACAGGTTTCCTATTTTTCTTGTTTTGGTGTAGTAGTAGTGGCGTCGTTGTGAATGATATATGTGGTGTGTGATTTTAGAATGGTCTAGTCGTTCGTTTATGGTACTTAAGGTGCTGCTATTTGGTTTAGAGGAGGGTATGGGTTATGTAGTTTACTTTTTAGTTTAGTTTTGGTTATTTTGTATTGGGATATATGTTTTTTTTTGTTTTTTTTTTGCAGTGTGGATAGTTTCTTTTATTTTTCTACCATTTACAGGTAGATGAACTTATCGTTGGTGTGGCGTGGGATTTGTTGTCTTTTATTTCTACGTTTTTTGTTCTATTTATTAATATATATATATATATATATATATATATATATATATAAAGAAAACTCAAGACATCAGTTCAATTGATTATAAGTTATAATTAAGCTCATAGAAATGAATTATAATTTATAACCAATTAAAATGACGTGTTGAGTTTTCCTTTATAAATATCATATTGCTCTGGATAACATTCACTGAGCTCTCTATATAGGTATAACACTTACTATTTTATATTAAGTTGATCTTGTTGGATTTTCCTCACCTTTTACGGACTGGACATCGATATATATATTTTAGTATTTAATTCCAAGAATGAACTGTTTCTTTTGTTATTATTAATTTGCAAAGTTTATAAGGCAAGTAAAAAGATGAATTCGTCCAAAAAAACCAAACTTTTCTTTATTCTTTCATTGATGAAACTGCAATATAGGTAATTATTAGATATTTATAAATTCATTTGATGCACATGTTATTGTGCAGTATTCACAAACAAGCTATTGTATTTTCATTTACAACTATTCACTTGACAATAAAAAAATAGTATGAAATACATAATTTTTTTTAACACCGGGGTAGCCTAATAATTATAGCCGGTAGCGTATATATATATATATATATATATATATATATATATATATATATATATATATGGTTAATGAGACATTGAGGTTAAGCTGGTTAATTGAACATTGAGGTTCTAGTGACTTGACCCAAAGAAATGTGAGTTCAATACCTGGCTACAGTGGTAAACAAAATCTTTCAAATAACTAAGATACCGGAAATGGCATCACACATGGAAGGAGAACAATCTATCCGAGTAATTGAAATAAAGGTGTTAGTTCAAAATTCCAATCACGTCGTGAACAGTAAAGTCCGAATAATATAAATAAATAAAACCATAATTACAACTTCTCACATGACCTTTGTTTGTTTGTTTGTTTGTTTGTTTGTTTGTTTGTTTGTTTGTTTGTTTGTTTGTTTGTATCATCTTCGCCCTCAAAGAAATCAAACAATATCTTCTCTTCTGAATTCACAGCTTTTGATTTCCTTACTGAGTGTATAACGCGTGTATTTCAATACCATATGATTGTTCTCCGCACATGATTTCACCTCAGAAGAAACAACGTTATGCGTCTTCAGGAAACAATGATTTCTATGATGACGACTCAATCGTGACAAATAAATACAATGTTTATGCTTGTCAATGTAGGATATGCGTTGTGATGCAGTGGATATTGGCTCGGAACGAGAAATTGGAGAGTCGAATTGGGAAAGGTATTAATCTATCTCTTCTCACTCCAGTTATGGCTTAAATAGCACGACAGATTGGGTTCTGTAGCCTTACTTGACAACCAGTTTATCGCAAAGAGTAATGGCAACCTACTGCGGCAAAATCTTCTATCTAGTCAGTCATGTCTCTTTGATCGCCCAAGTGTGTATCATATATGTGTTCTCCTTCCTCCAAGAAACGACGCCTTCTATATACCACTAAAAACGCAAATAAAAAGAGACTTGTATAAAATTGTTCATTCATCGTTCAGTTAGTTTATGATACGGAGTTGTAGAGCCGACTGAAGAATTTGCAATCGGACACTGAAATCCAAATACACATAGAACAACAGAATTCGACTATAATATTGTTTGTCTGTTGTTGTGTTTTCTTACTTAATTTTACTCGACGTTCACCAACAATCCCCGACATAAATGGGATAATGTCACATCATACATGGTTTTTTTCTTTTGTACGTCATCATTTGGCGTTGTTCTCTTTCGAGTGCATTTTTCTTTACATTTTGGACTGATGAATTCACTTTCTTTTGAAGCCTTGCTGACACGACTGACTGTTGAATGGCTGACATCAACAATATCCGTGATCTCTATAAAGCTTGGTTTGCCAGTAGCTTCGTGCAATTCATAAAACGCTATCGTCACACAATTCAGATTATAAATATCTTGCCCTTGTTTGTATCATTATTTATATGTCTGAGAAACCTATTTTCGAGGCCTTCAATTAGACTTACCAATATTTTCTACAAAAACAAAGCATAATTTCAGTTATGTTTTTAAATAGACCTGTCAGATCTAAACGTCCATATAGATATCACGCAGAACGACCAATTGATCAGAAATGTCCCCACCCCTGTCTGCTCTATCTAACCGTTTTCTCAGATCAATATTTAATGTTAGATTCAAAAGAATGATCCCAGTGGGTTCTAGCGAAGGCTAGGATCTTGACGACTGGCGCGACAGAACCACAAATAAGGAATGACTACATTACTTGAGCACTTCCAAAAGTAGTTACAATTAAAACTGATAGTAAAAGTAATGCGAACAGAATATAATAAAAATGTTGACGTTATTCAAACGTTATTTCAAACAAAAGGTTAGGAATGATACCCTCGTATATATTAAAAAGAGAGATAATCGCTTTTAGACTTATTTTCATGAAAAAGCTTTTGTGAATTTCACGCATCAGTAGTGCTGACCGCGCGGTCATCAAAGCCTGATGAGGTACTAAAAAAGTAATTTTCTAAACATATGCTGTTAAATATAAGAGACAATGAATGTCTATTATGTTTAATCATGAGCCGTTCTAAACATCGTATTTTGGCTTTAATTTCAGGTAAAAATAAAGACAAAAGTTCTCCAACATTTGGATATTTTTTATTAATGTAGTTCTAAGCTTTTGTCTCACATGAACCATCTTTATGTCAATACAAGATAAAATCGTCTTTCATGGTGAATGTTTTTATGTTAACGTCCCTGTAACCTCTCTGAAGATGGCTCATCTGAGCCGAAAGCTTTGAACCAACTTAATAAAAAAATATCCAAATGCTGGTGATTTTTTTTTCAGCTGAAATTAAAGCCAAAATACGATGTTTAGAACGGCTCATGATTAAACATTATAGACGTTCATTGTCTCTTATATTTAACAGTATATATATCTATATCCCTCCTGTCATGCTCAAGGGTTTGGGTTTTTATTTCTTCTTATGTCTTAATGTAAGATCCGCAATAGAAGATACATCAATATATGTACGTTGCCGTCATTTTAGACGACATATCTATATAAATCTGCTGCCATCATTTTTTACGGCACAGGTCTAATCGTAATACATAATATATGTTCTTTAGCTAAAGCAACCTCAAAAGATACAAACTACGAATTGAAGAAATCAACATTAAGAAAAAATTTAAAATTTAAACATTTAGCTAAAACGGTATACCAAAATACGAAGGCATATTGGAATAGCGAAGATGCATTCCAAAAACCAAGCAAAGTCCTGTCAGGGAGGCATCGTGCCTTGAGAAACTCTTGGGCCTTAAACTAACCTCATACTTTAAGTAGAACTCGTACATACGATCCATCGCTTAAGATGCAGTAATAATGAGCAGTCCCCTGCAGCACTCCAGTAAGTACCTGACTCATCGTGCTCCCTCCTGCCTTTAAAAAAAGCCAGATGACACCTAAAATGGAGTTCTGCTGTCATATTTGAGCAGGAGTTGTCCAGTCACGATAGAGATCCATATTTTAGTACTTACAGCATTCAAACCAAGCATACAAGGTTTTATCTTTTCCTATCGATGTAGACTGATGGCGGCGTAATGTGAAACTCCTCGCCAGAGCTGCTGCCATTTACTGTATCAACAAAACATTTGACGCAGTTTAGGGAAAATGGTCACCTATTTCTACAACACCAGAAAGTAGCTGACCCTTCCTGAAATGTTCTATCTTGGCAGAAGCTAGATCAAACCATTAAAGGAGTCTAGTTTGGAGTTGCCCAAATTCCACTTACCATCTTTGAGCAAATATTTGGGTGATTAATTATTTCCTCCCTGCAACTCATTTCCCACAGATAAAACGTCACTAGCCCATCGTTATTCTATTAGCATTTCCATGATAGATGTTCGAGTAAACTACATTCCTTGGTTCCACCACTATGGATTTTCAAAATACACGTAGATGAGTCTACTTACTGGTAAGTACCTGTACCTGTACCTGTTTCGGCATTCACCCTGCCCGGGTTGAGCCGGCTTCCAACCAAGCGAAGGAAAAAAATTCGTTGGGATTTGTTTAAGGACAGGGTTTCAAGTCCTACCCTGTATAGACCTCAGGCATTTTTAATTATCCAGCAGTAGGTTATCATTGCTTTCTGTGGTAGACTGGTTGCCAGCCAAGGCTATAGAACCCAATCTGTCCTGATATTAAAACCAATACCTTGTAGGGAAGGGACGGATTAATACCTTTCCCAAGGGTATTAGCGCGTAAGTGAATGCAGGGCATTCAACTTGAATTCGAATTCGGCTCCCCGATTTCTCTTTCCGAGCCGATATCCACTGCATCACAACTCACATTCTACTATTGGTAAAGAGGAAGTTCGACTCGGTCAGCGTCTTTCTGGAACGGAGACATTGGTAAAGTCTCTGAGATGATGCGACAATCTTAACAAGTTTAAGTTTTGGGTCAACAGTTTCCAGACATGAATATCCGTATAATAATGAACCTATTGCTCCGTTACTGTATCCCCTATGTGCCTTTCAATAAATCTCTAGCTTGAGTGGCCCTTGTAATTTGCTGATGTTTTTTATCTAATTTTTTTTAATCTCTAAGTTTTGAAATAACAGATGAAAACATAAAATTGTTTTTGAACAAGAATCTAATTCTTCCTAACTGAATATGACAATTATATGCAGAAGATAACTGCACTGTTAATGATTGTTTAATAGAAAAACCATCACAGAAAAGAGTTTACTATCGAAACTTATTGTAAATGATGTAAAATCGATTGCCTGTGGTTATGAATTAATACAACCGTTGTTAACAGAAGATGGCTATTATATGTATAATTAATGCAAAAACGCCCCGTTCATAAACGGGAAAGATGAACCGCGCCATATCCAACTATTTTAACGGCCATTAAAACGACGATGAAGAGTAGTCATCTGTGACAGTAGTTTTTTTTTAGTATGTCTCCCTTCATTTGGTGAGGACGACGTCACTGACCAATTCTTGTCAAACTTCATAATGCGACTGTTTCAATTCATTAGATTAAAACTGACATCAGCAGATGTGACAACGAATTCATTCAATTGCTAACGTAAGAGCGGTATTTACAAAAGTCAGGTACAAGACCATAACCTGGTCGCCTAACAAGATTGGACATTTAAAAGCACAGTAGACACTTGGCAAAGTATAGAGGCCGAAATAATGGATTAACAAAAAATCAACAAACAAGAAGAAATTAGTTCGATTGAAAAGAAGCCGTTACGTTATAACAATGCAGTTAAAAATGAAATCAGACAAGAATTGTGGAACCCTATGAATTCTTGAAGAATTCTATGAATTCTTGAAGAATTCTATGAATTCTTGAAGAGTGTTAGTTTCTGGTTTGCCTATTTCTGTTTCAATCATTCATGTTCGAGACATTTCATTAACTTTTACCTGAAAAATTATATAGAATCTGGTCCAGTTTGAAAGTTTGGGTTCATTTTCACCACTGATGTGCGTTGTGGTACAGTGGATATCGGCTCGGAACGAGAAGCCGGGGAGCCGAGTTCGAATTCCAGTTGAATCCATTGTATTCATTTACGCGCAAATACCCTTGGGAAAGGTATTAATCCGTCTCTTCCTTCCAGTCATGGGTTAAATAGCAGGACAGATTGGGTTCTATAGCCTTGGTCGGCAACCAGTCTACCGCAGAAAGCAATGGCAACCTACTGCGGGATAATCTTCTGCCCAGTCAGTCATGTCACGAAAGAGACATGATCGCCCAAACGTGTATCACGTATGGCACTTAACTAACTGACTGAATGTAGCTTCCATTTTCTATAAATACTTCACAATAATTGTTCATGATAAAATACAAAGAATCTTCAATGTTACTGATCCTTGGTTTTACTTATTTCCGACCGTTTTAACTATTTTCTATAAATACGTTCATGATAAGTGTTCTGGAGTTTCCTCTGTAGTAATGAATTTAAACGCAGTACTAGATTGAAAAGGTCCCAACGATTTACAATTAAACTGGTTAAAATTGTATACTTTAAAGAGGTTACAAAGAGCCAAGGTGGTACTCGAGTGAAATAACAGCAACACGTGCGTAGATGAAAGAAGAGAGGTTTATAGTCAAGAGAATACACGGCGGCAAGACAAGGAGTCTGGTACCAGGCTAATAATTGCCGAAGCAAGTCACAGGTACCTCCTGTGCTCATTATATATGGTTACTAATAATCAGTCCACATAGGCGATAGGGAATATAGGATATTCTAATTACTGCTGTGGCCTGTTAGAGCCAGGAAGAAAGACACAAAAACAAGAAGTTAAGTAATGTATTGGAATAACAGAACACATACATAATAAGAGTGTTATTAGACTGCAGATAGAAATGTCCATCCGAACTCTCAAGTTACACTGCGTCTCGACTACCCCACGCCCAGGAAGTCTCGCAGGTTAGTATTTATGAAGGAGGAAGAGGTTCATTCCAATTCAGATAGGGCACCATAACAATTACAACACTAAATGACCGCAAGTTCTTTGCTAACAGTTTCTTTACTCAGCCTTCTAACCAATGAAACTCTTTTCCGGCTTGCTACTTTTAGCTAACTTTGATCTTTAAAAATTTAAATGCAATGTCATTTATTACCTAGCGTCTTGTAGATTCGTCTTCTTTTCTTGTTTTCGCTCTTTTTTAATATTTTCTTTTTCTCAGCATTCCCTTGTGTTTTAGTGTTTTTATTGTCTCGTTTGGGGGTGAAATAAAAAAAATAATAAAAATATTAGAATCATCTGGAACATTTGTTGTTGAAAAAAGGCCTGTCTACAAATAGAAAATGAATTAAGTAAGGACACGAAAATAGATTAAGCAAGGTTAAATATATCCTCAAAATATTACTATCACCGGCTGGTCAGTACCGATTTTATTGTGAAAGCTGACTTAATGTGGTAATATCAGAAGTATACAGACACACACACATATATACACACACACACATACACACATACACTATATATATATATATAAAGAGAGAGAGAGGGGGGGAGAGAGAGAAAGAGAGAGAGAGAAAAGTTTTGTCTACTGAGGAAATTTAGTAGACACAACTATAGAATTTTTTAAATGAGTAGAGTAGATATTTATCCCTGTTTCCTGTTTAGGATTGGGTTTTAGACTCCTTCTAGTTAGTTTCTCGACTCGAAACGACAAATCGGGGTGCCGAGTTCAAATTCTAGTTGAATTCCTTGCATTCACTTACGTACAAACACCCTTGGAATAGGTATTAATCCGTCTCTTCCCTCTAGTTATGGGTTAAATAAGACAGATTAGGTTCTATAACCAGTCTACCACGGAAAGCAATGACAACCTACTGCGGGATAATCTTCTGCTCAGTCGGTCATATCTCGAAAGAGACATGATCGCCTAAAGCGTGTATTACGTATGGCACAGAACTGACTGAGTAGCCTATTTAAACTCTATACTACTTACATCTCCCGATTCATTTGAACAAAAGTAGGTGTTTATTTCCTTTTATCCCTGTTATAAAGTATGTAAGACTTCTTCTTCTTCTTCTTCTTTGTGCCCTGTCCCTTCAGAACGTAGGCGATCATGGCTTTCCACGTTTACCTATCCCTGGTGGTTCTGAGCACGCCTTCTGTTACACCATGCAATCCTCGTTCCATCATCCACCTGATTAGGTCCTTCAAATATGTTATCCGCTGCTTTCCTCTGTCTCTTTTTCCCTCTATCTGGCCTGTTAGCATCCAAGGCCTCTTTCCTCATTGCTTGTCCCAGGAACTTCAGCTGTCTCTTCCTGATACTCAGTATTAATTTCCTTTCTGTTTCCATCATTTCCAAGACCTCATCATTGCTCACATGCTCGATCCATGATTTTCGCAGCATCCTTCTGTAGAACCACACTTCAGTTGCTTCAAGTTTTTCTTTCATTTTTGATGATTTTGTCCAGCATTCACTGCCATATTGAAGGACGGACAGCACGTAGAAATGCAGTACTCTCTTCCTTGTTTTTAGCGAATTTGTACTGTTTCTTAATATCTTACTCAATTTCTGGAATGCTTCCTTTGTAAGACAGAAGGTGTGTAAACTGGTACCTCTCTTTTTTATGTGATTCTCTTAGCAATAAGAAAACTATATCTGTATTTTACTTTAACATTTTAAATTAACATTTTTCTTTGTATTAATTTCATTAATTTCTTCAGATATTATTTAAATTTTATTATCTGTTAAAAAGGGCAATTAACAAAGAGAAATGTAACCGTGGTAATGGTTTTTTCTTACTTTATATATATATATATATATATATATATGTTGATTGTTTAATTACTTAGTTTCTGGTCATAATAAGATTAGACCAGTGAACATTTTTATTAAATAGTGTTCAATACAATTATATTGTAGAACTTTTGAATATTTTCCAATTCTTGAACGAGTTATTACGCGACCTAAGTATCTACCATGTGTGGTGTCGTCAGGCGATTTTCAATATTGACACAACACTCATGGTAGAAACCTAGGTCGCGAAATAACTCGTTTCCAAATGGAATATATATATATATATATATATATATATATCCGGCAAGAGCGTCACAAACGACCAAAATATAACTATCACGCTATGGCAAGTATTTGTAGATGACGCCAAAGTACACTAAAGGCATACAATGCAAGGAAAGACAAGAAACATTAGAAGCTATTATTATATAAAATAAACAAGCCATGTTGAATAAAATATAAGTTACTACAAGAGTCGGTATCTTGAAGTGAATATGATATAATTAATGTGCGCACATATTAGATTAGTATTAAAAATATAAAAATTAAATAAAACAAAACGCAAATGGATCGCATTCTTTTTATTCGGCCTCATTTCCCAAAAGCTGTTAAACATAACGACATGCGAGATCATTTGAAACGTTTCAGCTTCCCAAAAATTCTAACCAACACAAACTCCACATTGGTTCTTGGTAATGAGTGCGAATGTCAAGAGTCAGTCAGTTAAGTGCCATACGTTTATACACGCTTGGGTGATCATGTCTCGAAAGAGACATGACTGACTGGGCAGAAGATTATCCCGCAGTAGTTTGCCATTGCTTTCTGCGGTAGACTGGTTGCTGACCCAATCTGTCCTGCTATTTAACCCATAACTGGAAGGAAGGGACGGATTAATACCTTTCCCAAGGGTATTTACGCGTAAGTGAATACAATGGATTCAACTGGAATTCGAACTCAGCTTCCCGGATTCTCGTTCCGAGACGATATCCACTGTACCGGCTCAAATGTCAAGAGTACTTAAACAAATATAACAAAGTATGAACTTAGAACGGTTTATTCACAACTTCGATCCCAATACTCAAAACCTTATCAGAAAATTGGAAAATATAATAACAAATTAAAAAGAAATACTTTTTAATCAAATTTGTTTGGATAAATACTTGCTGCTAAAATATACCATATATATATATATATATATATATATATATATATATATATATATATATATGAAATATGTTGGATAACAAGACAGGTTGTGTTCTATAGCTTTGGATGGCATTCAGTCTACTGCAGAAGATAGTGGAAACCTACTGCGGGAAAATCTTCTACCCAGTCAGTTATGTTTTTTTAGACATGATCTCCGAATCTTGTATCATGTATGGCACATAATTAACTGTGACAGGATAAAATTTGTAAGTATAGCGTACACATTTGTAAGGTATATGTGACAGTGGGTCATGATTAATTTCCGTTTTGGGTAACCAATTGTAATGATGAATGTGTCATCTTAACAACTAAATATATGTGTCAGTTCTTCATTTTGTAACACAATAACATAGATTAGCTTTTGCATGGAAGGTGCAGTGTACACAGTGAATTAATGAATGTTCTTTCCATTTTAAGCAAATCTGCATTCAGTAAAACTAAAAAAAAACATTCAAGAAAAATGTCAGTCTGTTCTACTCCACGCTCCTTAGTGCTTTTTTTTTTGTTGTTTTTTAATCGTTTCACCCCGAGCAAGGCGGAAACGCCACTGATGTGCAGGGGGCTACATAAGTGTAAAAAGATTAATTAAAAAAAGAAAAGAGTGAGGAGTACAAACTAGTTAGAAAGGAAAAATAGAAAGCTGAGAAAGCAGGTGCAATGACAGATACATAGGTGGAGAGAAAGGGAAGGTTACACGGGGGTGGGGAGAGAGCCAGTGGTTAGTAGATGAGTATTGACTTTGCATTTAAATTTCTGGAGGTTGTAGCCGTCAGGAAAGCAAGAATACGGGAGCGAGTTCCACAAGCGGGAAGTGCGAGAGAAGAAGCTGCAGGAGTAGAATTGTCGTCTGCATTTGGCTAACCTGACTGTGAATGGGTGGGACCCAGTTGCCAGTCTGGTTGCGCGAGTAAATACCTGTTGAGGAGGCATCAGTGACTTAAGTTCGTCTGAGCAGAAACCACGAAAGTATTTATAGAACAAAGGGAGGCCACATTTCGACGATGGGGAAGTGGCTGCAGTCGAGCCGCCAGATCAGTACCTATCACATTACGGACTCTCCTTTGGAGCCTGTCAAGAACACTTAGGAGAACGGCAGGGACACCTAACCATAAATGGCAGCAGTACTCCATGCACGGACGGATGGTTGACTTGTATATATGCAGGATGGATTCAGGCGGAAAAAACATCCTGGATCGACAGAGTGACCCAACCGTCTTAGCAGTAGATTTTGCTATGGATTCGATATAGTGGTTCCATTTGAGGTCTGAGGACAGGGTAAGTCCGAGGAGGCGTAGTGTATTACTCTCTTGGTCCATGCTTATGGGAGGCAGGAGAGGTTGCCTTTAATGGTTGACAGACAACAGCTTGGTCTTAGATGAATTGAAGTTGACAAGCCACTTCTTGCCCCAGTTCACCACATAGTGTAGATCCCGTTCAAGGTCAGCAGCGAGATTATGTCTGTCCGCCACGACAGGTTTCTTACTGGTGCGGGAGTATATTGTAGTGTCATCTGCGTAGATGCCTACTTGGGACTTGATCTCATCTGGGAGGTCGTTGATGAAAATAAGGAAGAGCGTCGGGCCCAGGATATAGCCCTGTGGGACACCAGCATTCGTGCTGTAGGACGAAGAGGCACGCCCATTAAGAACAAACTTCATTTTGCGGTTATTTAAGAAAGATTGGATTAGGTCAAGCAGGCGACCGTTAATACCATAACCGCGTAGTTTGCATAGGAGGCCAGAGTGCCAAACCCTGTTGAAAGCCTTGGAGATGTCCAGAGCAACCGCGCGAGCCTCGTCAGACTCATCAAGGGCCTGTAGCATGTACTCCGTTACGGTTGTTAGCAGGTCGGCCGTGTACCTGGCAAAGCGGAATCCATATTGCCTGTCGGAGAAGAGTTTGTGGGCGGTGAGAAGATGAACTATTTCAGCATTGATTATAGACTCGAATACTTTCCCAAATATCGGTAGAAGACTGATAGGACGATAGTTGGATGGGTCCGAGGGTTCACCACAATTCTTAAATACAGGAACGACTGAAGAGAACTTCCAGCATGCAGGAAAGCAGGAAGCAGAAAGGCAGTAGTTAAATAGTTTAGAGAGGACAGGGGAAAGTTCAGGAGCACACCTCTTAAGGAATATCACCGGGATTCCATCGTCTCCACACGCCTTATGGGGGTCGAGTTTTGAAATTACTCTGGATACTACTGTCGGGGTAATATATACGTCGTGCAGTTTGGCCTCAGTTCTAATAGGGAAGTCGGGTGGGTGTACTCCGGACGAGTCGAATGTGGAGTTGGATGAGAATCTGTGGGCAAAGCAGTCAACTTTGTCCGCAGATGACGCGAGAACCTCAAATCCATGGATTAAAGGAGGTATTGAGGATTTCCTATTGTTGAGCACTCGTTTACAAATCCTCCAGTAGACCTTGGGGCCGAACTTGTGGTCAGCTATGTGCTGTCGCATTCTCTCAGCAAACAACTGTTTGGCGTCATTTAGGGTTCTCTTGCACTCATTGCGAGCAGATATGAACAGGCGCCTATTGTGATCAGTTGACTGTCTCCGGAATAGACGGAAGTAATGGTTCCTGTGGGCAATGGCGGCTGAGCAGGCCGGAGAGAACCAGGGAGAGGAATCCGGTTTTAAGCAATACTTCCTGGTGGGTATGAAGGCACCATTTTAGGAAAAGTTGAATTTAAAGAACAGACCATAGCGTGGAGGGGTAACAAGTGGCTGCTGATACATTGGCCAGGATAGCTTCGCATAACAGAATAAATAAATAAATAAAAATCCCAAATTTTTTTTCCAAATGAAGCATGAACGCCAAAAAGTGAGGAAAAAAATAACGAAAAAATACAGATTTAAAAATCAATTCGTAACATACCTCACAGTTTAACACTGGAAATTTGAATTAAGAAAGTTTCACTCTTCAGTTCTTGCTTTTCCCAAAATCAACATCGAGTTAAACTGCTTGGTCAATTTGAATTTAAAGAACAGACTATAGCGGGGAGGGGTAACAAGTGGCTGCTGATACCTTTGGCCAGGATAGCTTCGCATAACAGAATAAGTCAAATGACCTTGCACCAACGGATTATCTTTCTATATCACCCCAAAACAATCGATATAAGAAAGTCCCTAATGTAAAGGTGGGATCAAGAGTTAGTAGAAAACTGTTTCACACCAAAACCTCCGAAATCTTACTCAAATACTGCAAAGTGACAAGAGACTGAAATTAAAGAGCAATTTATAATTGAAAAAATTGTAATTGTACTTTATTTCTAGAAGAATAAAGTTGATAAAAATAATAGTTTTGACTCACCCTAACACACACACACACACACACACACACACATATTTCAACGTTTAGACAATTTTTTTAATTTAAATTATTTTTATTTGAAAAATATCTGAAGAAGCGTGTTAAAGTGAAATATGTTAGATTAAAGACACTTTCCCACCTGTTCTTTACTTATTTTATTCGTATATATATATATATATATATATAATTGGTTGTATATTTTATTATTGTATGTATATTCTATATACAGTACCATGACAATGTTTTGGGGGCCTTTCTAAAACATGTAAAATATATATGTATATACACTAACAGTGTGTCGTAGTGGAGTGGCTTGCGTGTCTCGAGGAACCTCATTGTAATATCGACTTGATTTACATTTCCTATTAGGGTCACCCATGGCGGTAAGTATTTATGGAAGGGACTAGACTAAGCACTATCCGATGCTTGGTGAGTAGGCGATCACGGAAACAATCTACTTACGAGAACAAGTCGGAAACTTAATGCAAGCTATTGTGAAATGTCGCGAGTTTTGAATGCAAATTTGTACATTCCAGAAAATTCTTTTTTTATTCTTTTTTTGTTAAAATTGTAATTTATTAAAAGAAGGAATAACAGGAATTCGTAGAAATTAATGTTCACTAAGTAAGTTAAGGGTATCAAGAGTTCGTACAAAATGTTCGTAGTAGTAATTGTTGAAAGAAATATACTTCGTATATATTGACTGTCTCCGGAATAGACGGAAGTAGTGGTTCCTGTGGGCAATGGCGGCTGAGCAGGCCGGAGAGAACCAGGGAGAGGAATCCGGTTTTAAGCAATACTTCCTGGTGGGTATGAAGGCACCA
Source organism: Ascarosepion bandense (assembly GCA_037127315.1). Taxonomy (NCBI): domain Eukaryota; kingdom Metazoa; phylum Mollusca; class Cephalopoda; order Sepiida; family Sepiidae; genus Ascarosepion; species Ascarosepion bandense. The sequence goes on along the minus strand of JBBBDQ010000525.1, from coordinate 1,977,692 downwards.
TTTTAGGAAAAGTTGAATTTAAAGAACAGACCATAGCGTGGAGGGGTAACAAGTGGCTGCTGATACATTGGCCAGGATAGCTTCGCATAACAGAATAAATAAATAAATAAAAAAATATATATATATATAAATAAAAAAAAATAAAATATATATATATATATATATATATATATATATATATATATATACGAAACTTCTAAAATGTAACTTCAACTTCAAGTGACTCGGACATTGTCCTATTTCTCTTTCTCCATATTTATATATATATGATCGGGGCCCTTTTATTGTCATTAGATTTTCGCGCTGACTCGCGAAGTTCTCAAGTCTTGCAAGTCGTTCCCATTGGTCTAACATCATTTTAACACCTACTCTCGAAATCTGGTATCGACTTTTTCTTTAAGCAGATGGTCAATCTTTTTTCTGTTTGGGAATAACCAGGATTTCACACGTCGTTCTGAATTGTTGTAAAAGTGAAGAAGAGAGTTGATTTTAATTCTTAATTTTTTATCCTTACACTATCAACATGAACCTGCCTGTCAAGCCCTCCTGGTCTTCCGCAGTGGATGGTGTCAGCAGAAGTCTGTGTGCCATAGAGTGACGACTGTTAAAGCACCTCAAACAAATCGCAGCGAAGGTTTTCATACTCATAGACGCTTACTGAGGACAGAAATCGATACAGTCAATTGGGAGACGGAAGCTGCGTAAAGAAGAATAGCAATCTACGAAAAAATAGCATCCTTCGAAAATACTAGAAGACAAATAGAATAAAACGAAATTTGCGACACTGAAATCCAAAAGAGCATTGGAATAGAAAAATATGCCTCCCAAAAGTTAAGTAAATTATTAGAATCTGGAAAATTTAGTTAGAAATAGGGAAAAAATACTGAAATATTATGCACTATCACTCCTCCTATATGACAGTGAATGTGAAGCGGAGGGAACTGGTTAATGTTTCTTTGATTCGGCCTTGTGTCAGACTTAACCGAACTTCCCACAGCATACAATTTTTATGCTGAATTATTATCAGAAGGTTTTATGCAGAATTTATCATTATTACAATTATCAAAGGGTTGTTTGTCGGCGGGATGTGAGGATTAGTGTAGAAGAGTAGAATAATAAAATATACATTTTGAATGTTAAAATAGTAATTTATTAAAAGGAGGAATAACATGAGTTGTAGAAGTTAATGTTCAATTACAAACAATTACAAAAATATTAAGAGGTTAAGGGTAGAGTTCGTACAAAATGTCCTAGTAGTAATTGTTGAAATAGATAAGAAGAAAAAGAAAGAGGACAATGTCCGGGTCGCTTGAAGTTTGAAGTTACATTTTAGATATGTGTCTCTCTTTCGCTGCTCCTATCTCTAACTCTTGACTGACGCCAAGGTCATTTCCGGGGTCATTTATATAGTCTTTTTAGTCTTTTTGAATTTAGCACTGGATCACCAAGTCCTTCCAAGTAGTGCAAGTCGCTCTCACTGTTCAAAAATTATTTTAACACTTACTTGCGAAATCTAGTTTCGACTGACTTTTCGTTAAGCACATGGTTAATCCTTTTTCTATTTAAGAAAACCAGGATTTCACACGTCGTTGTGAATTTTTTGTAAAAGTTAAGAAGAAGGTTGATTTTAATTAATTTCCTATTCCCCACAAATGCTCGTAGCTGATGAAAAAGCTTAAGAAACAGAAATGTGGTTCTACAGAAGGATACTGAGAATACTATTAAACGATCACGCCAGAAACCACAAAGATTTAGATAAAAATGGAAACAAAAATGACACTTATTTTTAACATCAGTTGAAATTTCTAATGTACATAAGGAAAGAAGGTTTAGAAAATCTTATACACACAGGACAGATTGAAGGCAGAGAAACATAACCGACCAAAGCGAGCTTGATTATATATTAGGCAGAACAAGATTTAAGGGATGTAACATAATGATACTATTCATTAAGAGCTAAACAGGACATGACATTGTGGAGAGCCGTGTCGCCAAAGTACTGAAGAGATGTAAAAGATTTATAGATAGGTGGATGCCATAAATGGATGGTTATTAAACTAGTAATGAAAGTGTGATACTAGTTTCCTATCGTCACTAAATCTAATCTAAACTTATTTATAAATGGAACTTTGTTTCTCTGTGTGTGTGTGTGTGTGTGTGTGTGTGTGTGTGTGTGTGTGTGTGTGTGTGTGTGTCCGTTACCTATAGACTCCGAAACGGCTGAACTGATTTTCTTGAAAATTTATACAGCTTTACTATAATCATCCCCGAGTGTTCTTAGCAAGATTTGGTGTAGAGGTACCACCGATAAATATCGAAAATCGATAATTAAAAAAATCGGGTTATAGAATGAGTGGTCTGACTTTACTCAAATTTGATACACTCATAGACAAAGACATAAGAAACGATATTCAGAAGTTTCAAGGTTGCAGTTCTTACAATAGTGCAGAAAATTGATAATATATATATATATATAAAAGGCAGAATGTGTGTGTGTGTGTGTGTGTGTGTGTGTGTGTGTGTGTGTGTGTCTATCTGTCTGTATGTCCTTTATACAAATCCATAATTTTTATCTGATTCCCACCAAACTTCACACAAGTATTCTTTAGGCTGAATTTGAGCCCAAGAACCATGGATTAGTTTTAAATATTTCATTACACCCGAGCAACGGCGGGCTATACTGCTAGTACTTAATATATGGGTTTTTCTCATCCCTAAATATCCAAATACTGACCTTATGATAATTTTTTTAAGTGAATGTTACATTGTCACACAATGCAAAAAGTATGAGGCACCCAGTGAGAATCATGGTTCTTTAGGACTTAGACGATCATGGCCCTTTCTGTCCCTTGTAGCTCTTAATATTGTTTTTTTTTATTTCTCCCAAACCCTATTTTATAATCTATTTACTCAAACCCATGATGTATATTACGTGCTGCTTTCCTTTGTTCCTTTTTTGTTCAATCTGTCCCGTGTGTATCAGATTTTCTAAGCTCTCCCTCCTTATCACGTCCCCAAGAAATTTTAACTACTTCTTTCTGACATTACGTGTAAGTTTCGTTATCCTTTCCATTCTATTTAAAGTCCAGTTTTGCTAACATGTTCAGTCCATCGCATCCTCAGCATCTTTCTGTAGAACCACGTCTCTCGCTTTGAGTCTCTTACTCATCTTTGAGAAGATTGTCTAGCATTCGCTAGCCACGCCGAGGATCTCAAAATATTTACCTTGCGACCTTAGAATAAACTAACTTAACTAAATTTCCGCTGCTGAAGTACGAATATTTTTTCTTTTCTTTTATTATTATGCGATTGCTGAGGGCTCCTAAATTATGACCTTCTACCAATCTATTATGTTATTTACAAATATCTTGATGGTTTCAGAGTCCTAATTTATGTGTTTATTTGTAGGAAATGCCAACTTCTGAGTACCTCAAATTAATATCGATGTGTGACTGAAAAGGGAAACCTCTAGTTCTTCAAATGCTATTTGTCCGTTCACCTTTTGAAAACTCATGAGAATACAATATGAAGATGACAGGAGGCCGGAAATTTGAAACCTCGTCTTCTTCAAGAATCATACTTCAATAGATCTGTTAGAATATATTACGTTCTCAGCTCGACTCAGAAATAAGTGGATTTGAAAGACGAATTTGGTAAATCGGTAACGCCCACATATATCCATTATTTACACGTACAGCAAAAATTGCGAGACATGATCGCCCAAAGCGGGTATCACGTATGGTACTGAACTGACTGACAGCAAAATTAAATATATTCTATGTTTAATTCATTCTGACTCAAAGCACAAGAGTAGATCCCCAGTCAGGATCAAACTCTAAAAAATGACAATTGAAGATATTTTAACAACAATTATTCATCCTTTCATGATCATTAAACTCCACTGTGGAGTATAGAGCCACACCTTCACCCGTTTTGGTGTTGCTGCTTTCAGTTGCAAGCTCCATGCTTAATCGTTTTTTAGCTGCTCTTCTCCTAAATTGGTTGCCACGCATGAAACTATAAAAAAGAATACGGTGATAGTGAAGTTACTGATGTCGAGAGGACAGGTCAGGATCTATTATATTACATAACATGTCAAGAATCACGAGATATAAAGGATGGAGAATTAGCCCAGATATGACAGCAATAATAATTACACGGACGAATGGGAAGACCTAATAATTAATTCAATATAAACCTTGCACTTGGTGTCAGTGAAATACGTGAGCCTTAGAAGTGCAAAGTTTTGCCTTCCTTGAAGTTGTCATCAGCCATAGTAATGGAAGATGTAAAAGGCTCTATATGGTCATTAAATAATACCAGTTCTGTTTTTGAATTAACTTTAAAAACCCTACTTAACCATTGATAGGAGTTCAATTTCGAAAATAGTTACCGTTTTACGTTGTTCGGAATTTCTACTACAACAGGAGTAAATAGTTGTATCATCAGCATAAATACCTAGTTTAGAACCGATCATCTCAGGAAGAAACAACATAGGTCCAAGATTAGAGCCCTAGGGGTCCCTGTATTGATATGAAATTATCCAGAAGTGAAAGGATAGTTCAACATGACCATCATTACACGTGCAATTGAATTCAGTAAAATATTCGTTCACTATAGCCCTTGAGCTTGTGGAATAGACTACTATGATAAATTCTGTTGATTCTTTTCGAGATATTTAAAGTTACAGCCTGAGCCTCAAACTTTTGATATAAAAACTGATATAAAAATCGTGGAGAGACGAAAATCATATCGATTATTCTAAAGAGGGCCGTATGAAATGCGGTAACTGACTAAACCAGCGTTGATTAGAACGTCTAGTACTTTTTCAAAATGTGATAAATGTTTAAAAGTGCGATATTTTCGATTTGTCTGAAGGATCACCAGAGTTCTTAAACAGAGAAGGATTTTCAATAAACTGGAAAGCAAGAAACGGCGAGGCATTTATTGAAGTTAGGAGAAAATATGGGCCAGTTCAGGAGCAAATTTTCTTGGAACAATTGCAGAGACGCTGTCAAATCGGTAAGCTTTGTGTAGATCTAGTTTAGAGATAATAGCAGAAACAATAGACGGTATTATGGGCATATATACTTAAAGTCAATAGTCATCTTCTATCTCACTAACCTTGCATCCTCTCTCTCATGCTCCTTTCTCCGTCCACTCCACTCTCATCAGTATTCTCATCCTTCTCTTACCCACTTCCTGACACCCCCTATAATCTGTCACTCTTTCTTATAACTTTCCTCCTATGTAACCCCCTGCAAAACAGTGTCAGTAAAATGCCTCGCTTGAGGAGATATGATTATGAAAGAAATTCTACGATTCTTTCTTTTTTCTTTCTCTCTAATGCTCCTTTACACGTCAACTTCACTCTCATCAGCATTCTCATCCTTCTCTTACCCACTTCCTGGCACCCCCTATAACCTGTCACTCTTTCTCATATCTTTCCTTCTATGTAACCCCTGAAAAACAGTGGCAGTAAAATGCCTTGCTTTGGGCGATATGATTATTAAAAAACTATATATCACTCAGTGAACATCCCACTTTAGCGAAAAAAAAATCAGTAAAAGAAAAGTTAGGTATGAGTCGACAGTGGAATTGAAAGAGAATTTTCAGAGCAAAACATTCTGCTTGATCTGCAGTAAATGGCAATACTTCAAAATGATTGAAGAGAGGAAGAACTACATATTTGCTCTTGTTCTGCAAACAGTCACAGAGACAACAGTAATCTTTGGAGCCAATTTTCTGAAAGGCCAGTGTCCTGGGCATGACGATAAATTGCAGCTGGCACCAAGGCCTCTGATTGGGAGGTCGTGATGGGCATGGAACAGCCTCTGAATTGCTGTTGTTTCTAGGTCCACCCTGACCCGGAGTGGTAGCACCTGTTAGGGTCCCAGCTATGGGCAAATAATTAATCCCATATCTGGGGTCAAAACACTATGAAAGTATAAAAGTAATTTTATAGAAAAATATACATTTTTGAAGAAAAAATTATTACCATAACACATTTTTGAAGAAAACAATTAATTATTCTCAGAAAAACATTTTTAAATACAAAACTAGAAGACATTTTCAGTTTTCTAAAATAAAAAAGAATAAAAAGAAAGATTTTCATCAAAATCTGACTAAATCAATCTTCTCACTATAACTGAACATTTAAAAAAAGTCTTAAATCCCACCTTTTTGAAATTAAATGACCCACAGAGGTATTGATATGCTATTAAATAAAACTAACTCTGAAAGGTGCTTCATTCTATTTTCGTTTGCCTCTTTGAGGGAACACGTTACCGTTTACACTAATCAAGAATGGATACAAAGAGGCGACTGTTATGATCTATACTGTCGCATTAGTATAATAAGAAGTGGTTCCTGGTGGCTATAGCGGAAGTGTAGCATTTGGTCTTGCCGTGTTAACACGAAAGCTTTCGTGTTTGATTTTATCTGCGAAGAGAGCTCTGTTAAACAAATTCTCAACAGGAAGATTAAGAATATCACTTTAAGGGACGTCTTGAAGAAAATCATTAAATGAGTTTCAATCATTACTTTGGAAACAAAAATATATCCAGTTAATATGACGGGCTTTTACTTAACCGAACAGAAAGAAATATCTACAGGCAATATTACGTGGTCAGAGTTTTCCCGATATATATTTCCGGGGAGGAGGTAGGGAATGTAGCGGAAACGTTGTCCGAAGTTTATAAGTGCCGCTTAGCCGGTACGTATTTTGTTTTTTCAGCACCGGTTTTCTCGCCGGTGAATCACTCCCGTTCGTCCCGTTTTTTCGGTGGTCATCTCTTCTCTATAGGAAAGAGATAAAGTAGAAAATCGTGTCCGTCAGAATTACTCGAGAAACGAGACAGGAAATCAATTTGAATGAAAGATTGATTCAAAGTCTTGATGCCAGCGATATCTGTCTTTTGTTTATAGCGTATTTTATTGTAAATATTTATAAGAACTTGTTAGCGTCACATTTCATTAAGCAATTCGATGGCTGTTTATCATATTGAAAATAAATATTTAAGTAGAGTGAGTAGCCATGGTTAAATGCAAAATAAGTAACAGAACTGACCAACAAACAGAGCTGATAATTTTGCAATAAGAAATAACAAGAAAAGAACAGAACCGGGCAAAAAATAATATAAAGTATTAGCATTGGTTGCGAAACGGCGATACTTCCAGTTACGCGATACTAATATAAACATTAATGTACTCTGCCGAAGCACGTGCAGTAAAAAGAAGAACAAGTTACATGGCAATAAAAAATAGGCCTTTAATATAGCAAAAACAAGTACAATACATTAAGAATATTTAAGTACATCCCAAAACAAGATGAATGTTCATGTTGTCCAAAAGGACAAGAATGATGTTTTTAGCAGGAATAGCAAAGAAATGACATACCGTTAGGTTAGTAATGCTCCTGGTGGTTATACCCATCAAGGCAAGAAAAGGAACTCACCCCAGATAAAAAAAATAGTTTCTCAAAAGAGAAGACAACTGTAGTTTCCCTTAAGGGAAGACAACTACTGTCTCACTACAACAGCAAGCAAGAAATATATGCAAGGCAAATCAACAGTAAATTATCAGTAATAAGGCAAAGCAATATGATGAAAAAGTTCACAAACTAACAATTGGGTCGACACACAAGAGCAAGTTCGGTCAAGCGAACGTAGCGTTCTGACGTCAAGACCAGGCAGTCCAGGACTGAGTCAGATGAAAGCGGGAATCGGCCTATATTATTATATTAAAACAACCCAGCATGTTTTTGTGTGCTTCTGCCTCTAAATTGATGTGGGGAAATAATTTGTAGACATTTCCCAGGGGATTGAAACCAACAATTTAAATAATGATATATTCATCTATGTTTTTTTAACATTCAAATACAAAAAGACTGCTAGGAATTGTAAGAAAGGTCAGTCAGTTACGTCCCATACGTGATACACGCCTGTGCGATCATGTCTTAAAAGAGTCATAACTGAATAGGCAGATGGTTTTCTCGTAGTAGGTTGCCATTACATTATGCGCTAAAATGGTTGACAACCAAGGTTATAGAAACCAATTTGTCCTGTTACTGGAGGAAAGAGACGGATTAATACCAATTTGTCCTGTTACTGGAGGAAAGAGACGGATTAATACCTTTCCCAAGGATATTTTCGCGTAAGTGAATGCAAGAAATTCAACTGGAATTCGAACTCGGATCCCAGATTTCTCATTTCCGAGCCAATATCCACTGCATCACAACACACATAACCTAAAAAGAGAAACCGGTTACTGTGTAATGTGAACACGACTTTCGAAATTGTGATGAAGTTGAACATTTTAGACCAAATAAAATCGAGACTGAACAGACACCGAAATGAGGGCAAGATAAATAAGTAGGCTTTTAAAATGTCAGAATATTGATTATTTAGAAATTAAGATTAAAAACGAAAAGTGGAAGAAGCTGATGTTTTGAGTGTAAAACAAAAAACAAAGATGCAGAATAATATGAGTATCAGCTTAAAACTGGAAAATAAATTATCACCTTAAACGTCATCAGGAGAACAATCTAGGTTAGATGAAGGACTACATGAAAACTAATTTCTCAGCAGTTAATTTTATTCATAAATGCATGACTATATTGAATGGATTTGATGATTGTGTCAGAGGTTATGTCCTTCATAGCAGGACATAACCTTTGACACAATCATCAGGTTCTTGGCAGCTCGGATACAGTCACTTTCTCACAGGAGCGGTGTGGTTCCCCTGTGTCTATTATACAAGTCCTTTTACGGCTTCTGCTCTGATGAACTTCGCACACTGGTGCCCCTATATACGAATTTACTCGAGCCACAAGATAAGCAACTAAGTCTAAACCATTTACTATGAAATCCAATAAGATGTAAACGCAAATTCTACTTCAGTAGCTTCTTTTCTAGCACTTCCTGTCTGTGAAATTCCTTTCCATTTACTTGCTCTCCCGACAGCTACAATCCCCAAGAATTTAAATGTAAAGTCAATCGTCATCTCTTATCTCACTAACTTGCATTCCCTTTCTTATGCTCTCGTCTTATTGCTACAGTATTCTCATTCCTCTCCTACCCGCTTCCTCACAGTCTCTGTATTCTGTTACTCCTTCTCATAACTTTCCTCCTATGAAACCCCCTGCACAACAGTGGCAGTACCATGCCTTTTATATATATATATATATATATATATATATATATAAAAAAAAAGACAGAGTCAACCATCACGATTCAGAATACAAGACGAAGAGAATAAAGGATTTTCAGCTTCGGATACAGATATTAAAACTGTTGATGATACATGCTGAGAAATATTGTAAAGTCATCAATATGTCTTTTGTTACTTTAAGCGTTACAACTAAGCCTCTAAGCAAAAAGGCATAATGCATCCTACAAACCTTGCTATTGTTCACTCTGTTAAAGGTTTTAATGGAATATACCCCTGATTTTTCATACAGAAAACTTATTGAAGATCATTAAAGGAACAGTAGATGATAAGGTAAAGGTTTTCATGCAAATATTTCTAGGTAGCAAAGATAACTTCTCCACTTAATATTAGTCGAAATAGCATCCAATGTAAATATATCCATTTTTGAACGAATGATTAAATTATAGAATTTCAATGAGGTTATGCTGACAGTAAAAATGAAAATATTTCTTCTGGTAGAAGGGATATTAAGTCAATGAAATATTAAGTTTCTGTAGCCTAAAGCCTTTCGAATTATTTACCAAAAAAATTGTTGCACTCAGTTTATTTATATAATAAAGCCTGCTTTCTTTTATTTGCCAAGAAGGTCCTCGAGGGACACGGCACATAAAAGAGAAAATCCGATTAATTGGGATTAGCAGACATTTTTCTACAGTTTTTAAGCTTTTTAATTTTTTTTTAAAAATTTAACACTAAAATATCTGAATAGATTTTTAAGTAAACATTGAAATACATTCAATTTATGACTTGCACACGTTTTTTTTTACTTAAATGAATTTGAACTGAGCCATAATGAAGCTGAATTTATGAGAAATAAACACTCGCCACTTTGAACTAATACGATTAGTGATCGGAAATTTTGATTTCAGAGTCAAAAATTTGAAAGTGGAGATTTAATTTTACAGAAGTACAAGAGAGATTCGGCCAAATAGTCAATTAATGATACAACTTTGAAGACTCTGATAGAAAATGAATGAAAACAAAGAAATTAAGTTTGAATAATTCGAGTGGAACAGTTTTTAAGTATTTACAAGCTACTTCGAATTGAATGACGAACACATTTTGAGACGATGAAAGTATGTATTAATCAATATCTAAAGATATGAAATTGCACTGTTTTTTTTAATATCATCTTAATTTGTGATGAAAAATATATTTCTTTGTGAGAAAACTGTAGAAATTTGCCTGCATGCAGAGAAGGTGAATCATCAGCCAAAACAGTCTTATCATTCCTAGAACGTGACGATGACCCTTTAGTATTTGTTTATATTTCTGAGATGAGGTAGTATTTACAGTATTCGGACTATTGTCCTCATCTTTGTTGCTTTTTTACGACGTTCCAGCCGTTGTACTCTGCGGCCTACTTCAGGTGCTAGGAATTTTTAACCAAAACTTTTATTGCAATCACTGGGGTATCTGATCTTCATTCCTTGCGTAGTAGTGCCTCTTTGGGTAGTCCTTAAGGAGAGATGGCTTAGTGAATATAGATGTTGGTTAGTTCCTGTGACTTGATCCAAAGAGTTGTGAGTTCACTAGCAGACTACAGCAGTAGTGAACAAATAACTTAAAGGGTTAAATGGAGATAACTGATGACTACACAAAAAGACATTACTACGCAAGTATTGAAAATCATATACCCCACTGATTGTAATACAGGGTTCAGTTCGAAATTCCTATCACCTGAAGAAGGTTGGAGCGTACAACGGTCGAAACGTCGTACAAATGGCAACAAAAATAAAAACAATAGTCCGAATTATGTAAATACTGATGACCCTTCAGTATGATAGTAATGCTTTTATACAGCATAGAATTCTCGAAAGCGTTAAAAAAATAAGGAACAGAGAAATGAAGATCAATTTGATATAGCATATCAAATTTTTCGACAAATAAGAATCATTTTTTGGGAGTGGGCAGTAACTGTCATTTTTGCAGAAACATAATAACCACCAAAATTTTGCGAAGTGTCTTTAATAAATTATTTACACTGTTAGGACTGTTGTCCTAATCTCTATTGCCATGTCTACGACGTTTCGGTCGTCGAACGCTCCGGCTTTCTTCAGGTGCTGAGAAGGTACAATAAACAAACAGCAATAAAGATGAGGAAAATATTCAAAAAGTGTAAATAATGTAAATACTCCTTCATCTCAGAAATATAAACAAATCTCATTATTAGAGTTGAATCAACTAATTTTTTAATCATTTCACCCCAAGCAAAACAATAATGTCATCAAGATGCAAGTGGTGACCGGGAGTAGAAAACAATAAAAAGAGATGCCCCTTGCTTTTCTAACAGACATCAATAATAGAAATAATCACATTTCGAAAGATAGAGGTTTCTTCTATAGACGAAACAATTAATCTAATTGTGATCAGCTAAATGATGATTTCCGAAATATATCGACAAACTGATTCCAACCTGAAATAAAGATATAAAAACCGGAAGAAAATCTTTAAACAAAAACTCCAAATTCCTGTTCAGCGTTCTAAAAGTAAAAATTAAAAAGAAATAGAAAATGGTTTCTACATTTTGTATGAACAAAATTGTCACTGCCCCAAGCAGACATTTCCTTTTCTGGACACACCGTGGCAGATCGATAATTACTCATTGATCAACCGTGATTTCCCGGTCGCAAATGCAACCGATCCAAGTCAGCAGGTTCTAATTGATATAAACAGCAACATATCAGCTAGTGTCCATCCTGAGGCCGACCGGACACTTACCAGCATTGAAGAATCGCTACTTTCCCCTCTCACTTCACTGCATCTCCTTTCAGTCTCATTTGCATAATTGACATCTCTTCGTTTATTCGAAAACTGTTTCTCTCCTCTTTGCCCTGACCGGACATTTTGGCACTAAATACAGTTTTGTTTAGCTGTGAGACTAAGTTGGGAGAGAACCAACGCTCAGATTTTGCAATGAAAATTAGTTCCTACGCACAAATGAATTTTGGGCCTGAGTGAAAATTTTTACAGTGTCGACCCTTCCAAAGTTGAGGAATACTAATAGATACTAAATTAGGCTTAGTACGATACAAGTCCATGAGTGTAGGAGACATATTTTTATACATGTCGTGTCTTTTCGAGAGCTAGGTGATCATGTCTCTCTACAATTATCAAGTTTTGTCTTTTTACTATCTCCCTTTGTCTATGACACAAGCTGTTTAGTTAAGTTACTCGTTAATTCTTTTCCTACCACTTTATAAGTCCTGGGAGTATCAATTTTTCCAATTTCTATGACTTTATTAGGTGCCCCAGAAATTTCAACTCTCTTCTCTATTCTAAATGTAAGCTGCCTTTTCATTTCTATTTTTCTTAAAACTTCGTCGTTTCTCATATGTTCAGTCGACAAAATTCTCAATATCCTTCTGTGAAACCACATTGCTGTTGTCTGAATTCTGCTCTTCATCTATGATGAGATTGTTCAGCATTCACTCTCATATGGGACAAATGCTGCTATATATCATTTAAGCAGTTGTCTTTGTTTCTAATGAAATTTTCCCGTTTATCAATTTGCGTATATTTTGAAAGATGTCTTCTACTTTTGATGCGCGTCTTCGAATTTTATTGTCGTCGAAGATGCTTCTAAAATCTTCGAGAATGTCTTGCTAATCACATATTCAGGTACGTTGTATGATTTATAATAAATACTAGCAATAAAGCCCAGCGTTGTTCGGGTTTAATAAAAGCTTTAAAACTAATCCATGATCCTGGAGCTCAGACTCTTTGGACGTTGGCACGAAAGACTAAAAAGCAATAGTTGTTTCCAGTTAAAGCGAAACCGTAGACTGAAAGAAAAATGAATGGATGTAAGTCAAATTTTCATTTCCTGGTTTTGATATCAAATCAGTTTTTTTTTCGTCGTAAACTGGATTTTGAAGGCTAAATAAGTCCTATAAGTAAATGGTATCATGGCTGAGACTAAGAACTACAATTATACCTACTTAGAGCCAAATCCGAAGCAAAAACTAAAATAAAAGGGTTGAAAAAATACAGACATACAGGCACACACACAAACATCTTGTCTTTTATATATATATATATATATATTATCGATTTTCTGCACTATTGTAAGAACTACAACCTTCAAACTTCTGGATATCGTTTCTTATGTCTTTGTCTATGAGTGTATCAAATTTGATTAAAATCTGACCACTCCTTCTATAACCCGATTTTTTCGATTATCGATTTTCGATATTTTTCGGGGGTACCTCGACACAAAACCTAGCTAAGAACACTCAAATACGCTTATAGTACAACTGTGTAAATTTTCAAGAAAATCGGTTCAGCCGTTTCGGAGTCTATAGGTAACGGACACACACACACACAGACAAAGTTCCATTTATAAATAAGTTTCGATATTATTAAGTAAACATAGTTTAGGTGAGTGGTACGCGGTATTCAAGGACAACATAATACATATACTGGAAGCAACAGAAATGTGGTTCTACAGAATTATGCACATAATTCCATGCAGAGAGAAGAACTCTTTTAAAAAGTCGTCAAAAAAAGAACACATAATCAGAATCAGAAAGAGACAACAAAAATTCCTTAACCACACAACGAGGAAGGAGAGCTTGGAAAACCTGACCTTCACAGAGCATATCGAGAGCAAGAGATAGATGCGTGGATAGCGAACCAACTAGCTGACGAACTCGTGTAAATATAAGGTTGAAGACTTGCCAAAGGAAGTGCTCACGACTGTTGAAGGTTGGAAGTTGTAGAGAGGCATAATCGTTCATGACCTGGAGAGATGTTTTAAATGTATGGTGGAGTGGGAGAAAGTGGAAGTCTTAACAAATTGAAAAAGACAGGTAAGCGTCAGAAGGGATAAGAAATTGTGGAGAGGCATGATCACTCACGTTCTTAAATGGCACGGGACAAAGTAAGTCCATTTTGTTATTTAAGTTTTAGTTGGTTTCGGTTGAAGGATTTTACACGTCAATTTTTGTTTCGTTATTTAATGTCGAAATCCAATTTTTTGTTATGTTCGTATCAGTTATAGATTCTAATACTGGTAAATATTAAACAATTTTATTTGAGTCTGTAAGCATTTACTTAGTATGAGGAATAATTTTTTTTTAAAATCGTTTCACTCCAAGCAAGGCGGTACAGCCATTGATATGCACAAGAGTAAAAGTTTAGACAGGAGGAGAGTAAAGAGAAAGACGAACCAGTTACAGGGGGTATCAGAGAAAGAGCAAGAGAAGGATGTAAACACAGGTGTGAAGACAGTTGCGAAGGTAAAGAGAAAGGTAAGGAACAACATATACAGACTGATGTAGAAAGGACTAGAATAAAGTGGATAAGAGATGGGAATTGGCGTTACATTTAAATTACTGGAGGTTGGAGCCACCAGGAAAGCAAGTATATGGAAGGGAATTCCACAGGGGAGAAGTGCGAGAAAAAAGCTGCTGGAGTAGAATTGTCGGCTGCATTTAGTTGATATACCGTAAATGAGTAGGACCTGGTTGCCAGTCTGGTTGCACGAGTAAATTCTTGTAGCGGGGGTACCAGTGACTTATGTACGTCTGAGCAGAAGCCATGAAAATATTTGTAGAGAGTGAAGCCACATACCGCCAGTGAGAAAGTACTTGGAGTCGAGCTGCTAAGTCGGGACCTATCACGTGACAGATTCTCCTTTGGAGCCTGTCGAGAATACTGAGATGAACAGCAGGGTCGTCTGACCAGATATCACAGCAGCATGTGCATTTATATTTTAGTCTCGATGCATTTACTTATTATGTAGCCTCTTTTGAAGGGATTTTATCACTCTGTGGGACAGTTTTTCCTAAAAGCCTTTTCCCTCAGCCTCATTTCGGAATTAAAATTTGCTCACGCATTTGTGAGTTCAATACCTGGCTACCGCAGCGTTAGACAAAAACTTGCAGAGTTTAGTTATTAAAGATAAATAACTGAAACCAAGATATCTAAAACAATCTAACATCGTGAATGATATAAAGGGTTTAGTTAAAAATTTCAACCTATATCACCTGAAGAAGGCTGGTGCGTTCGACGGCTGGAACGTCGTAAATCTGACAATATAGATAAGGTAACTCGTCCAAACAATGTAAATAATCTAAATATTGTTTCTTTTTTTTTTTTTTTTGATTATAAATGGCATCGGGTAGGTAACCTGGAAATATTGCACATAAATGGAAGAGGAAGATCATAGTATTTACAGTATTTACATTATTCAAACTATTGTCCTTATCCTGGTTGCCATTGGTACGACTATTGGCTGTTGTACGTTCGGCCTTCTTTAGGTGCTAGGAATTTCGAAGCGAACATTTTATTACGTAATAAATGTTTCAGTTCGAAATTTCTAGCACTTGAAAAAGGTCGGAGAGTACAACAGCCAAAATGTCGTACAAATGGCACCCAAGATGAGGACAATAGTCCGAATATTGTAAATAGTGTCCTCTTGTTATATTTTAAACAGTTCTCCTGAAAAAGAGAGAGAATAATTATGAGCATGCCTGTCACACAAGCCATTGCCAATGTGTGCTGTATCTTATTTGATTTTCTGTTAAAATTGCGTAACATCGAAATAGACTTCGTTTAGCTAATTTTCATTATCATTGGATTAGCTCTCATCAGTGGAGTACAATGTACAAAGTCCTGTCTTTATTCGTTTAACCATCGCATTTCATATTATTGTGTGGGAACAAGCTGTTCCTCTCCCTTCTGAATAATATTTTGAATACTGTTCCCCAGTTTTTGGAACCAATAAATCATCAGTTCACATTTCTACTTGTACAGTCTGTCATGCTCACTGATGGATATAACGGATTTACAAAAATTGGCTTGGTAGTTGATCTTATTACCTGCTTCCTGCTGATGACAATGGGCAGTATTCATTCCCAGACAAAAACAAGTACGTGCGTCATTACAGATGCAAAATAGGTCTCCGGGTTGCGTGCGAATTTGCCTGTCAAAAACTATTCACTCCTGGTTTTTCCCCATTGGCAGCGGAACAACTTGCCATTTCTATATACGCGCCTAACAGGAACTTGTCCATATATGTCTTTGCCAGCTATCTCATGCCAGTAAAACCGACAAGAAAGCTAACTTCAGTAGTGGGCAGTTTCCTAAAATCGTTCTCTTGTGAAGTTATTCCCTTGGGTATTCTGTTTCTAAATTGCGTGTCGCCACCCATTCTGTGGTTTCTGAGGCAATGCTCTTTTGTTTCCTTCCGTCTCATTTCAATTTACTACTCTTGAAAAAGCAATCGGTTAGGAGTTTCTCTCCAATATCAAAAGCCTGTTAACAACAGTAGAAAAAAAAACAATCTTTTATACCTTTTTTACTGTTCATTAGATGTAATCCTATATTTCTTTTAATCATTTCACTCCAAGCAAGGAGGAAATGCCACTGATGTGCAGGGGGCTACTTAACTGAAAGAAGATTAATTAGGAGAGAAAGAAGAGGAGTACAAACCAATTAGATAGGAGCAATAGAAAGATGAGAAAGCAGGTGTGACGACAGTTTCAAGGGTGGAAAGAAAGGAGAGGATATACGGGGTGGGGGAGGGATAGAGTCAAGTGGTTAGTAGATGAGTATTGACATTGCATTTAAAATTCTGGAGGTTGTAGCCGCCAGGAAAGCAAGAATATGGGAGCCAGTTCCACAAGAGGGAAGTGCGAGAGAAGAAGCTGCAGGAGTAGAATTGTCGTCTGCATTTGGCTAACCTAACTGTGAATGGGTGGGACCCAGTGGCCAATCTGGTTACACGAGTAAACACCTGTTGAGGAGGCACCAGTGACTTGAGTTCGTCTGAGCAGAAACCATGAAAGTATTTAGAACAGACCAAGGGAGGCCACATTTCGTCGGTGGGGAAGTGGCTGTAGTCGAGCCGCCAAGTCAGTACCTATCACGTTACTAACTCTCCTTTGGAGCGTGTCGAGAACACTGAGGTGAGCGGCAGGGGCGCCTGACCATAAATGGCAGCAGTACTCCATGCACGATCGAATGGTAGACTTGTATATATGCAGGATGGATTCAGGCGGAAAAACATCCTGGATCGACACAGTGACCCAACCTTTTTAGCAGTGGCTTTAGCTATGGATTCGATGTAGCGGTTCCATTTGAGATCAGAAGAGAGGGTAAGGCCGAGGAGGCGCAGTGTATTGCACTCAGGAAGAATCGCTTCGTCCATGCTTATGGGAGGCAGGAGAGGTTGCCTCTGATGGTTGACAGACAACAGCTTGGTCTTAGACGCATTGAAATTGACAAGCCACTTTTGCCCCAATTCACCAGAGTGTAGATCCCGTTCAAGGTCAGCAGCGAGATTATGTCTGTCCGCCACGCCAGGTTCTTACTGATGCAGGAGTATATTGTGGTGTCATCTGCGTAGATGCCTACTTGGGACTTGATCTCATCTGGGAGGTCGTTGATGAAAATAAGGAAGAGCGTCGGGCCCAGGATACAGCCCTGTGGGACACCGGCATTCCTGCTGTAGGATGAAACGACCTTCATTTTGCGGTTGTTTAAAAAAGATTGGATTAGGTCAAGCAGGTGTCCGGTAAAACCGTAACCCCGTAGCTTGCAACGAAGGCCAGAGTGCCAAACCCTGTCAAAAGCCTTGGAGATGTCCAGAGCAACTGCACGAACCTCGCCTGACTCATCGAGGGTCTCGAGCATGTACTCCGTAACGGTTGTTAGCATATCGGCAGTGAACCTGGCAAAGCGGAAGCCATATTGCTTATCAGAGAAGAGTTTGTGGGCAGTACGATATTGAACTATTTCAGCATTGATTATGGCCTCGAACACTTTCCCGAATATCGGTAGAAGACTGATAGGGCGATAGTTGGATGGGTCCGAGGGTTCACTACAATTCTTAAATACAGGAACTACTGAAGAGAACTTCAAGCATACAGGAAAACAGGAAGCAGAAAGGCAGTAGTTAAACAGTTTAGAGAGGACAGGGGAGAGTTCAGGGGAGCAACTCTTAAGCACTATCACCGGGATTCCGTCGTCACCGCTCGCCTTATGGGGGTCAAGTTTTGAATTCACTCGGGATAGTATCCCCTCGTGTAGTTTGGCCTCAGTCCTAATGGGGAAGTCGGGTGAGCATACTCCAGATGAGTCGAATGTGGAGTTGGATTATAATCTGCGGGCAAAGCACTCAGCTTTGTCCGCAGATGACGTGAGAACGTCAAATTCATGTATTAAAGGAGGTATAAAGGATTTGAAGTTGTTCAGTACCCGTTTGCATATCCGCCAATAGTCCTTGGAGCCGAACTTGCGGTCAGCTATGCGCTGTCGCATTCTCTCAGCGAACAATCAGGATTCTCTTGCACTCATTGCGAGCAGACGTGAATAGGCGCGTATTGTGATCAGATGACTGTCTCCGGAATAGACGGAAGTAATGGTTCCTGCGGGCAATGGCGGCCGAACAGGCAGGAGAGAACCACGGAGAGGAATGAGGTTTTAGGCAATACTTCCTGGTGGGTATGAAGGCAGCAATGCCAGCTTTCACCCATGAAGAGTCCTCAGAGGCACAGTCATCAACTGGGAGATCGAACACTTTTCCCCAAGGGACGTCGCATAAGAAATCGCGAAATGCATCCCAGTCAGCTTTTTGGTAGCGGTAGGAGGTCCTATAGGTAAGAGGCTCCTGGGGGGGGGGGGGGGAGTGAGAGTGGAAAGAAATACTGAGAGAGACAGCAGCATGGTCGGAGTTGCCGAGCGGGCAAAGCTGCGAAACTTGACAGGCGTCAGGTGCAGAGGTAAAACATATATTTGGTAGTGAGGATTGTCCAGAGGGAGTGCTTAGGAAGAGAGTGGTGAAGTCCACCACTTGCGTAATGGATTGGGAAATAGCGAAGTTCATGGCGTGGATACCCGCTAGAGAGACAGAGTCTTTAAGCCACTCAGAGTGATGGGCGTTGAGATCTTCGAATACAAATATGTGAGCGAATGGGTGGTAGGAAATAGCCTTATCAATGTTGTCAGCAATGCTATCTAGAAGGGAGCAGTCAGGAGAGGAGGGAGAACGGTACAGAAAGAATAGGTAACTAACCGAACTGAGGAGAGGCAGACGGAGACATACATATTGGTGGTTAGTAGATTCAAGTGAAGTCACCCTAGCTATGGGGAGGTATTCGCTGACGTAGATCCCCAG
The DNA here is from genome assembly GCA_037127315.1 of Ascarosepion bandense. Lineage (NCBI taxonomy): Eukaryota > Metazoa > Mollusca > Cephalopoda > Sepiida > Sepiidae > Ascarosepion > Ascarosepion bandense. The sequence goes on along the minus strand of JBBBDQ010000525.1, from coordinate 1,958,359 downwards.
CCCATGCATGTGGACAGTGGAATCCTTCTTTAAAAGGTGGAGATAACAGGGATGGAGAGGTCAGAGGAGGGAATAGATGAGTTAGTTTCACAGAGCGCTAGGATGTCCGGGGACTTTTCATGCAGGAAAGCTTCTACGCTAGGAAAGTTTGTACGAATGCCCCGGATATTAGTGAAAGAAAGGTTAATGGGTTTAGGTGGTTTGATTTGCAAAAGTTTTAAATATCTGGTCAAGTTAAAAAAAAAAAATCAAAATAGTCATATCAAGCTTGCTAGAAAATTGACAGAATAACCTAGTGGATAAACGCATTGGTTCGTGAATTTGCTGACATAATAATTGAGAGTTCAATCCCTGAGTGAAAATATGATGACCAATAACTGAGTAGTACTAAATAAGAACTTATCGAGAAATCCCTCGACAAGGTCAATAGAACGATAAAATAATTCCTCTTATAAACTGAATATAGTGTTCTGGTCAAAATTCTGAAGAAGGCCAGCTCATCTGCCGAAACACTGTGATAACTAATATGTGGACAATATCTGATCTTAGCGAAATCGTTAATATATAACAGAAAAAGGTAGGAATGATGAGACAGCTTTTGGATATGATTTAATTGTCCTGATAGACGACAGAGGACAGGCCATTGACAACGATCTTCATGGAACTATTCTAATGTTCTTAATCCTTTTCAGTGTCCAACAAGAAAAGCATAAAGGCTTAGTCGTAGATGACCTTACCATGCAGAATATAGTATTAGGTTATATTGTACCACCTACACTCGTTGAATAACTTGACATGATTTGCTAATTAATAAAAATATTTAATTACTGTCTATTTATTCGGCCGTGGTTTTTAACCTCATTGAATAAGGTTTATTTAATGAGGATTTTGTTCCATCAGTGTTATTCAGTGAAACTATTGCTACAACCCTTGTTAAAAGACGCAATTGCTTACAGATTTTCTATCCAGAAAACAACTCATTAGATATCATTGTATTACCTTACAGCTAATAATGGTGATTACCTTTTTACATGACATTTAATTGGTGAAAGGATTATAAATGCGTTCGGAAAATTCGAGTAATTAAAGACTAAAAATAAAAGATATTTCAGACTGTTGCAACTTTCCAATTAGTGAAACATGTTAATACATTGCTATTGAATAAATGTGTTTCTTTTTTATTCAATTAATAATGAAGTTAGAGAATCGATATATATTTGGAATAAACAAAGGAAACGAAATGCATTACTTCTTTATCGCTTGTATTTCTACGATAAAAGAATCAGAATTAAAACAATTTTTACATGCTTTGGTTTGTATCCGTCAGCTGTCGTCGATTACTGGTCTCTAGTTTTATCAATCAAACAGTGCCGGTCCTGGGTATGACGGTAAACTGCATCCGGCAGCAAGGCCTCCGATTAGGAGGTTGTGAGAAACATGGAACCACCTCTTAATTCTGTTGTTCTCAGGTCCACCCTAACCCGGAGTGGTAGCACCTGTTAGGGTCCCAGCTATGGGCAAATAGTTAACCCCAAAACTGGGGTTAAAATACTATGAAAGTATGAAAATAGACTTTTATAGAAATATATACATTTTTGAAAGAAAAAAAATTATTACCAACAATACATTTGTGAAGGAAAAATATTACCATAACACGTTTTTGAAGGAAAAAAAAATTACTAGCAATACATTTTTGAATACAGAACTAAAAGACATCTTCAGTATTCTAAGATAAAAAAAAAATCATCAAAACTGGCTAAACAACCTTCTCACTATAACCAAACGTTAAAAATATCTTATAACCCCATTCTTTTGGTCTTAAATAACACACAGAGGTTGATATGCCGTTAAACAAAACTCAAATTAAAATTCAAAATTCAAACGGTGCTAAGTTCGATCCCCATTACCTTGAACAGCAGACTTATTTTCATTATATTTTTTTAGCTGTGTAGCACACGACTTAGTGCTAAAAGATTTATCGACAATTGCTTGACATGTGTAGCTTCTCGCCAATATTCTTTTTTATTCGGCAGTAAAGGGATATTTTCCAGGTGTGATTGAAAGCTAGATTGACTGACGATAAATTGAACTTACATTCAAGTTTTATTGTACGTGGCTGTTTGAATTCACACAAGAATTCACTTAATGCGCATCTCTTGAATCAATAAAAGTAAAACGCTTTTGTTAAAAATTGTTATGCAAGACGAAGTTGACTTGGGTAGATACCCATATTTTGTTCCTGTTTCGACTTGGCAGCTCAGATACAATCACTTTCTCACCAGCGCAATGTGGCTTCCCTTTGTCTCTTCTACAAGTAATGTCACGGCTTCTGATCCGATGGACTTAGCTCACTGGTGCCTCTAATATATGAATTTACTCGAGCCACAAGATTAGCAACTACATCCCATCATTTAGCAGTGAAACTAATATATTGTAAACGCAAATTCTACTCCATCAGCTTCTTTTCTCGCACTTACCGCCTGTGGAATTTCCTTCCGTTTACTTGCTTCCCCGACAGCTACAATCTCCAAGAATTTAAATGTAAAGTCATTAGCCACCTCCTATCTGACTAACTTGCATCCTCTCTCTCATGTTTTTCTCTATCCACTCTACTCTCATCAGTATTCTCATCCTTCTCTTACCCACTTCCTAACACTCCCGATAACCTGCCACTCTTTCTCATAACTTTCTCTCATGCTTCTTTCTCCGTCCGCTCCACTCTCATCAGTATTCTCATCCTTCTCTTACCCACTTCCTGACATCTCCTATAACCTGTAATTCTTTCTCATAACTTTCTTCTTATGTAACCCCACTGCGCACCAGTAGTAGTAAACTGCCCTGCTTGGGGTGATATGATTACAAAAAAAATAAAAATACATCTTTTATTTGGTCTAATTAACAACCTTTTATTTATTTTTTATTTACTTTTTTACAGATTATGACATGAGCTTGTAGATTAATGAGTGTGTTGTCGAGTGGTTAGAGTTTCGTTCCAACAGTGAAAATGGTTCGAATCTCACCATGGTTGATCTGTCAAATGTAACATGATAATATCAGGTCCAACGTTTGACAATGTTCGAAGGGTCTGAAAACCATTCTACCTGTTACCACAAGTCTTTTGATTCTGACCGATGGTTGTAATAGAACAAAGTAACAAGTCATTGTGGCCGAGGATTTTAGCGTACAATGACGTCAGAGAAATGATTAGGTTTTATGCTGGTCTTCCAGTTGCCTTATTTATATGGTGATTTTCTAAGCACAGCTTAGACGTAATAAAAGAAAGAAAGTATGAGACTCCCAGTGAGAATCGAACTCACTACTCAGTTGTAATGATTCTAACGAGACAAGCTTGCTAATCATTACACCATGTTGAAAACCGAAAGATGCGTTATATATGTACGTTTAACTGTAATAATTATTAACAATAATAATTTATTAATTTCATTACAGGGCGGTTGCTAATAAATTCTGTTGACATTACTATGAAAATATTTCGTGACGATCATGGCTTCCCACAATTTTTTTTATTATCAAAATACTATATAACTATATACTATAACTAATTCAATTAAAACACTGACTGACGAACGTGTCAAAGTAAAATACTGCAAAACTAGTTTTGTTAACCAGCAGCCCCCTGAGATAATCATAGTGACAATGTTGGGAACGCTAGTCTTTTAATAAAAATTGTTTTTACGAAAATATCCAAAGTTTGGTTGACTTTGTTTATAAACTAAAAGGCGAGAATAATTCGATTTTTTTTCTTTAATCTGTCAAAGTACGAAGCACGAACGGCAGAACTTATTTTATTTTATTTTCATTATTTTTGCAGCAAAGTCACATAACTTTGTGCTAAAAAGTTTTATTGACAATTGGTTGACATGTGTTGTCTCTCGTTTATATAGTCTTTTTGTTCATTCGACTACAAGATATTTTTTCCCTTTAATAAATTCTAGATTGACTAACGATAAATTGAGTTTGAGTTTTGTTTAACGGCATATCAACCTCTGTGGGTTATTTAATCCCAAAAAGGTGGGGTTTTAAGGTATTTTTTAAAAATATTCGGTTATAGTGAGAAATCTGATTTAGTCAGATTTTATATTCTTTTTTATTTTAGAAAACTGAAAATGTCTTCTAGTTTTATATTCAAAAATGTTTTGGTAAGAATAATTTTTATTCTTCGAAAAATGTATTGTTGGTAATATTTTTCGTTAAAAAATGTATATTTTTCTATAAAAGTCTAATTTTGTGTATATATTTCTATAAAAGTCTATTTTTATATTTTCATCGTGTTTTGACCCCAGTTTGAGGGGTTAACTATTTGCCCATAGCTGGGACCCTAACAGGTGCTACCACCCCGGGTCAGGGTGGACCTGGGCGCAACAGCAATTAAGAGGTGGTTCCATGCTCCTCACAACTTCCCAATCAGAGGACCTATTACTGGATACAGTTTACCGTCATGCCCAGGACCAACGATAAATTGAATTACATTCGACTTCTATTGTAAATGGTAGTTTAATACTAGAATTCACTTAATGCACGGCTCGAGAACCACTCAAGTTAGGGCTTCACTGTCAAAAATGTTATGATGAATGACGTGTGTGATAGGAATTCAAGATTAGATGGTAGGAATGAAGATTATGAAGATCAGAAGACTAGGCAACCATTGAAGAGGCCAACATTGAAATGTTCAGGGTTGGGGTGTTAATGTGGAAATGGGCGCAGTAGATCAAGCTGAAACTTCAACTCAAATCACCAATTCCACTTCTGACGTTAATAACTGTCATACTATCAGCATTTATTGTTCAGTACGTCGTTTGTGAATATAAATATATAAATTTATTTTATTTTATATATAAATTCACTTTATTCTACATATATATATATATATATATATATATATATGTATGTATGTGTGTGTGTGTGTGTGTGTGTAGAGAGAGAGAGAGAGAGAGAGAGAGAGAGAGAGAAATAGAAATTTATTTTCAAAAGAAGCCTTAAATTTCATCATTTACATTTTTTAAATAACTACCGAAGTTAATCGTAATTTTGATAAACATTGAAATGTTTAAATATCTGAAGTGGCCATATTGAATCTTTTTATATAAATTAGTGTTTTTTTTTTATTTGTATACTGACAATCTGCAACAGGCAGTTAAAACCTGTATAAATTCACAGAATCTCTTTGCAGCCTGCTATAAAATATATATAAATTCACTCAGGTATAAAAGTGTGCATCAGCTGATATCAGGGCCGTTTTAACGAGTGCAGCCCCATGACCTCAACGAGCCTAGGGGTTGCATGCTAATTTGTGTGTTAAGTGACTTGCGTACAGAAACCACTTTTTAGGAAATATTAAAAATAGAAATTACTACAAGCGATTGGCGAAAATATGCCATAATAGAAAGATCCATTTTATTTGAGAGGTTTCTCAAATAAAAATGAAAGTAGGTGAATATCTTCTTTTTTTTTTTTACCTAGAAGACACCGATAACGGCTACCTATATTTTTCTCGCAAGTATAATTCACTTTGCAGACAATTTCACTATCATAAAAAGATCAAAGAACTGACTCTGATACCCAACGATCAGTCCTAACACAGACTCACCAGTAAAACTCCAGTTTCTATCTCTTAATATTTGTGACCAAGACTACTGTTGAATTTCTGTTGGAGACAATATTATATTTTATTTTTTCTCTGGCTTGATTTAATTTTTATGTTTTCCCTAAACTGAATCAATAGTGTTTTTAATATTTAACCCTTCGTTACATATTGATTAAAATTGTAACTAATATGCAACAAAGGTTAGAGAAAAGTTACAACTGTAACCAATATGCAACAAAGGGTTAACTATGAAATATTTATATTTTTACTTTTAGAAATAAATTATTTGTATTGTTAAAAAAAATCTCTAGTATTGATAGTATTTTTCATTATTCTATTTTTTCAACTTCTCTCTCATTTTTTCTTTTTTTCGTAACCGCGACGAAATGGGATTCGTCCTAAATTTGATGATCATTTCAAAACAAAAACAATTCAGCTGACTTAACTAAAACAAATAATATTTTCATTCGATATTGATTTCATAAAACGACAAAGAAAGCAATTCATATTTGTCTTCAAATATATTTCTTTGATAAAACTGACTTTGTATTTGTGTCTGTTTAAAAATGTCAGTTTCTTTGAAGAATTTCTTCCTTCTTCAAATATGATGAAGAATTTCACTTATTAAAAAAAACATATTTTGATTTAAACATGTATACAAAAAAGCAGATATTGTTAATCTTACGGTAGTAACCTTAATGGCAATGACATGATTATTGGATATATTTATATATTGTATATTAAATCAAGTATAGGGCTATGCATAGATTATTTGATTGGGTTCTATAGCCTTGGCTTGCAACGAGCCTACCGCAGAAAGCAATGGCAATCTACTGCGGGATAATCTTCCCAGTCAATGTCTATTTCGAGACATGATCGCCCAAAGCGTGTATCACGTTTGGCAGTTAACTGACTGACTGACTAAGTACCAGATATTGATATTTTATGAAGTTATGAATGGATAAGCTTTTTAATTATATAAGTTACAAAAAGTGTTGAATGTAGACTTGTATACCTATACATAGATGAGGCTAGATCAATGTCAGGCACCATAGGTATGCACTAAGCTAGATCTAGGTCTTGTCCGGCAGTTTTGTGAGTCAGCACACAGCAAAGAGTTTGTATCAAGAATAAATACTGTTCATCCAAATAAAGTAAAGACATGCTCATAATGAAGGCAGAAAGTTGAAATATTTACGACTTGTTGCAAACGCACTTATTTTTTTTTCTTACATACAACATGTGACCAATGACCACATGTGCCTTTACTTTGCCCTCATCAGCCGCTAACCAAGGGTGAATACACAGTTTCGGTGGTTTAAAGCGGGACTGCCACCCCTGGCACCACCAGCAGCAATCGCTACTGGGCAAAGTAAATGACAGAAAAATAAAATCAATTGGCACATTGAGACAGATGAAAACGCTTTAACAGTTTTTTAAAATTCAAGAGCAGAACGAGAACGGAAGAAGTAGACGACGTCATGCTTTCTTTGCGAATTTCTTCGAATTGCGCCAAATCCAGCATGACGCTTGTCGAACAATAGATTGAAGGCGACATATTTGCTTCTTATATAACTTTACATCCTGGTGTAGGACTAAATATAAAATATTTAAGACATATATTTTCAGGTGAATAACCCTTTCAGCAAAAAGAAAATGAAAATATTTTGAGTAGAGAAGAGAAGAAGAGAGAAGGAGAAAATAGGAAAACTTCCAAAATTAACATCATGGCTAAACATAGATTCAACGACAGCCACTAATACCATTCTTTCAGATATAGCAGCCACTCCTGCAATGTCAGCCATTAGTACTGTTCTTCAGATATCAAAATCTAAATTCATTCCTGCTAACAATTATCCAGTTCTAGTAGACATACCATTAGTGCTTGCTTGCTGCTACTACTGCTGTTGCTACTGGTGACATTTTACAAAATGAAACACCCAAATCTGTAACTGTAAAGCAGTTTGTAAAAAAAAAAAAAAATAGATCCGACGCTTTGGAAAATTAATGATGGATTCATAGTGGGTCCTCATAATATTGAATCACTATAGCAACCTTTCAAACTCACGCAAAGTGTATAAAACAGCTGGAGTAAAGAATATGAAGGTACGGTATTTATCAAACCATATACTCAAATGTGAACTGCGGAATGGCGGGTATATAAAACGTGTGTGGCTACTCTATTCACCATCTCAAGGTTGTTTGAACGGCGTTGCATGTCGCCTATGGTGCAAGAAAGAATATCCCTTTTCTATATCAAGGTTTAATGACTGGAATCACAGCAGCGTTCTTGGAAAACGTGAAAATGAACATAAAAATTGTATGGCAGCTTATTTAATAACGCATAAAGAAACTGGAAGTTTACATTCTTTATTGCTTTGGAATCATCGCTCAGATAAGGAATACTGGAATAATGGTCCGACACCTGTGGTTTCTTTTATTTAATTTCTTGTCTCAAGAAGTTTGTCATTCCATAAAGAAAATCAGATTATTGGGTTAGCTAAAAATGGCAATTATTTAGAAATACTAGAAATGAAGAACATCCCGAAATGCATGGAAATCCTGGAAAGGAAATCCGTAATAAATATCTACAAATAATTGTAATTAATTCTTTGTACTTTTCTTGAAATAAAAGCGCCAATGTGTCAATAAGAATAGATTCAACTTCAGGCATCTCACACACAGATCAACTGAGATTTACTGCCCAATAAAAGCTTTGAGCCAGTGAAACGTAACTTGATGTTAATCCCAATTTTTTCTTACGGAGCAAAGGATCTAACAGGCACTTTTGTGTATTTTCTTAATGAAAACAAAATTTCACTATCAAACTGCCGTTGTCAGTTATATGATAATACCTCAAATATGTCTAAACGATATACTGCCTTGTATGCATGCATTCATTAACCCATTGAATTTATGTCATCTGTGCTGGAAACAGCCTGAACTTGGTAGGAATAAACGCTGTCGGATTTTGTCTAAAGACTGTAAATTCTTTCGACTTTGTTCCACATTTCTATTTATTTATTATTGTTCTGCTCATCACTGAAATGTACTTATTTAGGAAAATACTTTTGTGGTCAAACGTGTGTCTGACACACAATGGTGAGCACATAATGATGCTGTCCATGCTTTGTTTGGGGGTTTCCAGAAAATATGATATACTCTGGAATCTCTACATTTAGCTAAAAATGAATATCAAATGAATAAGAGACAGAAAGATTGCGCAAAAAATAGAAACAATCTTTCTCAAAATTCTGACATGCTAGAAGGAATGAACAAAACAAAGCGGTTCCTTTAGTCAAAGGATGTGAACCTCCTTGTTGCCACGGATCTGCTTGAGTCTTTTTAAAACATATTTTCAGGAAACTAGAAACAAAGTAGAGACGAATTCAAAAGCCTGAAGTATATACCTAGATACAGATTACAGTGATGGGGAAAAAAAGAATGATAAAAAAATGTGCGTCTTTAGAGATAGGATGTCTCAGCAGAAAAGAACAGTTAAGTTCCATACGCGATACACGCTTTAAGCGATCATGTCTCGAAATAGACATGACTGACAGGGCAGAAGATTATTCCGCAAGTAGGTTGCCATTGCTTCTGCGGTAGACTGGCTGCCAACCAAGGCTATAGAACTTAATCTGTCTTATTAGTTAACCTATAACTGGAGGGAAGAGACGAATTAATACATTTCCCAATGGTATTTGTGCGTAAGTGAATGCAAGGAATTCAACTGGAATTCGAACTCGACTCCCCGATTTGTCATTCCGAGTCGATAGCCACTGCACCACAACGCACTTCCAGAAAAGTCAAATGTGCAAACCTTGCTCTCTATTCTGGACTATCTAATCTTTTAACTGACAAAACGTACAGAGACTAATTCACAAATTGAAAATCTCTTTTTCCTTCTTCAGTGAATTGGAAACCATTTAGATGCACTAAAGTAAAAAGGAGAACACCTGGCTAAAATGCATCACAAAAACCTGAATTATGATGACTTTTTTAATGGATGTGAGCATCTGAATCACTGTATGGCTCTTGATGAAAATTATAAAACTTTCCTTGCACTGTAAAGGAAAATCATTTTAGACAGTTTGAAATCAGTATTGAGTTTGAGATTGAGTTTTGTTTAAATGCATATCAAAACCTGTGGGTTATTTAATACCAAAAAGGAGGGTTTTAAGGTATTTTGTTTAATGTTCGTTTATAGTGAGAAGGTTGATTTAGTCAGGTTTTAATGAAAGATGTTTTTTATTCTTTTTTAATATAGAAAACTGAAAATGTCTTCTAGTTTTGTATTCAAAAATGTTTTGCTAAGAATATTTTTTGTCCTCCAAAAATGCGTTATGGTAGTGATTTTTTCTTCAAAATTGTATTGTTGACAATATTTTTCATTCAAAAATGTATATTTCTTTATAAAAGTCTATTTTTATGTATATATTTCTATTAAAGTTTATACTTTTATAATGCTTTGACCCCAGTTTGGTTGGTAATTATTTGCCCATCTCTGGGACTCTAACAGGTGTTTCACTCCGGGTCAGGGTGGACCTGAGAACAACAGCAATTAAGAGGTTGTTCCATGCTCCTCACAACCTCCCAATCAGAGGCCTTGCTGCCGTATGCAGTTTACCGTCATACCCAGGACCTTTGAAATCAGTATACCCGAATGTTGATATTGCACTCAAAGTGTTCACATCCATGATAGTGACCACCTAAACACGAGAACGCTCTTTTTTAAGATTGAAACTGTTGTGGGATATCCCCTTTATATATGATAATGGACTCGACTGAGTATATATATACTCCTGCCATAGAGAGAACAGAAGCAGCCATATAGTTGCAGTTGGCAGTGAAGAGTGTTCGTAGAGATCCGTTACTACTATCGGAGAGTACCGGAACTGATACGTAAGACATACCGAAGTTACCCAGAGACTACCCCGTCAGAAGTCAGACTAGCTCTGAGCTCCACTCAGCTAGAATAATCTACACGGATTTACTATTTCCACTTCAAGACTTGTATATATTTATTTCTTGCTAATAGTATTCCTGGATTTACTAACATGCGTTCAAGTTTGTATAATACGCTCACTATAGCCTATTTTCTATCTCAATATCTGTTTTTGTGGTTCATTATTTTGTGCGGTTCCTCACCCGGAATCCACATCAGAAACTTATAAAACATTTGCTTCGTAGTACAATAGAGCAGCATTGTTTGAACTGGATTTATGCATGGAAAATGACATTCTATTCCTGAAGACCATTGACTTCAAGCAACTAATAAAGCAATTTTCTGAAAAGAAAAGCCGCAAATACTTATGAGAAGTTCGTAGCAATTTCATACTATGCCATCTAATTTATGTAGCTTATTGAGTTTTACTGTGTTTTTCAATTTTGTGATTATAACATTGATTAATCGATGCTGTACAGCATGTTTTTAATGTTTTAACACCAGTTTTATTGAAGTATATTATCGACCATTTAACTTTTTTTATTATTCCTGCGGGTGGTTGTCGTCGGAACTCAAGTGCACTGGTTTGCCCAAGAACCCATACTGCTTTTAAGACAGCACTGGCTGATATGAGTTCTCTCTTCCGGGAACTTAGATTTCAATGTCAATTTTAGCACAAGTCTAATATGTAGTGATAAATAAAAATGCTTGTACGTTCTTACCTGAATCTCAAAGACAATTGACGTAGTACAGCATCACCACTCGCCAGAGGACAACCTCGTCTCTCGCGAGATCGGACATCGGCGTTATACTTTTTCCCCCGCCCACAAATCACGTGGAAGCTGTGTGACAAAGATGCACATCAAAAATGGAATGTTCTGCAGCAATGACAAAGCTGATTACGCTGCAGAGTCTATGCGGCATCAAAAACTCGTCATTTTATCGTTGATGGCATGAAAAAAGCCATAGATTTATATTCTGTTTAATTTTTTTTTTCATTTGTATTAAATCGAAAACTTATTGAATGAGTTTAATTTCCATGAATAAAGACATAATGTTTTCCGGACATTCAATGCAAACGCCCCAAAGAAAAAAAAATATTTAGCGTTTTGAGGTTGACCCAGCAGGGATAGAACCCTGTGTTCTAGGAGAATATACTAGTATTTTTAGTTTACGACAGGGGCTCGAAATTTCATAGAAGAGTTCATTCTCGTACAATAAAACAACAGTGAAACACCTCAGCAAGGCTCTAGTATTTACCTGTGTGCCCACTAATACACTATATTGCAATATGATCTTCAATATTATCTTTCTAGGCATTGCCTTACGGCAGTGTTCTTAGAAAATAATTGAATTAGATAAAAAGAAACTGTCTGAAAAAACGTGGACTACGTGTTCATCCCTCATAATATCAGTCGATTCTTTTCTAGGGATTTAAGATATTTTCTTAGAGTTTGTATAACTAAGATATATATTAGAAATTGGTAACATTCATGAATATAATGAGAATTCTATTGCTTATCACAAAATGCATATGGAAGCTTATTTAATTTAAGATAATTCTTTTACATTCCTTCAGTTTTTTTCTAGTCCTATCTTCGCCTACCAGTTTTTTTCCCCTTTATATATTTTCGATTCTTCATAGTTTTTCCATCTAACTCTTATTCCATATTTTTCTTCTTTTAATCCACGTTATTTATTTCTTCATGTTTCGTTCCCTATAATTTATTTTTATTACATCTTGTTTCTTCTTATTGCACCTCTTTCCTTCATTTATTTTTCTTCGATTTTTCTTCGTGTTCTTTTTCGATATTTATTATTTTTCATGTTTTTCATATTTATTTTTTTTTAATTTTCTTCTGTTTCTTTTTTACTCTTTTGTTTAATTTTCTTATTCTTTTTTTTTGTCAGTTTCTCATTTTTCCTTCTTCTTCGTTGCTGTTTTATGTCATCTTTTTCTTCACTTTCTTTCAGTTACTCTCCTTTCTTCCACTTTTTAATTTACAGCAATTACTTTTCATAACAATTACTTTTCTCTTTATTTCTCTCCCTTTTCACTCCTCTCTCTCTTTCTCTCTCTCTCTCTCTCTCTCTCTCTCTCTCTTTCATGTCCACTCTTTTTTCTTTATTTCTTCTTTCCCTGTTTCGCTTATTTGCTCAAGATTCAATTTCACAGATCGCTGCCTGCTTAGCAATTCCAGGCTACCAAAATTACTTTTCTGCACAAAGTATATTCAAAGAAAAATTGTGTGATTGCGAGACTTTCGATTCTTTACCGCTTTTCGCAAAATCGGGAAATAAAATAGAAGCGGCCGAATCGATGAGAGGGCATCCAACACGATAAAAAGAAACTAAAAGTAGAAATAAAGTCGAAGGCAATCGACAATTGGTCACAAATATCCGACGAGAAAATTGGACTGGAATATCTTGACGGGAGCATGGTGGTCACAATTTTCTTTCGATCAAGAAAATATTGGTAGAGATATGTATATTAATGATAGACGAAATTTGTTAATAAAAATAACATATAACTTGGATTATATTGAATCTTATAAACGAGAAAGTTCAACTGAACTTCCCAAAATACAACCAAATATCATTTTTTACGGCTTACATATACAGCGTTAAGTTGGAGAACATTTAGAAATCAAAATCGCTGACTTTCAGTGATTTACTGGTAGAAATGCATTTAAGGCAAGCAGGCTTTGCAATAAAGTGCTTGATATCAGATAATGAAGATAGAGAATTGATATAATTAATATAGAAGAAATTATCACTTAGCTGATCAGCGTCAATTCTATCATACCGACTTCAATGTTGCGAAAATCATAATAATACTCTCACACTCATCAGGGCATATCTAGTTTTTCTGCTGATATTTTTCGATGCTTGTGTTTTATATATATATATATATATATATATATATATATATATATATTATTATTATTATTATTATTATTATTATTATTATTATTATTCATCCACATACAAGCCTGTTTTGACCTATCACAGCTCATCAGTGTGACTAGACACATCCACTCGCTTCTGACCAGGATCGAAACTCGACCGATTTGGTGTCAATCGGAGTCGCTACATAGGAACATGGAATCAGAGAAGAAGAAAAATTTTAACGTGTTGTATATAAGCAGTGTATACACACACCAGTGACCGAAAGAACGCAATTCATTTCTGAAGAGTTACGCATATACCGCAAAAGTGGAAACTGTTTTTAAAATTTTCTTTTCTACATATATATATATATATATATATATATATATATATATATATATTTCACCCCAAGCAAGGCAGGACAGAGTGTGTTACAATTAGAAAAAATTCAGGTGATGTTGAAGAAAAGATAAGAGATGGATGGAAATCAATCTAGCGAGTGGGAGATGTTCACTGACATAAGCACCCAGGCCAAGCATATAGACACTGGAATCATTCCTAAAGAGAAGAAGATATCCAGGAATTGAAAAGCCAGAGGTAGAAATTATAGAGTTGACGTTAGTTACGCAGAGAGCTAGGGTGTCAGGGGACCTTTCGTAGAGGAACGATTCCACTCTGCAAAGGTTAGTACGGATACCACGGACATTAGAAAAAGAGATATTGAAGGGGTTTGATCGTGTGTTTTCATGATTTAGAGTTATTTTGGCAAGGATGGGCCTAAAATAACAGTCGGTTGTAAAATGTAACATGCGTGGGAGAGGAACTGGCGCAGACTGCAGCATAAAGTGACATCAGGGTTGCCCATCGAAAGTACTTGCATGGACACCGACTCATACGTAACATCGCACTACAAGAAACTTCAATATTATTCAATTATTCCATATTATCCACTTGTAGCCTCTCAAGACGCTACGCAAGTGTTCAGGCTTTTAACTACCAGTCGGAAGCAGCAACCAGAAAACTGCCAACACAGTACTCTAAACATAAAGAGAAGTTGCCACCATTCACATATATCTTTTAAAAAAACTGGCTACAGCAGCATTATTAACATCTAAGACGAGAAAAGAAACCCCGGGACCTCTTCCTAAATATGAAAGAAAGGATGAGCTTCTACTTCTATTCATAGGAAGAGAATGGATTTTGTGGGTTCATATACTCTTCAGGTCTCTACGGGAGATTTTAATCAGAATTAAAAATAAAAAAAAAGGGTGTCATGAAAATGAGAAGGATGAAAAAAAATTGTGAACGCAAGGATCTAGAGGCTAATAATATCGAGCCCCAACAACTCACGCTGCTTGCACAGCGCAGGCTTTCGGGACCTGATATATAAAGCCTCCAGAACATTGAAGTGGAATGAAGAGTGAGATCGGGACACAACAGTGAACCAATCTACATTAAAATTAGCTGCAAAGTTTTTATTCTTTAGAAGGTGCTCTCAAATGTCGGAAACATAAGTAAGAAACGAACATTTGCGGCGTTATAAACGCGTTGGGATTCCTTTTGTCCTAAAAAACGTAAGATAAGCATTATTAGAACCCTAGTTCACATGGCATTAATGATATGTTCTGAGTCTTTCCTAGATGATGAAATTAGTTTTGTGACTGAAACCTTATACCATTTAGAGTATCCACCCGATACTGACATTCGGTCATCTGTAACAAAATTTTTGAATTCAAAAAGGATAAACTCATTACTGCTAAAAAAAAATGCCCCGTTTATCTTAGACTTCCCAGGATTGGATCCAAGTGTCAAAGTATGGCGAGACAAATTTCATCTAGTGTTCGTTGTTTTTTTTTTCTCGGCCGAGGTACGTATTGTATTTCAAACTCGACCCATGTTATGTTCTGCACGCAAGGATATTCTTCCTCCCCACGAAATTAATTCCAAATTTATAAATATAAATGTAGTTGCGGAGTTGACTACATAGGAAGAACAACTTGGCATGAGAATAAAACAACATGTCCCCACTAAAATAAGAAACCACAACTTGCCACGAAATGGACTCGTTCCAAATACTTACGGTTCCGACATTTGCGAGAACCTTATAAAGAATAAAAAGTGTGCATCTAATTATATATATATATATATATATATATATATATATACAGGTCCCTACAAAAACTTTTCTTAAAAAGAGCATATGATTGTAAAAAATATTAAGTTTTAACTCTTTTAAAATTCTGTATTAATATCAGTGGTTTTGATGATATCATTATTATGTGAAAACTATATTTATTAATCATAAATGGAAAGACCTAATGCAAATTATCAATCAGAAATATTTAAAAATAATATTGAAGGTATTTTAGTGTGTAAATGTGTTTTTTTTTCGCAAGTACAGACGATCATACACGATATTATCAGAAAATAAGGATAGATCACTATAGTAACTTTAAAACCGAAATTAGTAAAATTCAATTATACATATTAGTAAAATTTAATTATATACATTATATTACGGAGAGTATTTGGGTGAATTTTAAAGATTTCTGAGTATTTAAAAATTAAACAAAAATAATGTGCTTAGTCGAAATATCAAATGATTTTTTCATCTATTAAAACTAAATAAATTAAAATATAAGCTTCAAGAAATATTTTTTATTTTAAAAATTTCTTTTTAAACCTTAGGTATTCCCGGTTTGTTATTGAGGTCCGTATATACGAGCTCAAGGTTAAAGAAACTAGCAAGTTTTGCTACGTTCAGTAGCAAAACTTGCTAGTTTCTTTAAAATCCCCGAGTGATACGGAACGAGAGTTTCAAATTGTCGGCCAATGAAAATTTTCTCATTGTTGAGTAAGGGGATTTGAAAGATATTTTTTTTTTTGGCAAGATATCAGGCAATCATTGAACCAGATTAAGGCTTTTATGAACTCAAAATGCATCTCAGGAATAATATAGACAGCCTTGAAAATCTGTAAACGTCTATGTCTCCTTCAACCTCGCAAAACAGGTCAGTTAATCTTTTTCTGACAAGTGCCGAACATGGGACGATAAGGTTATTCAGCCGGAGACATTTTCTACATGACACAATGGAGAAGGTTCAATCATGATTTGGGGTTTTATCTCTTACAACGGAAAATGGAGCTTCAGTTTATATAGGGCCGTCATTCTCGAATACGTTAACCGACAGACTTATTAAACACAATTTAATGAATAAATAAAAATAGGGCGTCTACTTAAAATCAGAAGCGTCCACTATAATAACGTTTGAAGGAATAATGCATACAGCTAGTATTTGGAAGTGAATTTCATTAGATATTTTCTCTTCAGTTCTAATTTTAAAGTTTCTTTCATCGCATAATCTGGATTTCTTTGTACAACAGAAACGGCGTCAGTTATTTTAAGGATCGTACGACATATTCACTATGGGTTGATCCTAATTCGCTCAGCGAGCGTGCATTTGATTTGATCAGAGAAGTCATGTGGCATAAAATAGATACACATGGGAACCACAATGCACGTATGACGAAATCAACAGAGGCATATATCCGTTCTTTGAACAATTTAAATAGTTTGGATGCCTTTTCCTTTGTTTAATAACTAGCGCATGAAATAATTTTTCATTTACCATAAAAGAAAAAAACAAAATGCGAAATTTCGCAAAACAATTATAAAAACATTATAAGATACTACATTAATGTTCTGCTTACATTAACATTAAAACCTCACCGTATTTTATATTTCAAACCTTCAGCTAATTTTGAACTTTAGGTTAGATTTTTACTATTTTATTATATTTTTGTATTATATATATATATATATATATATATATATATATATATGTATATATTGCGGATATCCCCTGAGGGTGGAGGGAACGATTGCTGAAAAGTCTGTCTTCGAAATTTTAGATATAGGATGCTGAAGATACCACGAAAAAATTAAGCGATAAATGTTATATTTGTAATAATTCTTTACACACACACACGCGCGCGTACGCCACACACAGACACACACATACATACATACATACATACATATATATATATATATATATATATATACACTCATCATCCCAATATATATATATTCATATATATATATATGTGTGTGTGTGTGTGTGTGTGTGTGTGTGTGTGTGTGTTGTAATATATTTTTTGTAATGATTATCGATGGTCGAAATACTCAAGCAAAAACATTATAGACTTTAGACAATTTAGACGGGTATATGATTACTTATCGGAGAATTTGAAAAGTGTAATAGCATTTTCCACGGAGAGACATTGTCAAATGTAGTTAAACATGTCGCAATTAATTCATCCTGTGCAAATGACCATTTCAGAAATCAACTGACCCTGTAGCGAACAAACAAATTAACAGATTAACAAGTTCTGACGCATTGTCTCATGAAAAAACAAATCTGGTTAGACAATTTAGCTTTCTGGTTGAAATTAACGAAATCCAGTTTTCGAATAACTTTCCACTCAGACATTACCTCCGCAATTCTACGAAAGCTCAGAATTAATGTCTTACACTAGAAGCATCTCAACCCGAGTAACATTGGAGAGGAAAATGTTTATTCTCTGGTTCTATTTTATGCGTATAACTCCCATTTTAAACTTGGCCTAATGACAAATTCCATTCGAGTGGGTGTATAGATAAATAGTCTTTTGTCAACGATAAGATTCAATATATCAACGCCAAAATTTTATTAAAAATGTTCTTAGATCCTCCGCACTACGCAGGCTCTCAAACTACCAAACGACAGAAAACTGTGATCTGACACATAATTTCTAGCGATTGTGTCCACGGTTATACCCCTGGATGCAATGCAAAGTTTATGGAGAATTAATTCCGAAGGCATACTGGCATGGCGCAGGAAGAATTCCAGAAGTTGAGTAAAGTAAGAAACAGGACAATTTCGCTAGAAACAAGGAAGAGAGTACTGGATTGCTATGTGTTGTCAGTTCTTCAATATTGGCAGTGAATGCTGGACAATATCATCAAAGATGAAGGAAAATCTTGAAGCAACTGAAATGTGGTTATGCAGAAGGATGCTGCGGATATCATGGGTCGAGCATGTGAGCAATGATGACGTCTTAGAAATGATGGAAACAAAAAGGAAA
Organism: Ascarosepion bandense; assembly: GCA_037127315.1. Taxonomy (NCBI): domain Eukaryota; kingdom Metazoa; phylum Mollusca; class Cephalopoda; order Sepiida; family Sepiidae; genus Ascarosepion; species Ascarosepion bandense. Next base: position 1,939,793 of record JBBBDQ010000525.1, on the reverse strand, counting down.
TTAATACTGAGCACCAGGAAGAGACAGCTGAAGTTCCTGGGACATGCAACGAGGAAAGAGGGCTTGGAAAACCTGATACTAACAGGCCAGATAGAGGGAAAAAGAGATAAGGGAAAAGCAACGGATAACATATTTGAAGGCCCTGAGCAGGTGGATGATGGAACGAGGGTTGCATGGTGTAGCAGCAGAAGGCGCGCTAAGAGCCACCAGGGATAGGGAGACGTGGAAAGCCATGATCGCCTACGTTCTGAAGGGTCAAGGCACATAGAAGAAGAAGAATTTGAATATTTCCTCTTATTCTAGGCAAGTTATTTCTTCTCACTGGCGTATATAACACTTTTTTACATGTTTCTCCAACTTCATGATGTTGCTGACCACGGCTCTCAACAATTTTCTGTTTTTGGTAGCTCTAAGCAAACTTGTTTGTTCGCTATATCTCCTAAACATGGTTCTGCGATCCATTTACACAAGCTCAAATGGTACGTTATTTTTCTGCTTGCCTGCAGTATGTCCTCTGAGTGTAACATTTTCCAAGCTCTCTTTCCTCATTTTATACCCTATAAATTACAACTGGCTCTTTCTATTCTTAAGTATAAATATCCTTTTGGTTTCTGTTTTCTTTTTTTTTTCTCACATGTTCAATACATGGTATTCTCAGCATCCTTCTGTAGAACCACATTTCTATTGCCTGATTTTACTGCCATATAAGATGACCAACATAAAATTACTATTTTCTTGGTTTCTAACGAAATTTTCCTCTTTCTTAATACTTTACTTAGCTTTTAGCAGGTATATTTTGCTGTTCCAATGCACTCTCGAATTTCAATTTTCCGTCCTCTGTTAAAATACTTCCCAGATACTTAAATTATTGTATTTGCTTGATGTTGGTATCTTCAATGTTTAATTTGAACGTCGGACTTTTTACCTACAACCATACATTGTTTCCGTGAAATTGATGTTTAATCCCTTCTTCTCGTTTTCTCTCACTACCTAGTTTTCTTTCTGTGGTTGCTATCAACATTGCGTGTCTCATGTTGTTAAGATTGTGGTGGTAAATTACTTTCTATTTGATTGACGTCGTAAATAGACATTTTATTCAAGTAAGTGACGCATGACTCCTAGAATTGTTTAGCTAACGAAACAATTTCATATTGTTTTATTTGGAAAAGTTCGGTTAGAATTTACATTCCGTTCAAATTCAACAGCGATTATTTTCCTTTTGTTGTGCAAAAAAGAAAAGATTCTCTTTCACATCAGATAAAAACATCCATCAACATAAATGAAACGATTACATTGCTTCGAACTTTCAATCAATGACATTGTTTGGTTTTATGTACCCAAAGACAAGACAAATAAGAGAATCAATTCATAAATACTGTATCTATTTTATTTATTTTTCGTTGGCAACGACGACTGTAGATTGACAAAGCATGTAGGAAGGCAAGACAAGATATTAAGAGTGGAAACAGGAAGTTTAAAACGTCAGCGAATAGAAAAGTAATCCCGACTTGGCAGCTAGGCGGCAGTCGCTCTCTCACCGGCGTGATGTGGCTTCCCTGTATCTCTTCTACAAATAGGTTCACGGCTTCTGCTCCGATGAACTTAGCTCACTGGTGTCCCCTATGTATGAATTTACTGGAGCTACTAGACTAGCAACTAGGTCCCACCCATTTACAGGGATACCGATAAACTGTAACCGCAATTTCTACTCCATCAGTTTCTTTTCTCGCACTTTCTGCCTGTGGAATTCCCTTCCGTATACTTGCTTCCTCGACAGCTACAATCTCCAAGAATTTAAATGTAAAGTCAATCGTCATCTCCTATCTCACTAACTCGCATCCTCTCTCTCGCAAGCTCTTTTCTCCATTCACCCCCCTCATCACACCAGTATTCTCATCCTTCTATTATCCTCGTTCCTCACACCCCCTTATAACCTGTCCCTCTTTCTCATCACTTTCCTCAAATGTAACACCCTGCGCAACAGTGGCGGTAAAATAGCCTTGCTTGGGGTCCAATGATTAAAAAAAAAAATATCCGAAATAAATAGCGTACTTTATTCCTGTAAATCAAAACATTCCCAAGTACACTACCGGTTATAATTATTAGGCCACCCCAGTGTTTTAAAAATGATGTATTTCATAGTTTTCTTTTAGTATTTATTGCCACATGAATATTTGTAAATGAAAATAGAATGGTTCTTTTCTTAATACTGCAGAATAACATGTGCATCAAATGAATTTATAAATATTTAAAATTATTGCAATTTCTTCAATGAAAGAATATAGAACATTTAGGGTGATTTGGATGAGTTCATCTTTGCTTCCTTGCCATGTAAAATTTTGCAAAATAATAATATAGCCCATGACTGACTGACAATTTATCGATTTTTATTGCACTAAGCCATTTTTACCGTTTACCACCCCCTTTGTTTTTGTTCTGTCATTCATACACAGAGACTCACTAAGTAAATTATTCACTGTTTTCCCTTGCTTCTCACGCCTTCAAAGCCTTGTGAATGTTAAACTCTTCGGACCCTCTTTTCTATTATGTATCACAGGAAATTCAGTGGTTTCATTCTGATTTCGAGCATTGATTTGCATGCTCTTGTTTCCCTTAAACCTGCTAAAGGTCACATATCGTCGAAAGGGCCGGTTCTCTTTACCATCAGCGAAGTTAAGCAACATTGTGCCGGGTTAATAATTAGCGGGATGGCTGCTTGTGAATACCGGTATTCTACAATTCGAAACCCATTTCTTTTAAATAACCAACAAAGGGTTGATCTGCCTTAAAAAACACAAACATCATCGTTGCTCAAATTTTCTGTTTAAGATATTCTGAGCATTCGTCAATAAGACGAAATCATTGTCGATTTAAGTCTCCTCTTTATTTGTGATTAAGTTGTTCATTGTATAAGAACCTCGAGAAGACATAACAATTCATTCAGCATTCGTTTTTTCTTTCTATCAGAGTTTTCATTTTTCTTAATACTTTGCTTATTTTCTTCAGAACAACTTTGGTTATTCATATGCGTCTTCAGATTTTAGTGTCACAATTTTTATTTCTTGCTAAATTTTTCTACCAGCTTGATTTTGATGCCACTAATACTTTGATTTAGGGAAAAAAATTATAAATAAGCGATCTTACTTCATCATCGAATTAACTATTTCGTTTGAGAGCAAAATGACGATAATAATTTTAACTAAAAGGCAGTTTTTTTTAAATAGACCGTTGGTCTAAGAGAAACTATGAGTCCCAAACCGTGAAGAATGCAATTGGAAACCGCTCCATCATCTTTCCCAAAAACGATAATAAGAAAAGGTATCTTTACTGTGCTATGATCGCCTACGTCCTGAACAGAAATGCTATGTTCATATTTTTACTTGAAATATTGAAGATAAGCATTCTTCTTATCTCCGTTTGGCGATATTTGGATTTTGCTCAGCAAACAATGAGTGTAAAAGATGGAGTAGAAAATTGCAAGAATATAAAAGAAGCCTAGCAAACATAGAGACGGAAAAAGAAATCGAATAGGAGTGGGAAGGATATTTCTTGTTTTCTATGAAATCGGTCAAAACAGCATTCCAGCATCTTTTGTCACTTTCATTACAAAAGTCTTTTATTCCATAAAACCATTTCTTTTCTGTCGTCTTGCAAGAATACAGAGTTTTGAGAAAAAAATGAACATGTCAGTTGGTTTCGTGCTCTTACATTCATTGTAGTATATCTTTGGACAAGAGAAGTTCGAAAACCTATTCTAATCCCTATTATTATACTGCTGCTTTTATTATTACTATTATTATGATTATTATTATGAGTAGTAGTAGTAGTAGTAGTAGTAGTAGTAGTGAAGGATGTGCGTTGTGGTGCTGTGGATATCGGCTCGGAATGAGAAATCGCAAAGCTGAGTTCGAATTCCAATTGAATTGGTTGCATTGACTTACACGCAAACATCCTTATGAAAGGTATCAATCCTTCTTTTCTTCCTCCATCTATGAGTTGAATAGCTAGAAAAATTGGGTTCTGTAGCCTTAGATGGCAATCAGTTTACCGCAGAAAGAAATGGGAATCTACTGCGTGAAAATCTACTTAGTCACGGCTCGAAAGAGACATGATCGTTCAAACGTGTATCCCGTATAGCACTGACTTTCTCTGGTAAATTTTAGTGGAAGGCAATTTACTGAAAATTTTCTCTCTCTCTCTCTCTCTCTCTCTCTCTATCTATCTATCTATCTATCTATCTTGCATCCTCTTTCTTTTGTTTTACACTTCTTTTTTCCATCTTTTCTCTCTCTCTCTAGCTCTTTCTCTCTCTCTCTCTTTCTCTCTCTCTCTCTCTCACATACACACACACACACACACGCTATCCAACCATCTTTCTCTTTTCGTCTCTCCCTTTCGGCTTTCAGAATTATCTCTCTTTTTTGCTCTCCACACCATTTTTAACACCCCACTCTCTTTCGATCTCCACACCCTATATTTTCCTTTTTCTGGTTCTAATACGCGCACAGAAAATTGTCATTGATTATCTTTTCATTGTCTTTATATTTATAATTGTTTCTCTTTTTCTTTTTCCTTTTTTTTTTTTTGCGGGGGGGGGGAATATCGATATTGGTTCAAGAAATCTACAGATTCGATCTCGGTTGTCACGAACATATTTCAATCTTTTGCAGATTTTCTATTTTTGTTTGTCATAATTTTTCCTGATGCAATTTTCTGACCTGCAATAATAAGAGAACCAGTTTCTCATTTTAAGTATTCTCCGCGTAACCCTATCGATAACTCTGTTTTCGATATTTTCTATATTTCAGTTTTTTATTGAATGTTTCTTTCATCCATCCTCATTCATTTCTTTCTTTGTCATCATTTTCGTTGTTCCATTGTTTATCGTCATGTTATTGATTGCTTCATTAAAAACAAAAACAAAATACTTTACAAATCCCTCTTTAATTGTTTGAATCCAGTCTTCAATTATGGTGGGTTCCCTTCTTTCGTTCTTGCTTTTACATTGTTTTTCTTCTCATTAATGCTTAGATTTTTATTGCTTTTATATTTAGAGCTGTTATTAAATTTGTTAAATAATTATGATGCTAGTTCCTTTGTTCCTTAGCTAATACATATGTTACGCTCCGTTTTAATCGCGAGGGAAAAGATATGCTGTTTGATTTCAGTGGGAAAAAGGAAGAAAGAAAGAAAGAAAGAAAGAAAGATAGAATAGGCGACAATGTTCTCGTGTGCTTAAGGTCTTCTTCATTAAAATGGAAAACTTTATAAAGTTACAAATATTTTTATTTGTACGCACTTACTTCTTTAAATAATATAGGCCTTTAATCGGGAAAATGGATGATTAAAGATGTGTGATGCTATATCTCAGTTGCTTTTGTTTCCAGGTTTACACTGAACCAGGGTAGTAACACTCGTTAGGGTCCCGGCTATGGACAAATAGTGACCAAAAAAATATATGAAAGTATAATAATAAATTTTATAGAAAAAGTACCTGCAATATTTCATTATATAATAAAAATTAAAACAATATCTATTTATAGTAAAATTAACGATACATTTTAAAGCAAAATGACAGTAATACACTTTATAGTAAAATGAACAATAAGAATAATAATCGTAAATTTTAATGCCTCTAGAACGTAGCTACACTCCTTTAATCACCATAGAGAAACTTCCCTACCTACCATCAGAATGGATGACGCTAATCTTCCAGAAAGAAACACACTTCACCTCCTTGGCCTTACTCTTTTGAATGATTTCAAATGGAATGACTACATCGAATCCATAGCTGCATATACTGCTAGAAAGGTTGGGTCACTGTGTCGGGCCAGGAAGTTTTCAATCGATCTTACACATTGATAAATTTACCATTTGTCTGTGCATTGAATACTTTGAACAGGAATAGTGGTGATCGCCTTATTTCTTGTTTAGGAAGGGGTTCCCGGTTCTTTTTCCTTCTCCTTCGGTCAGTGTTCATTCAATCGCAAGCTCTTTGCAGTATTTGAGTATGGTGGCAACGTCTCTTCATTCTGAGGGTACCGGGTTGGTAGTTTCCTGGTTGCTGCTTCCGACTAGTAGTTGGAAGCCGGAACTCGTCGTAGCGTCTTGAGAGGCTGCTCTGATCAACAGTTGAATAATATCGGGGTATCTTGTTGTGCCATATCGCGCATGAACGGGCGTCCCTGCATGAACCTCCGGTGGGCAACCCCAAGGCCACATTATGCTGCAGGCTGCGCCAATCTCCATCCTACACATGCTGTATACAGTGACCAATTGATTCTACGCTAGACCTCTCTCTCTCACTCTCTCTAAATAAATCACTATGAATACACGCAAACAAAATAGCAAAACTAAACCAGCTAATCAGAAAACGCCCAAACATGTCTGCGTCTCCTTCGCAAACATACGAGTTATTCGCACAAACTTTTACAGCGTAGAATCATTCCTTCAAACTAAGTCACCTGATATCTTAGCCCTATGTGAAACTAACCTTGACCTTTCTATCTCCTCTTCTTAGTTTTACGTTCCTGGTTACCTTCCCCTCTTCAGGAAGGACTCCAATGTCCATATGCATGGGCTTGGTGTTTATGTCAGCGAACACCTCCCTCTAGCTAGGGTGATCTCTCTTGAATCCCTGGATCATTCTTTCATATGCTTCTTCTGTCTCTCACTTCTAAGCTCGGTTATCTATCTTTTCTTCCTATATCGCTCCTCCTCCTCCTCCTCCTCTGACTGTTCAGTAGTTGATAACATCTCTAACAATATCGATAAGGCCATTTCTTCTCATCCATCTGCCCATATATTTGTGTTTAGTGACTTTAACGCCCACCACACCAAGTGCCTGGAAAACTTGCTGGTGTCCACACCATGAAATTTTCAATCACCCAATCTCTTACGCAAGTGGTGGATTTTCACACGCGTTTCTCCGATAACCTAATGGAAGGGACTCACTGCTAGATCTCTGCTTCACTTCCATACCAGACTCTTGCACTGCCAAGCAGCTCTGGCCTCTCGGAAACTCTGACCACGCCGCAGTTTCCGTTAACATCTTATGCCACTCCCACTCTACCCAAGAAACTCAGACCAGCAAAATACCTTACTGATAGCAAAGAGCAGACTGGGACTCGTTCCGCGACTTCCTGTGTGACGTCCCTTGGAACAACATTTGTCGTCTTCCCGTTGAAGACTATACATCCGAGGTCTCCTCTTGGGTTAAGACTGGCATCGATGCTTTCATCCCAGTCAAGAAATTTTAGCTTAAATCCCATTCGTCCCGCTGGTTCTCACCCGCTTGCTAGGCCGCCATTGCCCACCTAATCACTTCTTCCGGCTTTATCAAAGTCACGCGTCAGATCAATGAATTTGAGGTCCTCACCTTTCCTACGGACAAGGCTTTGCTCGCAGATTCTCCACTAATTCGAGAGTGGATTCGTTTGGAGTACCCGACCGTATGGTTTCCGCTTCACTAGGTCTACTGCTGATATGCTAACGACCATCACTGAGTATATATATCAGACTCTCGTCAAGAATAGCGAAGCTCGAACCGTTACCTTGGATATTTCCAAAGCGTTCGACAGTGTCTGGCATGCTGGCCTTCTACGCAAATTGCGGAGCTATGGTATAAGAGGACATTTGTTTAACCTAATCCAGTCATTCCTCTCTAATCGCACATTGAAGTTAGTATTAAACGGACATGCCTCCCAAAATTACCATATGAACGCGGGTGTCTCTCAAGGCTCTATCCTAGGTCCTACGCTGTTTCTAATTTACATTAACGATCTCCCCGATGCTATAAGACCCCAAGTAGGTATGTACGCCGATAACACCACGGTTTACTCTCACCTCGATCAAAAATCTGGTGTGGGTGACAAAGCGAACTTTGCTGCCGAGATTGAGAAGAACCTCCAATCCGTGGTGGACTTGTGTAAGAAATGGCTCGTAAATTTTAATGCTTCCAAAACGAAGCTGCGATCAATTAACCATCATATAAAATCGCTTCTACCTCCCATTAGCATGGAACAGGCTAGCCTCCCTGAGAGTAAAACACTACGTCTCCTTGGCCTCACACTCTCAGCGGACCCCAAGTGGAATGACTATATCGAATCCATTGCTAAATCCGCTGCTATGAAAGTCGGTTCTCTGTGCAGGGCCTGGAAGTTTTTCCCGTCTGAGTCCATCCTGCACATATATAAATCTACCATCCGCCCGTGTATTGAATACTGCTGCCATATCTGGTCGAGTGCCCCTGCTATTCTCCTCGGGGTTCTTCACAAAATACAACGGAGAATCTATAATGTGACTGATACCGACTTGGCAGACCGGCTGCTGCAGTCACTCTCTCACCAGCATGATGTGGCTTTCCTGTGCCTCTTCTATGAATACTTTCACGGCTTCTGCTCCGATGAACTTAGATCACTGGTGTCCCCTAGGTATAAATTTGCACGAGATACTAGATTAGCAACTAGGTCTCACTCTTTTACAGTAAAACAGATAACATGTAACCGCAATTTCTACTCTAACAGCTTCTTTTCACGCACTTCCAACCTGTGGAATTCCCTTCCATATACATATATTCCCCGACAGCTACAATCTCCAAAATTTAAAGGTCAATAGACACCTCTTATCACACTAACTCACATCCATTCTCTCAAACACTCTTCCCATCTACCCAGGCCCTATCCTCGGTATCCTCATCCGTCTATCACCCTCCTCCCGATATTTCATATAACTAACCACACTTTCTCATCAATTTCCCCGATGTAACCCCCTGGGCAATAGTAGCAGTGGAATGCCTTGCTTGGGATGAAATGATTAAAAAAAATTTTTTTTAAATATCTGCTCAGAGACAAAATCCAAAAGAGGATCTAAAATATAATCAATTTTGACTTAGCAACTCGCCTTTGGTCACTTTCTCACTGACGTGATGTGGCTTCCTTCTGTCTTTTCTACAAATAGTTTCATGGCAACTGCTCTGATAAGCTTCTTTTTTTGGTTCCCAGACCCAGTGTATTTACTCGTGCTATTAGACTGTCATTCAGGTCCCACTCTTTTACCGTCAAAATAGTTAAATGTATTCGCCTCTTCTACACTGAGTCTTTTCTCACACCTTCCATTTGTGGAACTCGCCAAGGTTTGCTTGCTTCTCTGATAGCTACAATCTCCAAACGTTAAAATGCAACGTCAATTGCCATCTTCTATTGACTTTATTTCCATTTATCCTTTCTTCGACATCTCCTGTACCTTTTTTTCTCTCACTGTAACTCCTTGCGTACCAGTGTTGGTCCTGCCTTGCTTAGGGTGAAATGATTATAAAAAATACATTGTATAGTAAAAAAACCAACAATACATTTTATCTGTAGTTCAAGGTATAAAATTGAGTTCAAAATATTTAGATATTGGAATTAAATAATCCATCGAGGTTAATATATCGCTAAATAAAATCAACCAACCACTTCATTCAAAAATATTTAGATTTCGGCATTAAAAAACCCGTCGAGGTTGATATACCGCTAAAGAAAATTGACCAACCAACCAAACCAATCAAAATAGTTATGTTTCGGCGTTAAATAACCCATCGTGGTTGATATGTCGTTAAGCAATCAACTAACCTGGAAATTTTTAAATCATGTTTTTCATTCCTACTCATGATTGTTATTGCAATATTTGGTTAAAGTTTTTAAACTCAAATATTTAACGATACAAGTATAGAATATTCACTGGTATCTTCTAGTCGTAGAACACACAAGACATTTAATCAATGAGTAAATTAAGAATTAAGATTCATGAAAAATAAAAGTAGAAAAACCGTGGCATTTTCATGGATATCACTAGTTATTATTATTTATACTATTGTTTACGCAGTAAAATGACCAAGAGTCACTCAAGTTAGGGGATTACAGAATGAAGTTGTTCAGATGCGTAAAGGGAGGAGGTAAATAGTGCGTATTATTAGGATAATAATACATTACAGTTGACCCTAGAATGGGTTAAGATTATAGTTGATGGGAAAGCATTCTCTCAGGAGTCTGTTCCAAAAAGTGCTAGTTATGGGAAAGAAAAAACCTGTCTGAAACTTCCTTCTTAATAAACGAATGCAAAAGGAAAGAGCATCAGTTGACGTCGTGTACGTGGCATAGTGGGTCCAAGCTACGAAGGAGGTCTGAACTGGTGGAATAAAGGAATGTCGCGCGTTTGAACATTTGCCATAGAAATGGCGATAGATTATAAGTATTATTATTATTATTAGTAGTAGTAGTAGTTGTATCTTGATATTCTTTATCTTTTCATTATTATTTAAGAAAATAATTTTATCTGTTATAATATGACTATGTCGTATAGAATATTATGAGGATATATAGAATATATATCTAACTGAATTATTTATTTCATTGTCCTTTTCCTCACTTCTCCTCACTAAAGATTTTTCATTTTCTTCCACTCCCTGTAACACCCATGCGTCTTAGTAGCGTTATCGCCTTCCTTTGGTGGGGGAGGGGTGAAACAATTAAAAGTTAAAAATCTACCCAACCCCCATCCTCGGTATCCTCATCCGTCTATCACCCTCCTCCCGATATTTCCTATAACTAACCCCTCTTTCTCAACACTTTCCCCTATGTAACCCCCTGCGCAATAGTGGTAGTGAATGCCTTGCTTGGGGAGAAATTATTTTAAAAAAATAAAAATAAAATGTTATTAGCAACTAAATTTTTTTTTTATTTAATCGAATCCTGTTGCCGGAGCTTTGTGTCTTTATAATTAAGCAGATATTTGTTTGATGGTGAACACTCAGAACATTTATACGATGTCTAGCCTCGCTTTTGAGGCTTTCAAAATATTTAGATAGCGGTAATATTTTTATACTATCTTTCCTATTCCATGCCTGAAGTCAGTCAGTTAAGTGCCATACGTGATACACGCTTTGGGCGATCATGTCTCCAAAGTACATGACTGACTGGGCAGAAGATTATTCCGCAGTAGATTACCATTGCTTTCTGCGGTAGACTGGTTGTCAGCCAAGGCTATAGAACCCAATCTGTCCTGTTATTTAACCCATAACTGGAGGGAAGAGACGGATTAATACTTTTTGTGCGTAAGTAAATGCTAGGAATTAAACTGGAATTCGAACTCGGTTCCCCGATTTCTCGTCCCGAGTCGATATCCACTGCACCACAACGCACATCCGTAAATGTTACTAAAAGAGACCGAAGGCTAGATAGGGTTCAAATCGCGTCAACGTACACATTTCCTGAGAATTCATGGTCACTAGTGACGCAAGAAAAAATTTTTGCTAACATTTTGAAGGTTCTAAAACTATTTAAAGATCTAATTTAATATAATTAATTTAATCCTTTAGTCTTTCCTCTTAAATATAAGATAAATATTTTGACAATAAAACTTTGTTTCTATTAAGTTCGGGTTTTTTTTTTCAGTATGAATGCTCATCTTTTACCGAATCTTTGGAGGTACCTAATTCTCATGATTAATTTTATTGCGAGAGAGCAGCATGATAACAAAGTGACGCTGGGTACAAATTTAGTGTTACTCACAACCAGAATAAAACTACAGGAAGATTGTATTGTCAGTGTAAAGAGACTGTCTGCTTTCCTTGAAAATCAATATTTAAAATCTTGGTTTTTAATTGTGTTAGAACACGTAACACAGTTAACAGTTGCAACCAACACGTCTTTGCCTTTGTTATCGACTTACCGAAAGACAATGTTCGTCGTAAAAATAAGAAATATTGAAAAGAACAACATATTTAATTATTCCACAATCTTTCGTGCAACTTCATATTTCCATCCTCCAACAATATTTCCCGGCAAACATTTGCTCAAAGTTTTTTCTTTTAATTGTTTCACCCCTCCTTCTCCCTAACAAAGGAAGGCGATAACGCTACTAAGACGCATGGGTGTTACAGGGAGTGGAAGAAAATGAGAAATCTTTAGTGAGGAGAAGTGAGGAAAAGGACAATAAAATAAATAATTCAGTTAGATATATATTCTATATATCCTCATAATATTCTATACATCCTCGTAATATGCACTATTTAGCTCTTCCATTTACGCATCTCATTCTGTAATTTTCTAACTTGAGTGATTCTTGGGTATTGTCAGTCAGTTAAGTGCCATACGTGATACACGCTTGGGCGATCATGTCTCGAAAGAGACATGACTGACTGGGCAGAAGATTATCCCGCAGTAGGTTGCCATTGCTTTCTGCGGCAGACTGGTTGCCGACCAAGGCTATAGAACCCAATCTGTCCTGCTATTTAACCCATAACTGGAAGGAAGAGACAGATTAATACCTTTCCCAAGGGTATTTGCGCGTAAGTGAATACAATGGATTAAACTGGAATCCGAACTCGGAATCCCGATTTCTCGTTCCAAGCCGATATCCACTGTACCACAACGCACATTCTCTTGGGTATTGTACTGCGTAAAAAATAGTATCAATAATAAATACTAGCGGTATACTCGAGAAAATGTCGCGGTATTTCAACCTTAAAAGAGCCATGATCGTTTACATACTGAAAGGACACGGTACATTGAAGAAATGTAAAAACGTCACCACTTTGATCATACCATTATTTGTTCTTTGTAGTCGTTGTGCTATCCATTTTAGCTGTTGCTGCTGTTGAGAGTTTTGAAGTTTTATGTTTACTGTTGTTTGATAAAAGTTAATTATATGATAATATTATGATAATGTATTCCAAGGAATGCTGGAAAATCGCCACACAAACGAAGAGGAGACTTGAGATAACAGAAATATAATTTTACAGAAGAATGCTGAAATTACCAGACACTGGAAGTTTTAAGGGAAATAGAACAAGAAAAAGGATACGTTTACATGGTTTATAAAGAATCAAGTAAAATCTCTTGATCACCTATTAACCCTCTAGGGCAATTCGTATCATATTTGATACAGTATTTCCCTATAAGGAAACATTTGGTATTTCCCTATAAGGAAACATTTGGTATTCATTGACTGAGCAGTCAGTACTGCTTTCATTTGAAATTTATAAAATATTTCTCTTAAAAAATTTTTCAGGAAAATATTTCTTTCAAGGCTTATTTTCATACTGTATCAAATATGATACGAATGGCCCTAGAGGGTTAAGGAAAGTTGTTGGTTGGTTGTTTTGTTTTATGGCATATCAACCTCGGCGGGTCATTTATTGCCAACTAAATGTTTTTTATTTTATTTATTTATACCTTTTTCTTTCAACAATTTATTGTTGTTTTTATATAAGTTTTTGTGTCTAGGAATACTTTTTTTCTTTTCGAGTATCAAGATTCATTGGGATTTGGTTTTAAGGGGAGGGTCCCCAAGTCCTACCCTGTTATTTAACTCATAACTGGAGGGAAGGGACGGATTAATACCTTTCCCAAGGGTACCAGTACTTAAGTGAATGCAGAGTATTTAACTGGAATTTGAACTCGGCTCACCGATTTCTCTTTCCGAGCCGATATCCACTGCACCACAACGCACATCCGTCACTAAACGCTTACAGCACTTGGTATTCTATTAAGGAAAGTCTGCTTGCAGAATTTACACCAACAGGACATATTGAAAGTATAAATGGTGTAGTGGTAAGCTGTAGCAAAAGTTTAAATCTTACTAAAAGCTACAAATAACAGGAAGTTTGGTTTTTCTCACACTCTGGAAGCTCTCATAGAATAGAAGAGCAGAAGAGGAAGTTGTTGTTTGTCTTGAGAGTGACTTTTTTCCTTCCTTTGATTTCCGGTTCTACTACGCACTTTCCGAAGCGTTTCAGGAATTCTTCGGCTTTTCGCTGTTTTAATTATCATTTCTTGTTCTTATTTCCGTGTGATGTTCTGAAAAGGAAAGACAGCAGGCCAACAAAAATTTTAAGTCAATGACATTCTTGTAACAAAGGCATTCTCTAAACTCAAATAATTTCATCAAATCGAAACAGCCGACATTAGTTTAACTTTCATATCGAATTACATTGTCCAAAGAAAATTTCTTCTTCCATTCTCTAATCCGATATATTATTCATTATAATATGTCTATCGAAAAATCTCTGAACTTAAACATACTTTCAGAAAGCATGTCTTCTTCTTCTTCTATTTCTTCTTCTTCTTCTTCTTCTATTTGCCGGGTACCTTCAGGGCGTAGGCGATGATGGCTATTCACGTATCACTATTCCTAGTACCTTTTAACCCCATCGTTGCTCTCATGTTCGTTCCATGTTACACTCGGCATAAATCTGTAGACCCACATTTTGGTTGCGTCAAGTCTTTCCTTCATCCTTTCTGAGATTGTCCATCATTAAACCAGTTTTGAACGTATAAACCACCAAAAATGTACATTGAAACATAAGGCCGTTCCAATTTTGTTTGAACTTATTGCATTCGCTAAATGACATCTCAACTATTATTGAATTCTGAAAATGCTTTTTACAGATGAAGAGACATAAATTAATATATATGATTCTATAGAAAGGTGCTGAGAAAACCATGATCTAAAGACGCAAGCAACAAGGATATTTTGAGAAAAATGGAAACTAAAAGACATTTATAATTTCAGTCACAAAGAGACACTTAAAATTTCTAGGATACAATAAGAAAATACGGCTTGGGAAATTTGACACTCGCAGGATATACTGAAAATAAGAGGGACAAAGATAGCTGAACAGGGTTTAGGAGAGATCAGTCAGTTAATTGCTATACGTGATACAAGCTTTGGACGATCATGTCTCGAAAGAGACATGACTGACTGAGCAGAAGGTTAACCCGCAGTAGGTTGCCATTGCTTTCTGCGGTAGACTGGTTGCCGACCAAGACTAAAGAACCCAATCTGTTCTGTTATTTAACCCATAACTGGAGGGAAGAGATGGATTAAAATTTTACCCAAAGGTATTTGAGTGTAAATGGAATTCGATTCCCGATTTCTCGTTCCGAGCCGATATCCATTGCGCCACAACGTACATTACATTAGGATGGATAGTAAAAAGAAAACATTACTAAAAGCTACAATGAGTTAGAAACTGTGAACAGCCATGATCGCTTACATCTAAACTTATTTATAAATAGAACTTTGTCTGTGTGTGTGTCTGTATGTGTGTGTCCGTTACCTATAGACTCTGAAACGGCTGAACCGATGTTCTTGAAAATTTACACAGTTGTACTATAAGCATCTGCGTGTGTTCTTAGTTAGGTTTTGTGTCGAGGTACCCTTTTTCAGCTCTTTTATTTTAGTGTTTGCTTCGGGTTTAGTTCTAAGTAGGTATAATTGTAGTTCTTAGTCTCAGCCATGATATCATTTACTCAGAGAACTTATTTAGCCTTCAAAATTCAGTTTACGACGAAAAGAACTTATTTGATATCGATACCAGGAAATCAAAATTTGACTTACATCCATTCATTTTTCTTTCCGTCTACGATTTCGCTTTAACTGGAAACAGCTATTGCTTTTTAGTCTTTCGTGCCAACGTCCAAAGTGTCTGAGTTCTCCAAGACCATGGATTAGTTTTAAAGCTTTCATCACACTCTAGCAACGCCGGGCTATACTGCTAGTCCTAAATAAACCAGGCAAGTAAAAAAAAAACAGCCTGTATGACAAGAATAAATTGTAAGTAGTTTGCATTTCCTGAAACGTCATTAATCAAACAAAAATGTTTTCGTTTTTTCTTTTTTTCTTTTTTTTTGTTTTGTTTTGTTATTTGTTTTTGTTTTTTGGTGGGGGGATGTTTTTCTTTTTTTTCGCTTTTTGCACACGGGCTTTTGGCCCAGATGTGAGCGGAAGAAATCTTTCTACTTGATGAACAATTTTTCTAGTAGCCATGGACGGCAGCGAAGTGAAACAACAACTCAATATCGATTCCCCGGCTCGTTGTTAAAATAAAAAAAAAGAACAAAAATCGGGTAGACAGGGAATATTTCTTTTCATTGGCCAAATATCTTACACGTTATGCGCCTTTTCCCGCTTTCCAGTGTAAACGGGTGGTCAAGTTGATAACAAAAGCAAGTGAGGCACAATTATCTAAAGATGAACACTGTCCGCAGAAGAACGCCTTTGTTATGTGTCGGTCAGTTTATGGAAGAGAGAACAATCGTCAACAAACTCGCATCACTGACTTAGCCTCGATACATTATCTGCTGGAAAACGGTAGCAGGAAGGGAGGTCACTCTTACGTAAAACCCACTAATAACATAAATTAATGGGTTTAAGGGTGCAATGTTGAGCGGTGGTCACAAGCAAATGAACGCTTTTAAGAGACTACGTTAAGCTTTGTAAGCTGCCAAACAATCGTGAAGATATTGATTGGCTTCTTGGGTTTTTAAATAATATTCTTCTATCTTCAATTTTAGATAGATAAAAAAATGGAAAAAAATTTATAAATTAATTTGATATATAAAAGTAACATTTTATTGATATGTAATCAGTTGCGTTTTTAACACTGGAACCAGTGTTTAATTTATTCGACAGATATGAATGTGAAAATGCTTATTTTCAAGGTAGACAAAATTTCCCAACAGGAAAGGTTAGCACAAAATGTCTCCGTCTTTCATTCTGTTCTTTGCACGAATAAATTAAACTAAGGTAGCAGGCTTAAAGGAAATACCATTTTTTCAGTAGTATAACACGCACGCACACACACACACACACACACATACACACACACACACACACACACACACACACACATTTATTTGCGCGTAACCGGAATTCAAACTGGGCTCTATGAATTCTTATTCTGGTATTATATCACCCACACGTATAACAAGTAAGTCATTCAGTTAAGTGCCATACGTCATACACGCTTGTGAGTTCATGTCTGTCGAGACGTGAATGACCGGACAGGAGATTTTTCCACAGTAGATTGCCATTATTTATTGCAGTAGATTGACTACGATTCAAATTTGCCGAACCGAATTTGTCCTGCTATTTAACCCATAGCCTGAGGGAGAAGAGACGGATTAATACTTTTCCCAAGGGTTTTCGCGCGTAAGTGTATGCAACGAATTCAACTGGAATTCCAACTCGGCTCCTTGATTTCTCGTTCCGAGTCGATAACCACTGCACCACAACTCACATCACATATAATACGCTCCTATAACTTATCAAAAATATATTTAGAAAAATTATTCATATTTTACAGATTATTCATACTTATGCATCGTCCTGTTTTAATGTTACTTAGATTTATGTTTAATTTAATTTTGTGGTCGTCTGGGACCGAACGTGTCAAGCTGAGTGTGTGTTTTTTTACGTGTTTATCTACAACTGATAATATAAATATTAGGCTATGAAATGGAACGTGATGTTTGGTTGTTTTTTTTTGTTTTTTTTTTCAAGCAAATCTTATATAGAAGAAATAGAGTAATGAGGATTTGCTTTATGGTAAATATTGCGTGAAAACATGAATATAAAACGGACTTGGAATGTTGATTTCTTAAAGACAACTCAACCATTTTCGCTTTGAAAATAAACGCAGCCCAAACTTATGATTCACGATTGACCTATATCCTTGAAGCGTAATAAATACCTATAAAACATATAAATTTTTGAAGAATCACATAAACGCTATTGATATTATATATTTTTATCTCTTTGATCAAGTATTCTCTTCTATGTTGATATAGTCCTGACGCTTCAGTCGTTGTAATATTTGGTCTTCGTTAGGTATTTGTCGTATTCACTCATCTGTTGAGAATGTTGAACTTTGCCTTTTATTCATTTCAATTCAGTCTTGATATTACTCTTCGTATGTTGTTATAGTATAATATGAAACCTCCCTCCCTCCCTCCCCCTCTCTCTCTCTCTCCCTAGCTCGCTCTCTCTCTTTCTCGCTCTCGCTGTCTCTCTTTCTCGCTCTCTCTTTAACTTTATTTCACTGAGGTTGATGTCACAATTAATGAGAAAGAATTACTCATACAATATATTCTATAGTATGACGAAAAGCATGATGGTCACCTCCTTCTTAATAAAGGTCTCTATTTAAAATTCTCAAGTAGTCATTTAATACATCAGACACCGGAAGAATGGGCAAAATGTGACTATAAAAACCAAGATATGGACACAATTTTGAATGGAACAATCTATTATAATATCACCTTTATGAAATTTTGACAGTAAATAACGTCTTCTAAAATATTCTAAGAATTTTCGTTCAATTTTCTAAGAATTTTCGTTCCAAAGAACTGTTGCATTGTAGAAGATGATTCCAAGAAAGCAATTCTCTAACTGCTACAGTCTTAATCCCCTCAAATTTAGGATCAACCGTTATCTATCCTCCATATCCTCGTACTATATAAATTTTTTCCTTCCCTGTACGCCGTTACAATAGACTACGTTATTCGCTCTACTTTAAATAACTCGTGTGTTATGTATTGAGGGGAAACCATTAAAAAACGTAGTTTACACGGTAAATGTTCCAGCTATGGCTTCTAAAACGTAAAGTTTTACTGGGTTAGATTCGGTATCACTACACCCAAAATGTTTGAGATTCAAAGATGTCTTTCCCCTAGACTGATTGCCAACCAAAGCTAGAACGCTCATTTGGCTCGGCTAATGTTTACTGAGTGCTGGAAGTAGACACTGAATAGTATAAAATACTAAACGAGGTAAAACTAATTCTCTAACATAGTGATGCAATCTCATCACAATATTTCGACTAGTACTCTTCAGATTTCATTGAACTATCGGATTAGAAAAGTCTCATAAAGAGTACTGGAGGAAAAAGAGGCCGAATTTCTGGGGTTATGAAAAGTTATCATTATTTACACTATTTACATGACTATACTCCTCATCTCCGTTGCTATTATCAGAACGTTTCGGCTGTTTTAGCCTCTCACCTTCATCAGAACTATCATCTATTCAGATAAGCTACACGCAATTTCCGAACTGAACCCTTTATTTAATCTACTGGTTATACTTTCTCCTAATATTATCTGTACCGACATACAAATGATGAAGGCCAGAGAATATACATCCG
This sequence comes from Ascarosepion bandense, assembly GCA_037127315.1. Lineage (NCBI taxonomy): Eukaryota > Metazoa > Mollusca > Cephalopoda > Sepiida > Sepiidae > Ascarosepion > Ascarosepion bandense. Next base: position 1,920,829 of record JBBBDQ010000525.1, on the reverse strand, counting down.
AAATGTTGTGATAACAAAAACAAGGATGAAGATAATAGCGTGTAAGCTACTATAAAAACCAAAATTGGAAGAGATCTGTCTAAGAAAATGGTAATTTCTCATTTCAGAAATTCCGAAAAGAATGTTATTAAATTTTAAGAGAATATATTGAGGAAGGAAATTTTAAAAAAAGTGAGTCAATATTACATTTTTGGTGAAAGAAGATTAAACGTGATATAGAAGTAAATTGTAAAGTAACACTCGGAAGGAAAACGAAAATTCGATCCACAAAAACCTTGCCTCACTGATTTATTTGTCTCTGTAACTTCTCTTACTCTTCTGAATTATTAAAATCTTTCAAGCCTGTTTTTAATTCTATTTCCTTGTGATTTATATGTATTTCTAAGCTTGTAACCATCTAAACTCTTAGGTAAACTGATGTCACCTCTGTTAGTAAGTCAAGTGCCAGACGTGATACACGCTTGGGCGATCATGTCGCGAAAGAAACGTGACTGACTGGGCAGAATACTTTCCCGCGGTACGTTGCAATTGCTTTCTGCAGTAGAATGGTTGCCAACCAAGGTTATAGAACGCAAGCTGTCTTGTTATTTAACCCATAACTGGAGGGAAGAGACGGATTAATACCTTTCCCAAAGGTATTTGCGCGTAAATGAATGCAATGAAGTCAACTTGAATTCGAACTCGGCCCCCCGATTTCTCGTCCCGAGCCGATATCTACTGCCCTACAACGCACATCCCGTTCCCCTCTGTGCACAAGAATAATTACAGAAATTTGTACAGCATTGTCTCCATCGTTTCTATAAATTTCTTTATCACTATGTAGAAATTGGTTTCTACATTTTATGGATCACTCTTAATTTCCATAAAGAGGTTATTTAATAACGTCCTTGATTGGACAACAAATATTAAAATAGTATTTTATATATTTTTCCCCGGAAAAAATATCATCCTTGAAAATGACCAGTGAAGTGGCTGAAATCGCTTGGAAAGTAAAAAATTATGGAATATTTTTACACTCTTTATTTCCAGCAAAAGAGAAAACATGTAAGAGTAATGGAAAAATTAAATTAAAAATTAAAAACACTTCCTTGTTTGTTGTTTTTAACAAAACATGCTTAAAAGAAAGATTCCTGCCTAAATATATATTCATATATGGGCTATTGACATTACTCTGACTATTGTCCTCATCTTGGCTGCAATATTTACGACGTTTCGGCGATTGTACGCTCCGATTTTATTCAGGTTCTAGGAATTTCGAACTGAACGTTTTATTACAATCACTGAGGTATATCATTCTTATTCCATGTTCGAAACGACTTCTGGTAGCCATGAGTTATCTCCCTTTAAATTAAGGAATGATGGTGATATTACCCAGTGATCGTAATAAAAAGTTCGGTTCAAAATGTCTAGCATCTGAAGAAGACCGGCGCGTATAATGGCTGAAACATCGTAAACATGGCAGCAAAGATGAAGATAATAGTCCGAATAATGTAAATAGTATAAATACTACCTCATCTCAGAAGTATATATAAATACATTAATATATATATATATATATATATATATATATATATGCGGTGTAAATATAGAAGAATCCAAAGGAGTATTTTGTATATAAAGTGGTAGGATAACTTTCTAGGAGAGCTCTAAATATATATGTATATAAATACATATAGAGCAAATATATGTAAAAATTAAGACAAACACATTATTCCATGGTTAAGTGGAAATGTGGCCCATTTTAGGCGAATCATCTTCAGCTCCCGTCTTTATTGTACAGAAGATTTTACACGAAACTATATACGCCTGAAAACTCGGAATTTTACCACTGTTCGTTCTCTTCAATTGGATATATATATATATATATATATATATATATATATATATGTGTGTGTGTGTGTGTGTGTGTGTGTGTGTGTGTGTGTGTGTCATTACGTGTAGGTTAGTCTGCAGTATATCCAAGTGTAATTATTTGTTTTTAAAAAGGATTTCATTCGTAAGTATTTTAAAAGGATATTATCTATATTCCTGCTAAATTGATGAAAGCCTAAATCCCACGGGTTTTTGAAGCTTATCTGCTTCTCCTCTTGTTCATAGACGGATGTCTATTGCCTTTTCCTTACAACCTCAGATAGTCTCTATTGAAGGCTATTTAGACGCCTATAAAAATCAATAACCATCAACTTCATCGTTATAATACTACTCAAGCCAAACATACAAGGCAAGAAAAATAACTTTTGCCAACATTTTATGAATTTTAAAAACATATTGGATATATTTTGTGAAGATTTCTTGCTGATGCAATTAACTCTATTTTCGTGTGTAAAAAGAGAAAATTCTGCAATTTTAATAATTAAAAATATCCCCAAAAGCAGGAAGCATGTGAAATTAAAAAAGTATAATACTAGACTAGATTTCTTTACTTATTGAAGTTGTATTCTGTTCTTTTGTTGGTAAAAGTTATATTGCATTATGATTGTGAAATAATGATGTTAACCCGACAATGCTAACCATGGGTATATAGTCAGTCAGTTGAATATCATACGTGATACACACTTGGGCGGTTATGTCTCGAAACAGATACGACTGACTGAGCAGAAGATTATCCCGCAGTAGGTTACCATTGCTTTCCGCGGTAGACTGGTTGCCAGCCAAGGCTATAGAACCCAATCTGTCCTGTTATTTAACTCATGGCTGGAAGGAGAAAAGATAGATTATATTACATTATTATATTATGTATAGTTAATGGAGGATCAGTTTATTACGTTATAACAATAGAAAACTGATCCCCCACTCTATGCCCAGTAGAAGTTTTAATTATGTTTCCAACTATTATATTCAGTAAATCAGTTAAGTGCTATACGTGATAAACGCTTGGGAGATCATATCTCGAAAGAGACATGACTGACTGGGCAGAAGATTATCCCGCAGTAGGTTACCATTGCTTTCCGCGGTAGACTGGTTGCCAGCCAAGGCTATAGAACCCAATCTGTCCTAAAGTACCCAGCGCAATCTGTCCTATAGAACCCAATCTGTACTATAGAACCCAGTCAGTCCTATATAGTACCCACCGCAAATGACGCCATTTTAATTACAATTTAATTACAATTTTCAGTACCTGATTTTCTCATGTAAATAATATGTTTTTCATTTTCTATTAATGTTAACTCAAAGTAAAAAGTTTGATGTACCGGCATGTAAATTATTTTAAATAAAGATATATATTTAATAAATTTTTGATATTTTCAAATCAGGTATGATATACTCATGGTTAGTCGTGATGTAACTTTAACTGATGATTAGTGTTCCAGTGTTAAGAAATGATAACT
>JBBBDQ010000525.1:1880000-1912500 GCA_037127315.1 Ascarosepion bandense | reverse complement strand
CATTGAAAATATACCTTGTATAAAATAAATGATTTTCCCATTAATAGATTATAAGCTCAATGAATGGCTTGCGTATATACGTGTCTGTATTTCGGTAAAGTAACTAATTTCTTTCTCTGTTAGTCTCACTGGATATATATATATATATATATATATATATATATATATATATATATATATATATATACCCGAGCCTAAAAAATGTCGGCAAAATATTTATATCGATATGCAGTCTGAAATGACGACAGCATATGTATTTGTTTTTGTAGGGAGAAAGTGTCGATACCGACATGTGTGGTCGAACACGGATCTCCAGGTAACAAACGTAACAGTTGAATGAATTGTACTACTGTGATCACTTGGTCATAAATATTTAGTATTCAAAGGAATTAGACAGAAGTCGGTGTTCTGTGTTGTGCATCATTCCAGTGTTGTGTGTCATTTAAGAGGTTTTTGGCCGAATTACTCGAGAGAATTATTCTAAGAGGATTATTGTGTATTTTTCGAAGGATTCGTTTAGTGCGTTTACTTTACATAAAGACGCCAAAATATTATAATTCGCTAATAGCGAATTACCAAAAGTTCCCTTCATGTAATGTAACAAAAACTAACGTTATAAAAATGCCGACAAAGATCTCGTTCTGAACTCTCACGAGAATTACAGAGAAAAAATACGTATTCTACACGTAGTAATGGAAATATTTAGCTGAATACAAGGACAAGAGACGAAATTAAATTAATTATGCTTCAAATATTAACAGTAAAACTACAGTTCCAACATAAAAAAATATGAAAGGCAACAGAAAAGAACTAGTTACAACAACAAAATAGCAACGTGAACAGCAATTTCAGTTACAAAAACAACAAATCTTTTTCGAATTATTAAGAAAACAGCGAAAAAAAAACGTCTGACTCATTCAATTCAGACGCTATTGCGAATTCCATTAGAGAGTTTGTATACAATCCGGATGAAGGAGCAACTTTTCAAACGTATTACTGAAGATACGAAGGGATCTTCAAAAAGGATTATTCGCAGTTGATGAACGAAAAGAAATTTCAACTACTATTAAAAGAATTATCACCTGCTGAACATGAAAAATATATTAATTTTATTTTGCCGAAAAAACCAGGCGAGATAAATTGAGGAAATTCTAGGGGTATTTAATATACCAGGAATTGTCTCAACCTACTAAAGTGTGATAATGATGGTTTTGTTACTTATGCAGGAGTTGTCAATCGAGAATTTGAGGAGTTTAAGTTAAATTAGTTAACTTCCGACTCATTTAAATGTTTCAATATTATCTCTTCAAAAAGCTGAAGATTGTCAGTCTATGCTGAATTTAAAACTTGATATTTCAAGGATTGAGGTGAGAGATATTTCACAACCAGAAAGCACCCGGCCGTCTACAGAAAATATAAATGTTTTTCAAGTCCTAGCGAAACAGTAAAAAATACAATCACTATGTACGGCCAGGGTTTTTTTTTGCCTGTAACAATCCTGCACATATATAAATCTACCATAAGCCCGTGCCTTGAATACTGCTGCCATATCTGGTCGGGTGCTCCTGCTACCCACCTAGTTGTCCTTGACAAAATCCAACGGAGAATCTGTAATTTGACAGATCCCGACTTGGCAGATCGGATACAGTCACTTTCTCACCGGCGCAATGCGTCTCTTCTACAAATACTTTCACGGCTTCTGCTCCATGAACTTAGCTCACTGGTGCCCCCTATATATAAGTTTACTCGAGCCCCATGATGAACAACTAGGTCCCACCCTTTTACTGCGAAACCAATAAATGGTTAACGCAAATTCTACTCCATAAGCTTATTTCTCTCACTTCCCGCCTGTGGAATTCCTTTCCATTTACTTGCTTCTTCGACAGCTACAATCGCCAAGAATTTAAATGTAAAGTCAATAGTCATCCTCTATCTTAGTAAGCTGCATCCTCTCTCATATTTTTTCTGGGTCGTCCCCACTCTCATCAGTATTCTCATCCTTCTATTACCCACTTCCTGACACCTCCCTATAACCTGTCACTCTTTCTCATAATTTTCCTCCTATGTAACCCCCTGCAAAAGAGTGGCAGTAAAATTCCTTGATTGGGGCGATATGATTATAAAAAGAAAATACTTGTCGTGTTGGTAAACATTTTAATAGTGATTGCATTTTTAGAAACCAAAATACTACCAATGTGGAGAATTAGGACATAAACGTACTTGTTATAAATAAAAAATAAAAGAAAAACAAAAACTATGTTCATTCTAAAAGCGGAAAGAAAAAGTACCAAGACTTTGAACGAAACATCTCCAAAGAAAAAATGTTTTTGTCACGAATAATAATATTTAGATAAAATTGCGATTGAATACTGAGTCCGATATTACTATAATTAATTAAAAGACTTGGAAAAACTGAGTAAGCTTAGAGTATTGGCTTCGAGGAAAGTTACTTCCGGTGTTTCACGGAAGAAGTTCAATTTTTTTAGGTGAGTTCATCGGTAATATTTCTTCAGTTCGATTCCAAAAAGCAGTAGCATTCAGTTAAAAAAATACAAAAAAAATATGGGGAACGGATGACATTTTATTATTTAATATTTAGGACTTGTCAATCAATTCTTTCGGCAACCAAATAAATATTTTCAACACAAGTACTAGAACGAAAACAGAAAACTTAAAAACTGAATTAAAAAGAAAGTTCCCAGAATTCTTTTCAGAAGGATGTGGCACGTGCGCAAAAGCAGAGGCGAATTTTGAAGCTAAAGAAAACGCAACACCAATATTCAAACCGAAAAGGAGTGTACCGTTTACAGCATTAGATCCAATCAAAAAGAAATTAGAAAGGCTAAAATAATTAGAGTTCATATCCAAAGTAGGCTACTCTTAATGGACATCAATAACTGTTTCAGTTAGTCAGTTAAGTACTATATGTGATACACACTTTGGGTGATCATGTCTCGAATGAGACAGTACTGACTGGGCAGAAGATTATCCCGCAGTAGATTGCCATTACTTTCTACGGTATACTAGTTGCCACCCAAGTCTATAGAACCCAATCTGTCCTATTATTTAATCCATAACTGGAGGGAAGAGATAGATTAATACCTTTCCCAAGGGTATTTGTGCGTAAGTGAAAGCAAGGAAGTCAACAGAAATTCGAACTCGGCACCCCGATTTGTCGTTCAGAGTCGATATCCACTGCACCATAATGTGAAGAAAAAGAATAACAAAATCCTCGTATGTGCTGATTTCTCAACGAGGTAGAATCAAAGCTGACAAAATCATAATTAATCATTACCAAGTCCGGAAAAAAATTTCACCTAACTAAATGTAGGAATTTCTTTTTTAAATTGAACTTGTTGGACGCTTGCCTACAAATACTGGAAGAAGAGTGTTCCACATTATTATCAACACTCCTAAAAGTCTATATAAATTCAACCAACTTTCTTTCTGAATAAAGGTAGCTCCGAGCATTTTTCAACAAATTATGGACACAATGCCCTCTGGATTAGATTGCGCCGAAGCATATCTGGATGATATAATGATTAAAAGCGAAAGCAGACATCAACATGCGGAAGACGTAAAAATAGTATTCGAAAGGTTCAAAGAATATGGGTTCAAATTAGTGAAACAAAATACGAGCTATTTATGTACAGAATAAAATATTTGGACAAATTATTGACGAAAAGGGTCGACCACGAGATCCTACCCGATCAATTAAAGACATACCCGCCCCGACCAATTTAGCGAAATTGCAAGCATTTTTAAGCTTTGCAAACTACAAAAATTGCACGCATTTTTACGATTTGCAAATATGCTACGACATGTATATATCAAGTATACATGTGTTAACAGCACTTTTAAATGCTTTGTTAAAGAAAGATACTAAATAGATTTTGAAAGAGAAATGCCAAAGTCCTACCATCTTATAATTAAAGCATTTTGATCCCACATTAAACATTGTCGTTGCATCAAATGCAAGTAATTCGGGAAATGGAGCAATTATATTAAATAAATATGATGATGGAGCAACTAAGCCAATAGCGTATATCTTCGAGATCGTTAATAGGTGCTGAAAAACTATAGCCAGATCGAAAAGAAAGAGTTAGCTTAAAGTTTTTCCCTTAAAAATCCATAAATTCCCACATGGACCATCATCCGTTAGTGTCTAAATATATATCCCTCAACTTTTCTCTCACTTTCCGCCTGTGGAATTCCCTTCCATTTACTTGCTTTCTCGACGGCTACAATCTCCAAGAATTTTAATGTAACGTCAATAGTCATCTCCTATCTCTCTGACTCGCATCCTTTCCCTCATACACTTTTCTCTCTCTGCTCCACTCTTATCACACCAGTATTTACACCTTTCTCTTACCCCTTCCTGACACCCACTTCCTGACACCTCCTTCCTGACACACCCTTATAACCTGTCCGTCTTTCTCATCACTTTCCTCCTATGTAACCCTTGTGCATCAGTGGCAGTAAAACTGCCTTTCTTGGAGTGAAATGATTAAAAGATTCATGTCACACGGCTTCTCTACTGCTATATTTACGCAACAATTCATTCAAATAAGTTTTGATAAATCCAAGTTGGACAAGAAAACCTACTGTCTGATCTATCTTCTGTTTGCAATTTGTTAACATGATACTTCATATTGGAATCAGAATTATGCAAATTATGTCAAATTTCCATGTTTCTGTCTTTATTCAACTAATTTCAACCATGTCTGTCATTATCAAGAACTTCTAGTTGGAATGTAAACAAAGTTTCTTAGGTTACATCTTGGGACACACACACACACACACACACACACACACACACACACACACACACACACACACATATATATATATATATATATATATTAAAGGCAATCTTCAGGCCATGATGATTTACTTTAAGTATGTAGATTGTTTTCAGGCATGAAACAGATGTTGACGCTTCATGTTGACCTTTGCATCTACCTTTATATTTACATACACCCTATCTCTTATCTTGAAAACTTTTACCCATAAATATGGCATATCTTAAAACTATAGTTTATCATTATATATATATATATATATATAAAGAATACCTAGCGATCCAGACAACCTACCTAGGTTTCACCTAATCGGATCGTCAGGGAAAGCTGGCTTTCAAATTTGATCCTTTTAGGTGAAACCTAGGTAGGTTGTCTGGCTCGCTAGGTATTCATTATTTATTTCGCTCTAACTAGGTATTGAGCGCTTTTTTGTTAGTTGATTGCTCGTGTCGGGGTGTTTTCTTTGAACTACGTGCTGACTCGGTCTGTACTCTTTTGGCTGATGTTCATGTACTTAGCTCTTTAATTTTTAAAACCATTTTTTCCCTTTTTCTTAGATCCGTGGAAGGTTTTTCAACATGAGTATAGTTATTATTTATTTATATATAAATTGTATTTTTGTTATTTCTCTTAAAATTTATTTATTCATCCATTTATTCAAGATAAGTAATTTATAGATTGTTGCGTTGTGGTGCAGTGAATATTGGCTCGGAACGATAAATCGAGGTGCCGAGTTCGAATTCCAGTTGAATTCCTTGCATTTACTTACGCGCAATCCCCTTTGGCAAAGGTATAAATCCGTCTGTTCCCTCCAGTTATGGGTTAGATAACAGGACAGATTGAGTTCTATAGCCTTGGCTGGCAACCAGTCTACCACAGTAAGTAATGGCAACTCACTGAGGGATAATCTTCTACCGAGTCTGTCAGGTTTCGAAAAAGACCTGATCGCCCAAGCGTGTATCACGTATGGCACTTAACTGACTGCAATAAACACGGAGTCCCAAACGCGTATACCAATGTAATACTTTACATGCATATTTTAATTATAACGTAGCCACATTTTCCACAAAGAAATAAGCAAATATAATATTTTACTATTTGGCTATATTTATTTTACAAGCTTAGCTTTCTCTGTCACAATGTCAGAAATATTGACCTCCCAGTTCGTATCATATTTATAATAGTAGTATTAAAGCGAAAATATATTGTATATTTGTAATTTAAGTTGAATAATATGTTTACATAAATTTACTATTATTTGTTTCGAAACGAGCGCCGTTTCTTTGTTTATTAGTTTTCAAGCGCGTCTTGTACTTTATTATGACTGAATCCAGTGTCTGATTTTGATTGGATGCTCCGTCCTCCTTTCTTTATATTAAAACTGCATTCCGTCAATCGATTAGCAACTAGGTACCACCATTTTACTGTGTAACCAACAAAATGTAACGTCAAATTCTACCCCTTCAGCTTCTTTTCTCGCACTTCCCGCCAGTGTAATTCCTTTCCATTTACTTGCTTCCCCGACAGCAACAATCTCCTAGAATTTAAATGTAAAGTAAATAGTCATCTCTTATCTCACTAACCTGAATACTCTCTCTCTCATGCACCTTTCTCCGTCCACTCCAATCTCATCAGTATTCTCATCCTTCTCTTACCCACTTTTTGACACCACCTATAACCTGTCACTCTTCTTTATAACTTTCCCTCTATGTAACCCCCTGCGAAACAGTGGCAGTAAAATGCCTTGTTTGAGATGATATGATTATAGAAAAAAAGATATGTTATACAAGTCTGGAATGATTCAAACCGAGTTAATCAAATGTTAAACCACTATATTCACCCGTTTTTTCTTTTTCAGGATAAGTCAATTTACAAAAAAAAAAAAAACTGGAAATAAATGGTAGATGCAATATAATTAAAACTTTTCGACTTATAATGTGAAAACCTTTATTAATAAGCAGGCATAGAAGTATTTCAATTTCAAATGTAATAAAACCTATCGTTTACATTGTTTTGTAATGGATATCAGCTCGGAACGATAAATCGGATGAACCGAGTTCAAATTCCAGTTGAATCTGTAATGTGATCGATCCTGCCGAGGCAGCTCGGCTACAGTCGCTCCTTCACCGGCGTGATGTGGTTTCCCTGTGTCTTTTCTACAAACACTTTCACGGCTTCTGCTCCAATGAACTAAACTCATAGATGCACCCTATGTATGAATTTATTCGAGCCACAAGATTAGAAACTAGGTCCTATACTTTTACAAACAAACCAATAAAATGTAACTGCAAATTCTACTCCCTCGGCTTCTTTTCTCGCTCTTCCCGCCTGTGGAATTCCCTTTCGTATACTTGCTTCCAAGAATTTAAATGTAGGGTCAATAGTCATCTCCTATCTCACTGACTCGCATCCTTTCTCTCAAGCCCTTTTCTCCATCCACTCCACCTCCATCACACCAGTATTCTTATCCTTCTATTACTCTTTAGCTGAAAGATCGGGGTGCCGTTCGAATTCCAGTTCAATTCGTTGCATTCACTTACGCACAAATACTCTTGAGAAAGATATTAATCAATCTCTTCTCTTTCCAACTATGGGTTGAATAGCAGAACAGGTAGGGTTTAAAGTCTTGGTTGGCAGCAAGTATACCGCCGAAAGAAATGGCAACCTAAAGTTTTCAGCTAATTAGTCGTTGATCAAAAGAGTCATGATGACCTAATCGTGTATTAAGTATGGCACTTAACTGACTGATCTGCATAAAAGTATTGAATAACCGACCACATTTGATTCTATAGCCTTGGTTGATAACAAGTCTTCCACAGAAAGAAATAGCAATCTACTGCGGGATAATTATCTGCTTAGTCAGACATCCCAAAAGAGACATGGTCGCCCAAGCGTGTATCACGTATAGCAATTAACTAACTAGTAACGGTAGAAAAAGACGCGTTCTTTTTTCGAAATTCTTCAGGACATGAAGAATTGGTCGCTCCACTATAAAATGAATGATGCGAAAAGGCTAATTTACGAACCACTGAAAGTGTATTCTTTTTTTATCATTTATTCTGTCGAAATTGTACAGTGAAATACTACATGACTATGGCTTGTTCGCCTTTTCAGAAGATGCTTTCTTTCTATCGAGTCTTTTTTCTAACACCTGCCATTGCTGAAACTCATATTTCAAAGTTTGACTCTCCTTGTTCCGAGATTTTTGTGGATTGTGTTTTTTTTTTAAGTTACATGAATTTATTTTCTTTTCTTCGTCTTATGCACAAAGAAATTGTTTAGAGTAATGGAAAATATTTTCAGTGAAAAATATCGATCGGCAAATGTAAATTCCATTTCACAAATTTGATGGATACAGTTAAAATATAACTTTTTTCGTATTTTCTTATCATTTTTTCCATCGATTTTTTTTTTGTCGTTTGTTTATATTTCTGCTTCTTCCTCCCGTTTTGTCTTGACTTTCACAAATTTTATTGCACAATCAAATCTTAATAAAACAGAAATGTGATTGAAAAGAAAGAGAAAAATAAATTTGCGAATAACGAAATATTTGAGGCCAGAAATGTATTTTTCTAATTATTTTTTAACAGATTTTACAAGGTTTCTTTCGTGGGTGCCATTGAAGCATAATGTACATTGCAAGAGTTAGTAACTTGGTACAAAGAGTTTCTTCAAGTACAATTAAAATGGTCGAAGTGTTCATATGATATAGATTGGACAACAGATAAAATATAATTCCTCCAAGACTAATTAATAGAATTGCGTTAGAAAAATGCAACAGTGTTCATAAAACTATTGGGACGATCACTATTAGTAAATCAGAATTTCTTTCAGGAAGCCTCATAAAAGCTATGGTATGCTAAAGTTAACAGTATACATACTTAGTTATTATTAAATCTACAATATTAAATTTACAGAAGCCGAAAGGAAACTGTACGTCGTTGCTTTTTAAAATTCGACATAAGTTTTAAGTTTTTTAACGTTGGATAAATTTTAAATTTTATTAAATAAAATTTCTGTTTTCAAAACTGGGTAAAAAGGTTTATTCATGTTAGTTATTTTTTCGATTTTTGCAGTGTACAAATACTTAATTGTAAATCTGTAAAAGGTTATAAAAATGGGTCGAGTGAATCATTGCAGCAACAAAAAATCCAAAAGGTAATGTGTTTAGAACAATAGTGGCTTACAAACATCCTCCCGTGTATTGAATACTGCTGCCACATCTGGCCGGTGACCCTGCTATTCACCTCGGGGTTCTTGGCAAAATCCAACGGAGAATCTTTAATGTGATCGATCCCGACGAGGCAGCTCAACTACCGTCGCTCTTTCACCGGCTTGATGAGGTTTCCCTGTGTCTTTTCTACAAACACTTTCACGGTTTCTGCTTCAATGAACCTAACTCGTTGGTGCACCCTATGTTAAGAATTTACTCGAGGCACAAGATTAGCAATCATGTCCTATACTTTTACAAAAAAACCGATAAAATGTAACCGCAAATTCTACTCCATCAGCTTCTTTTCTCGCACTTTCCACCTGTGGAATTCCCTTCCGTATACTTGCTTCCCCGATAGCTACAATCTCCAAAATTTAAATGTAGGGTCAATAGTCATCTCTTATCTCACTGACTCGCATCCTTTCTCTCAAGCCCTTTTCTCCATCCACTTCACCTTCATTACCCCAGTATTCTCATCCTTCTATTACTCTTTAGCTGAAAGATCGGGGTGCCGTTCGAATTCCAGTTCAATTCGTTGCATTCACTTATGCACAAATACTCTTGAGAAAGATATTAATCCGTATCTTCCCTCCAGTTATGGGTTAAATAACAGGAAAGATTGGGTTCTATAGCCTTGAATGGCAACTAGTCTACCGCAGAAAGCAATGGAAAACTACTGCGGGATAATCTTCTGGCTAGTCAGTCATGTCTCTTTCGAGATATGATCGCCCAATTGCCCAAAGCAGGTATCACGTCACGTATGCACCCAACTGACTGATTTTTTGTTCATATTGCAAGATACACTCACAGTAGTGGATTGCCGAATTAGATTGTTGTATCAGTGTAAATGGGAGAGACAGAGGTGCATATTATGAGGATACATAGGATGGATAACGACTGACCCTAGACTTAGGGGTCGGGAAGCAACCTAACGCAAGCCTGTTCCACAAATTGACGGTTTTAGATTAGATGATGTCTGAGAGATACCAAAAGAATATGAAGGGAATGTGTACGTGTCATGCCTGGTCCTAGTTGTTAATATCTGAACTGGTGAGAGACTAAGCAATGTAGCTATACTGCAAAACACTGCGCGTCTCACAACAGACCTCAAATGGAATGCCTATATAGAATCCATAGCTAAATCCGCTGGTAAGAAAGTCGGTTCTCTGTGTAGGGCCAGGAATTTTTTCCCGTCTGAAATAATCCTGCACCTATATAAATCTATCATCCGCCCGTGCATTGAATACTGCTGCCATATCTGGTCGGGTGTTCCTGCTATCCACCTAGGATCCACCTAGGTATCCTTGACAAAATCCAACGGAGAATCTCTAATGTGATAGATCCCGATTTCGCAGCTCAGATACAGTCGCTTCCTCACCGACGCAATGTGGCTTCTCTGTGTCTCTTCTACAAATACTTTCATGGCTTCTGCTCCGATGAACTTAGCTCACTGGTGCCCCCTCTGTATGAATTTACTCGAGCCACAAGATTAGCAACTAGGTCTCACCCTTTTACTGTGAAATTAATAAAATGTATACACAAATTCTACTCCAGCAGCTTCTTTTCTCACACTTTCCGCCTGTGGAATTCCCTATCCATTTACTTGCTTCCCGGACAGCTATAATCTTTAAGAATTTAAATGTAAAGTCAATAGTCATCTCCTATCTCACCAACCTGCATTCTGTCTCATGTTCTTTTCTTCGTCCACTCCACTCTCATCAGTATTCTCATCCTTCCCTTATCCACTTCCTGACACCCCCTATAACCTGTCACATTTTCTCATAACTTTTCTCTTATGTAATCCCCAGCAAAACAGTGGCAGTGAAATGCCTTGCTTGAGGAGATATGGTTATAAGAAAAAATCTGAACGTTTGCCAAGCGAAACAGTGATTAGAATAGCGAAAGGCAAGCATACCTTAGCCAGTAAGAATGGTGTTACAGAGTGGACCATAATTCAGCAACCAGAAAGTCATATAATTGCTTTTGAACTGGAGAGTTAGGACCTGGCAGCTCCAGCCCAGATATGGCAGCAATACAATCTCCAGTAATTTAAATGCAAAGTCAATACTCATCTACTAACCACTGGCTCTCTCCCCACCCCCGTGTAACCTTCCCTTTCACTTCACCTATGTATCTGTCATCGCACCTGCTTTCTCAGCTTTCTATTGTTCCTTTCTAACTAGTTTGTACTCCTCACTCTTTTCTAATTAATCCTTTTACATTTATGTAGCCCCCTGCACATAAGTGGTGTTTCCGCCTTGCTCGGGGTGAAATGATTAAAAAAAAATACTCCATTTTTGGTCACATCTGTCTCTCGTAAAGATAGGGTCAGACAATATATTCTGTGAAAAGAGTTACACACAAGAGAGATAGAAGGAGGGAGAGACAGAGACAGATTTAATTCCTATTTCACTGATTTACTTCTCACATTCTTATTACAAGAAAGAAGAAGAGGAATCAAGAAAATTGATATAAAAGAGTCAAGGAAAATGAAACGAAAGGCAGCGAAAAGACGAAGAGGAAGAGATTGAGACAAAACCGATGGAATTCATTTGTTATCTTCAGTTTTATTATTGCTTAAGCATTTTAATCTTTGAAAGTAGAGAGATTTTTTTATCTAAACTTATTTATAAATGGAACTTTGTCTGTGTGTGTGTGTGTCTGTATGTTTGTGTGTGTGTCCTTTACCTATAGACTCCAAAATGGCTTGAAAATTTATACAGTTGTACTATAAGCGTCTGCGAGTGTTCTTAACTAGGTTTTATGTCGAGGTACCCCCGATAAATATTGAAAATCGATAATCGAAATAATCGGGTTATAGAAGGAGTGGTCCGGTTTTATCAAATTTGATACACTCATAGACAAAGACATAAGAATCGATATTCAGAGGTTTCAAGGTTTGCAGTTCTTAACATAGTGCAGAAAATCAATAATATATATATATATATATATATATATATATATATATATATATAAAAGGCAAGATGTTTGTGCATGTATCTGTTTATCTACTTGTATGTCTGTATTTTTTCAGCCCTTTTATTTTAGTTTTTGCTTCGGATTTGGCTCTAAGTATGTATAATTGTAGTTCTTAGTCTCAGTCATGATACCATTTACTCAGAGGACTTATTTAGCCTTCAAGATTCAGTTTACAATGAAAAAACTTATTTGATATCGATAGCAGGAAATCAAAATTTGACTTATATCCATTCATTTTTCTTTCAGTCTACGGTTTCGCTTTAACTGGAAACAACTATTGCTTTTTAGTCTTTTGTGCCAAAGAGTCTGAGCTCCAGGACTATGGATTAGTTTTAAAGCTTTCATTACACCCGAGGAATACCGGGCTATAATGCTAGTTCTTTTATATAACATGTCACCCACTGTACGTTGAAAATTAAGTATATAGTCATACCAGAGTGTTAATATATTAAAAAAAACCAAATTGTTGTCAGTGAAACTGTTGGGGGATCTCTCCCTTTTGTATATGATAATGGACCCAACTGAGTGTACATATAATCGTGCCATAGAGAGAACAGCAAGTTGTAGTTGCAGTTTACAGTGGTGAGTAATCGAAGAGATCCGTTACAGTTATTGAAGAGTTCCGACAGTTACCGAAGTTACCCAGAGACCAAACTAGCTATGAGCTCCACTCAGCTAAAATAAGTTACCCGGACATACTATTTCACTTCAAGATTTGTATATATTTATTTCTACTAATAGTATTCCTGAATTGTCTAACCTACTTTCCATTTTGTATATTACGTTCAATATAACCTACTTTTTCTATCTCCATATCTGTTTTTGTTGTTTATTATTTTGTGCGGTTCCTCATCCAGAATCCAAAAGAGAAACATAGGCCATCGACGAGGGAGTTGTCGATACTCCTATAACGTGTCTTTTTTACAGGTAGAGGTGTTGACCTTACGCAAATCTATTTATCCCCCGAGTAAGGTAGACTAGTTGCCAACCAAGGCTACAGAACCCAAACTGTTTTGATATTTAATCCATAGCTCGAGAGAGAATAGATGTATTAGTACCTCTCCTAAGGGTATTTTCACGTAAGCGAATGCAAGAAATTCCTGTTCCGAACCGATATCTACTGCTCTACAACGCACATAGTATTAATATAGAAATGAGAAAATTTCTGAGTGTTCCAAGACTAAAAATGTCAGTCAGTCAAGCGCCATACCTAATACACGTTTTAGGTGATCATGTCTCTTTCGAGACATGACTGACTGGGCAGAAGATTATCCCGCAGTAGGTTTCCATTGCTTTCTGCGGTAGACTGGTTGTCAGCCATGGCTATAGAACCCAATCTGTCCTATTATTTAATCCATAACTGGAGGGAAGAGACGGACTAATGCCTTTCCCCCGTTTATTTGTGCGAAAGTGAATGCAAGGAATTCAACTGGAATTCGAACTCTGCTCCCCGATTTGTCCTTCCAAGCCGACATCCACTGCACCACAAGGCACATCGACACCACAACGCACATGCTTCAAATTTCGAACACAGTTGATATTACTAATTATTGTAGAAAAGAGTCTCTCTCCGGAAGAAGACGTAGGCTGGTTTAACGGATTTTCTGGTTGTGAATACTTTGTGATAAAAAAGCGGCATGTGTTTGAGTAATCGTGTATTCTGTCATATCAGAAGATTCTACTTCAGGTGACAATGAAACTTGACCTTCGATAGCGAAGCAGATGTAAATAGATTGTGACATCTGGGGGCGTCTGGAAAAGCTGAAAATGTACACCATATAAAATAAGGCTATTTGCTTCTTTGAATTACTCCCTTTCGAACATCTGTTTCTTTTCTAAAAGCGAAGTGCAATCAAATAAGTTTTACAAAAGTGCACAAGGCCTGTCAAGGAAAATTCTAAATATTTTTCAATGCTTATAATAAAGTGTTGGTTAACGATTAACTAAACCAACTCATAATTCAAGGGAATTAGATTTTCACTTGGCCTACGTTTGGCTCTATGCCCTACAATGCTTCCCAATGCTAAGCTTGGCACTGTGTTTAATATATTTTATAATTTTATAGAGCACAAATTATAGGAGGTTCGTTTAAATAAATGCTCACATGTCACGAGTCTCACCTGCGATAACAACTCACTTTTATATTGATTTGTCCCTACAAGACTTAGGCTATCCTGTCTTTCACAACTTGCTGTCTTCTGTTGTCGTAACTCTAACAGGACAGAATGTAAAATGCGACACCGAAAATCGAACGCTCGTTAAAATGTCAAAAGATGTCTTCTAAAAGCTGAACAAAGTATTATGAAACAAGAACATTTTGTTAAAAACAAAGAAAGAATGATGAATAATTATTCAATATCAATCATCTTATGGGGCAGTGAATGATCACAGATGATGAAAGGTTTTGTGTGAACACAAATCTAGTTCTACAGAAAGATACTGAGAATACTTTTGACTGAGAATGTGAGTAGCTAGACAGTTTTAAGGAAAATAAAAGCAATAGTGTTATTGTTATACTGAGAATCAGACAAATGAAATTGGACAAATAATGAAGAAGGAGGGTTCGCAGAATTCGACACTCCTAGAACATAACAAAGGTAAAATGAACAGCGAATGGCAACGGGTCACCTACCTGACAATCTTGTGTAAAAGGCTGGGTAAGATTTGGAGAGATAACAGAAAGAAATACATTGCTAAAAGATACAATGGATTCGAAGTTGTGGAGAGCCATAATCACCAATGTATTGAAAGGACGCGGCATATAGAAGAATAAGTAACATATGCCCTTCTACTACTCATCTTTATTCTTATTCTTCCGTTTATTCTCTGAAAACTTTTACTTGATGTTTTCCCTTACTTTTCTTGACATTGATATGTCTTGTGTGTGTTACATTATCCAGGTCTTCTTTCCTCGTTATAAGGAACTTAATCTGGAAGTTGTACTATAAGCGTCTGCAGGTGTTCTTAGCTAGGTTTTGTGCCGAGGTACCCCCGATAAGTATCGAAAATCGATAATCGAAAAAAATCGAGTTATAGCAGTGGTCCGATTTTAATCAAATTTGATACACTTATAGACAAAGACATAAGATTTTTTATGTTAATGGTTTTCTCTAGTATATTTTACTACAATTTTTTACACTATTTTAGACAAATGCTAAGATTCTTTTTAATATATAATATTTATCGGGAAAAGGTTAATATTAACATTACTATGTAACTTCCTATCACATTTTCTCTCGTTTCTACAAATAAACGCTCAAAGCACGGGGACTCTGAGGGAACCCCCGTTCATCGTTATAGATAAAGATTCAGTCCGCCCTGTGACGATAGAACGTCACACTTTTGGCTTTTGAGGCATTGAATGTGACTAGTTTCTTTCCCAAACTAAGCTAATAAAGCTAAGTCAGAGGTGAGATCATCCTCGAACTTCTGTTTGTTTAGAGATTTAGAGGTGTACCCAAATACCGTTATAACATCGGCAAGATATTCACAAATGGTCGGAGTATACACGAGGGCAATTGTAAAGTACAAAAAGTTTTGAACCGTTTAAGCGAGTCTGGGCGCTATCTTGCGTCGATCGCTTGGGCCTTAGAGGACTTGCTGTTAACAACTACCTTTAGGGAACTACCCGTTAAAAAACGATATCATAATTGGGTATATTTTTCCAGTGGTTACATAGAGAGCTTGTGCAGCAACCATTTATGCCACGCTTTTTAAATATCTAAACTTATTTATAAATGAATCTTTGTGTGTGTGTGTGTCCGTTACCTATAGACTCCGAAAAAGCTGAACCGATTTTCTTGAAAAAATTTTCACAGTTGTACTATAAATGTCTGCGAGTGTTCTTTGCTAGGTTTGTGCCGAGGAACCCCCGATAAATATCGAAAGTCGATAATCGAATAAATCGGGTTATAGAAGGAGTGGTCCGATTTTAATCATATTCGAAACACTCATAGACAACGACATAAGAAACGATATTCAGAAGTTTCAAGCTTGCAGTTCTTCCAATAGTGCAGAAAATCGATAATATATATATATATGTCCTTTATGCAAGTCGACAATTTTATCCGATTCTCACCAAACTTCACACAAATATTCTTTAGGCTGAGTCTGAGCTCCGAGACCATGGATAAGTTTTAAAGCTTTCATTACACCCGAGCAACGCCGGGTTATACTGCTAGTATCATATATCGACGTGTTTGTTGTCTAGCGCTTCACTGATTCTGTAAGTCATGGAAGTTTAGATATCTTACTGGACCGAGCCAAGCGTAATCTGTATTGCTTGCAGCTCAAGAAGCTATTCCTATTGAGGTGATAATCATTTTGAAGCTATATCATTAAAAAGGTTTTGTTGTTGATTTTATCTTCAAAATTTTGATAATGAAAATGAAGTGGCTGATGGGTCTCTAGTAAGACGGGGATAAGCCCTCAGACGCGTTCTTTAAAACAGAGCACACACGTGACACCTTTCCACCGACTTGAAACATATTCCCCCTTCAAGCAGCTGTTAAATACTTTCGATATAATCGGAGATAAATCAGGGTAAATATTCTTAAAGTAAACGACTAGGAATTTTTCATGGATCGGTAGCCTTCTTAGTGTTAAAATTTTGATAGATTTTGAACTTGTTGAGATAAAAATATTACAATCAGATGGGGGAAATCTAGAAGGTGGTGGCCTTTGTCATTTAATTTGAGTTTTGTTTAATGGCATGTCAACCTTTGTGGGTTATTTAAGGTCAAAAAGGTAGGGGTTTTAAGGTACCTTTTAATGTTCAGTTATATTGAGAAAGGATGTGCGTTGTGGTGCAGTGGATATCCGCTCGGAACGACAACTCGAGGAGCCGAGTTCAAATTCCAGTTGAATACGTTGCATTCACTTACGCGCAATACCCTTGGGAAATGTATTAATCCATCTAATCTTTCCAGTTATGGGTTAAATAACAGGAAAGATTGGGTTCTATAGCCTTGGCTGGCAACTGCGGGATAATCTTCTGCCCAGTCAGTCATGTCTCTTTCGAGACATGATCGCCCAAGCGTGTATCACGTGTGGCATTTAACTGACTAACTGACTATATTGAGAAAGTTGATTTAGATTTAGATGATTTTTTTTTTATTTTAGAAAACGGAAGATACTTTCTAGTTTTGTATTCAACAGTGTATTGCTGGTAATAATTTTTTTCTTAAAAAATGTATTGTTGATAATATTTTTCCTTTAAAAATGTATATTTCTCTATAAAAATCTGTATTATACTTTCATAGCGTTTTGACCCCAGTGTAAGTGTTAACTATTTGCCCATAGATGGGACCCTAACAAGTGCTACCACTCCGAGTCAGGGAGGATCTGGGAACAACAGCAATTGCTGCTGGATGCAGTTTACTGTCATACCCAGGACCTTTTGTCATCTAATGTTAAGTTAAATGCAAAGATCGTGACGAAGAGTTTTGTCTTATATGACGAGAATGAGATTATTTATAATAATAGATATTCATCTGCGGAAATTCCTGGCTCGACCTCATTTAACGTCGGCGATCGTTCAAGAACCAGTGTTTCTATACCGTAGAAACTACGCTATATTATCGTACACTACGCTATATTGTCGTAAGCCTTGACGGTTTACGAAAATATAGCGTAGAATCACCGTTACAGAGGGAGGACAGTAAGTAACCAACCTAATGAGGTGGTGTAAATAGATGGAAAAACACGGACTAGACGGTATATTAAGAGAAGAAGCATTATTTAGAGCTCAAAATGATTGGATGTTTTGGAGTCTTGTTCAACTACGTCCTGACTAGTCACGGCTCATAAAAAATGAATTCGTTAATCTAAACTTATTTATAAATGGAAATTTGTTTCTGTGTGTGTGTCTGTCTGTGTGTCTGTGTGTGTGTGTGTGTCCTTTACCTATAGACTCCGAAACGGCTAAGCCGATTTTCTTGAAAATTTACAGTTATACTATAAGCGTCTGGGAGTGTTCTTAGCTGGTGTTTGTGTCGAGGTAACCCCGATAAATATCGATAATCGAAAAAATCGGGTTATAGAAGGAGTGGTCCGATTTTAATCATATTCGAAACACTCATAGACAAAGACATAAGAAACGATATTCAGAAGCTTCAAGGTTACATTTCTTTCAATAGTGCAGAAAATCGATAATATATATATATATATATATATATATATATATATATATATATATATAATGCAAGATGTTTCTGTGTGTGTCTGTTTATCTGCCTGTATGTCTGTATTTTTTCAGCCCTTTTATTTTAGTTTTTGCTTCGGGTTTGGCTCTAAATAGAGTATGTATAATTGTAGTTTTTAGTCTCAGCCATGATACCATTTATTCAGAGAACTTATTTAACCTTCAAAATTCAGTTTACGACAAAAAAACGTATTCGATATCGATAGCAAGAAATCAAAATTTGACTGACATCCATTCATTTTTTGTTTTTTCCAGTCTACGATTTCGCTTTAACTGGGAACAACTACTGATTTTTATTCTTTCGTGTCAACGTCTAAAGAGTCTTAGCTACAGGACCATGGATTATTTTTAAAGCTTTCATTACACCCGAGCAACGCCAGGCTATACTGCTAGTCTGTATATATATATAATATGTAAGTAAAGTCGGATTTATGCGGTCATAAAAAATGAACTATCAAAGTCAGACAACTTGCTCATGGAGTTAATGCATAGAAAGCTGTTTACATAGAATTCTCAAGAAACGTCTTCTTCGAGATAAGGAAGGAAACTCACTTGTTGGAACAGCAGGTGAAGATAACAATAGGATCTTCACTTTGTCCATAGCGAATGTTCGACCTTGGGGAAAAAACAAACAATTGGCTGCTAGGAAGACAAAAGCAAAATAGTAAGTGAAGGAGTGAGGATGTCAGCTGAAGAGAGAGGGTTAGATGAGGAGAGAGGCTGAAAATAGAGATAGATATTTATAAAGGGTGTGATAGAGTAAGCTGTTGAAACTTAGAAAGAGTGAAAAAGTGCTAGTTTCTGTGTACTGAATTGAAATGTGTGTTTCTTTAACGACACGAACAGCTTATTCGCCACGGCGTACACTTATCCATGTTTTGTGCATATGTTTTCATGTAAGCACGCTTGTACATGCGTGTGCTGTATGTCTTCAGTGAAATTCGGTCATCCCTAAGTGAGGGAATGCGTATATACAGGCAAATATATAGTCTTGTGCAGACGCGGAAAGACCGCTGGGTGCATCGTATAATGCAAACAAAACCAGTCAGGAATTGTCGTTTAGTTAGAGAAATAAGCGCGCTTTTGTACCCTACTTGGTTGAGTAGAATGTGGGCAGCATGAGTAGAGCCGGCAGTGGTGGCCAGATTCTAATATGTTAGGAAACAAAATAAGAAACGATAGAAACGGAAATATAATGACTAAGGACTGTTTGAGGTGGGGCAGGCGGTTAATGCAGAGCGGCTGCAGCGAAATTTACAAGACTTATGTGCGTCAGTCATCAGTCATGGGAATCAACATTAATGTGGATGCCAATATATATATATATATATATATATATATATAGTGTATCGAGGCAGCAAATAATTTTCTAAATATATACTGTTAAATATAAGAGACAATGAATGTCTATTATGTTTAATAATGAGCCGTTCTAAACATCGTATTTTGGCTTTAATTTCAGTTGAAAATAAAGACAAAAATTCTCCAACATTTGGATAATTATATATGAATTTTCTTCTAAGCTTTCGACTTACATGAGCCATCTTCAGAGAGGTTATTAAGACGGTAACAAAATAACATCCACCATCACCAACGATTTTATTTTGTGTTGACATAAAACTCCGCTAGGCAACGGCAATAGTTACCAAAAATAACAAACGCAGTTCGCAAATTTGCAATGCGGTTCTATGACGTCACACCGTGTGATAGCGCGAAATGACAACAGAACCATGTATTCAAATGAAATGTAATGTGTTATGGCCAGATTTAAACGTGATTTTATTAAGTGTGGGTTGTTTGGATTAAACAATATATATAGATATAGATATTTATATCTGACTAACGTTATCTCTCATTACTTTGAACGTTATATTTTCGTAGATTAACGCATCTGAAGTCCTCTGCCAATAATATCCTGAAACACCTGTTCTCGTCTGATCACCGCAGTTAAGCAACATCAAGACTCGCCAGTACCTAGTTGGGTGACCGATTGCGACTATCAGTTGCTATAAGCTTGGGTGTGCAGGTGGTGGGATGGATAAAAGCTCCTGATGTGAAATCAGTGAGCCTATTTCTAATTCCAGTCTAACGCGAAGACAATTATGAATCGAAAAGAAACGATTGTCTAAGCATACGTGACTCTTGGCATATAAAAAGTATTTGAATATGTTCCGTATTTATATACATTTTAAACATTCCAACCAGTGTGCTCGATATTCTTAATAAAGAAATATATAACGTTTAAATGATATGTATACAACTGCCGGTATCTCCTGACGAATGAACACAGCTATTGCTGGAGATTACGACTATGAACTTCAGAAATGCTGAAAATGACAACTATCAGCTGAATGCCAATTTGTATAATTTTATTTATCATATATATATATATATATATATATATATATATATATATATATATATATATGCTGATATATATATATATATCAGCATGCACTGTGGGTATAGAAGAATCCAAAGGTGTATCCTGTACATACAGTGGTAGGATAACTCTCTGAGAGCTCTAAACATGTATGCATATAAATACATATAGAGCAAATATAAGATAAATTAAGGCAGACACATTATTTCATGGTGAATCGGTATAGGCCTATTTCAGGCAAACCATCATCAGCTTCCATATTTATTTTACAAAGGATTTATGTATAATCAAGAAAAAAGTTTGGTAGTTTTACTAACCCATGAGTAATATATATTTCGAGGCCAAGCCGCTCTTCAGACGCAAATCATACGACAGTGAATTCTCTTCACTGTTGTATGATTTGAGTCTGAATAGCGGCTTGGCCGCGAAATATTTATTACCCATGGATTTGTAAAGTATCGAAAATTTTATTCTTGATAATATTACTCTCTTAAATTTAGCAATAAATTTTAACATTGAGTTCTATTTGAAGTTTGTTTCCGTTGAAATTTAACTTAAAAAATACCAAGAATTCTACGTTATATATATACTGATGTCAATTCGGTCGGGTTTCAATCCTGACTAGGAGCAATTGAATATCTAAGCGTACAGATGAGCTGTGATACAGCGAAAGAGTTCTGTCTGCGGATGGCTATATATGTATTTTTTTTTATTTATTTAAAATCCAAAAGGATGAGCAAATAGATAAACCCGTTGCTGACGAATTGAGGATTTCTTCGTTGAAATGGCCATCCAACAGAATAAAATTTCGAAATTTTTGTTTTGTATATATATATATATATATATATATATATATTTGCAAAAGAATTCTACAAAATCAGCATTCTTATTTCGTTTTTTTACTTTTGGCTATTGAAAATATTTCAATATCCTTATGCCTGTGTCTATATTTCTTTGTCAGTACAAATATTTCGAAATATAACTGATCCGAATGGGAAGCTTTGCTTGAGATCAATATAAGTGCAGACGTACAATTCATGAAAAGACTAACATATTCAAAGTCTATGCAATTAGTTGGGCAAATGTCAAGCGTAAATATAGGAATGGAAAAATCATTGATCCAGCAGTTCATCAATTTACATGAGATGAACATAGTGGAGTACATCTTTCCAGCGCAGGGCTTGTTGTCTACAAGAAGTCATATTAGTAGACTTTTCACAATTCTTGATTCGTACTGCGCTGAAAAAAAACATAATATGCAGCATATGTCAGAATAAGTACAGAAACCGCTCCTCTTTCAGCCGACACAACCCACAGGCAAGCTGAAAAAGCTTTCCTAAACAGGCCGGGCCCTGTACAAAACAACATGGTTTGTCATATTTGAATATGCATTGCAAGTTTCAAGAGTCATTGTCTTTCTCACGAAAGCAAAATGCATTGATCAAACTTGTCAGCAATTGTCATATTCGTTTAACGAGTCGACAGCCTTCATCTTTGTATAAAGAAATAGATTTCTGCAGGCTTGTGAATATACCCTGTAATTTTATATCTCAATCTCACTCACTCACTCACTCACTCACTCACTCACTCACTCACTCACTCACTCACTCACTCCGCCACTAAACCTTCAGCATTCTGTCTCCCTCTCTCGCTCCCCCTCTCTCTCTCTTTATCTCTCCGCATAGTCAGCCTTCTTCTACCGAGCACCCATAGTCCAGAAGCAGAATCGCCAATTGACGCCAATTCGGTCGGATGTCAATCCTGGGTTAAAAGCAATCGAAGTCTAACCGTACTGATGAGCGGTGATACAGCAAAACAGATCTGTCTGCGGATGACTATATATATATGTATGTGTGTGTGTGTGTGTGTGTGTGTGTGTGTGTGTAACAGATACAAATACCAAGACTTATCTATCCGGTTTAAAGTTTTGCAGTAGCTATCTACCTGGAGTGACCCCCGGGCTATGTACAGGTTGAACCTTACTGCAAAAAAATGATTATTTTTTCTATGCTAAAAAACATTTACGACGTGAATATATTTAAATAATAAAACCACTAGAGAAGACCCCCACTTGTTCCTACTTTGCCATTTTTCAGTATATCCCTCGCTGTTTCCCTCTGTTCATCCTGTATTTAATATGTTCTGCAAGTGTTAAATTTCCACATTTCACTTTCCTTATTCTGTATCCCAGAAATTCCAACTGTCTCTTTTTAAGTTTAATTATGTAATTATTTTTCTATAGAACTTTCTCGTTAGATGATATATTGTTTTGTATGTTTTTGTAGAATCAAAAGAAAGAAAGAAAAGAACGAAAGAAGATATTCTATTTTTTTTTTTTTCTTATATTTTTTTTTTAATCATATCACTTCAAGCAAGGCGGTAACGTAACTGATGTGCAGGGGGCTACATAAGAGAAAAAAACAAACCAGTTAGAAAGGAGCAAGAGAAGGATGAGAATACAGGTGTGATGACAGTTGCAAAGGTGGAGAGAAAGGAAAGGATATACAGGGCGGTGTGGAAAGAACTAGGGTCAAGTAGTTAAGAGATGACTATTGACCTTGCATTTAAATTCCTGGAGGTTGTAGCCGTCAGGAAAGCAAGAATAAGGAAGCGAGTTTCACAGGCGGGAAGTGCGAGAAAAGAAGCTGTAGGAGTAGAAATGTCGTCTACATTTGGGTGATCTAATTGTGAATGGGTGAGACCCAGATGCCAGTCTGGTTGCACGAGTAGACTACCTAAAGAAAAAAAATTGTAACAAAAGAAAGAATAAAGAAGAAAACAAAATAATTAAAAAAAGAAAAAGTATAAAAATACAAACAAAAGAAACAGCGAAACAAAAAGAAAAGAAAGAAAAATGTTAAAAAAGAAAGAAAACGGAAAAATGAAAACAAAAGAAACAAACAAAAAAGAAACAAAAATGGAAAGAAAAAAGAAAGAAAAAAGAATGAAAAATGAAAACAAAACAAAAAACAAGAAACAAAAAAAGAAAAAATGGAAACAAAAGAAAGAAGGAAGCAAAAGAATGAAAGAAAGAAAAAGAGAAAGAAGGAAACAAAAAGAATAAAAAATAAAAACAAAAGAAAGAAAGAAAAAGAAAGAAAGAATGAAAGAAAGTGGCAAGAAAAGAAAGATAGAAAATGAAACATGTCTGCACGTTGACGGATAAAATACAAATATGCAGGCCCCGCATTGACAATAAATTTTACACTCCCATGAATGTATTGTTTCCATGACGAAACATGTTCTTATATCACCCACTTGAGAACATATCAGAGAATAAAACAAATATTCCCCAATACAGGGTAAATCACAATAAACCGCACAGCCACACACACACACACGCACATACACAAATTTTACAAAGATTAATTCGAGTTCTTGTTTCTTCCGATTTACACTTTGACTCCACAGCTAAGACATGTACTACACGATGGAGCCAAGTAGAACACTCCCAAGTGCCCGGTCTATGACAGCAACTAATGGTCTGGAAGTGTTATCCATGGATTTCACTTTCTCCTAAGTAGATTGCACCCAATCTACTTTCAATAAACTTAAACCTATTTGACCTCCGTCACTGCACGAACTTAACTTCACAGATTTTCAGTTGCAGAGCAATTCGATAAGCCGATAAGTTCCAAGTAGAAAATCGCATGCCGTGTTAGTTTGGTTAAGGAACAATTAAGAATATTGATAAATTCATCGAAGTGGGTGTACAGCGTATCTTCATAATTATGTCGAGCCTTTCTTATTACTCATTTCCATAGATATTAGATACCTAAGAAAAAGGGTTCTGTATCGCTATGTGATGTCTGTCCTTCAGTATGGCAGTGAATGTTGGACAATATCACCAAAGGTGAAGAAAAATGTGGCTCTACAGAAGGATGCTGCAGATATCATGGATCAAGCATGTAGGCAATGATGAGGTTTTAGAAAGGATGGAAACGAAAAAGAAATTAAAGCTGAAGTTCTTGGGACATGTGATGAGGAAGGAAGGCTTAGAGAATCTGATACTCATAGGTCAGATAGAGGGAAAGAGAAACAAAAGAAAGCAGCGGATAACATATTTGAAGGTCCTGATCCTGTGGATGGTAGAGCGGGGTTTAGGTGGAGTAACAGGAGAAAGAGCCACCAAGGATAGGGTGACGTGAAAGGCCATGATCGCCTACGTCCTGAAAGTGTCATGGCACATGGAAGAAGAAGAAGAAGAAGAAGAAGTCAATGATCACGCCTATGAACGCTACTTTACGCCTTTTTTATATTTTTATTGCGCGTAGCACTGATCACGGACGCGGATACCACAGAATTTCGCATGTTTTTTTTATTCTTGTTTACTTACTAATTTTGCAGATTAAGCGATTTTATTGGAAGTGCATGTAGTGTAGCGGTTATCAGTAACAAAAAGAGAGAAGTTGAGTTCGAATTCCAGTCGAGATTCTTTTGCATTAATAACCTTAGGAAAAGTAAAAATCAGTCACTTTTCTCACAGTCATGATTTAATAACAGGACAGACAGGGCTTGGAAGTCAGACTAGGAAAAGAAAAAGTCTGATTCATAAATGGCTTGTGTATGATGCTAGCAAACCAACCCCGAAAAAACTAGTTGCAACTCGAAATTGTAGCAACTGCACCCAGCATGGTGCGGCTATGGCTCTATACTACATCAGGATAATCTTCAGGATTAACATTCAACATCACTACAAAAAGAAGTAATTGAAATAAAAAAAGAAAGATACAGTCAACCTGTTAATAAAAAAATATTTCATTTGTACCATTTAGAATTTAAAAAATGAAAAACAGTAACGTGTTTTTTTTTAATTTTAATTTATACTTTTTTATCAGATTAAGTCAATTTTCTTAAATGTGCATGTAGTGTAGCAGTAAAGAAAGTAAAAAAGTCAAATTCGAATTCTGCGGTAATCGACAATCAAGGCGGTACCATTGTTTGAAGCGAACCCACGCAACATATTTGGCAACTTTAGAGAAAAAATAAATAAAATTAAATCGTTCAACAAATAGTTTTTCAACAATGGGTTTCGTATAAGCAGGGAGAAAATTTTAAGTAAATTCTATTATAAAATCTTCTCAATGCTTTTATTTCTTGATCGGATTATGAAAATTAACGAAATACGGATTCTGTGCGACAATGGACATGGCTGTCTGTAATGGCTGAACGGAAATTAAGCCGTTAAAAAAAATCCCCATACATTAGAATTATTATGGACTTTTATTGGTGGCCAGTAAGTAAAATTTTCCTCTACAACACTTTGGATCCTGGTAAAACAATAGAAGTATTAATAGGGAAGGGACAAAATCTACCAAGAACTACAACGTTGGTCAATCAAATATGACCGGTTCTTTCCATGACAACGCTCGACTGCTTGTTCTGCAAATGACTCGGTAGAAATTTAAAGAACAGGGCTAGGAATCGATTCATCCCCGAACTATATCACCAGACCTTTTTCACATCGATTATTGCTTTTACAGTTAGCTGATTATTTCCTGTAAGACATGGCTTTCAACAAAAACTAATAGCTGAGAACGCCTTCTAAGAATTCATTTGTTCATCAACTGTAGAATTCTATGATAATAGAGTAAATATACTTGTTTATTGTTATTAACAATGCGTAGATTATCTTAATTCTCATTGAGGTTAAATTGTATTTTTATTTGTGATAGAAATAATCTGTAAAATATGTTACAAAGTTTAATGTACCTAATTTAATTATAGTTATTGAATAATTCTTTACCACAAAATTTGCAACAATTTTTAGATAAGTAAAAAAATATGAACTTCAAAATCGTATTAACCTTTTTATTGCTAATGATGGCGGACATGTGGAAACTTAAATAAAATTTCAATAAAACCTTAAGAAATATAGATTTTCTTCTTTCTAATCCTTTTTACAGATTACTTCTCGCAAATACAAATAAAGTTATAAATTTTTTAAAGTGTACACGAACTTTATGGACACCCTGTATATCTGCTAAAATGAAATGCTAGTATTATTTTATGTTAGTGGTCTTCACACATTTCCATTGACAGATAAACGGATATGACATACATAAGAAAAAGGAAAACATCAGGGTCGATCAATCAATACAAACAAATATGTGTGGGGAGGAATGGTTCCTACTTGAAAAGAAATGTTTTTTATGAGTGTCCTTTTATTGCAAAGTCTCTTCAGAAGAATGGTCGGCTATTTTTACCTGTTTCCTAAGCCAGAAAAGAAACTAATTAATCGAATTGATATCGAGCCTTCCAATTTGATGCCACGGTCACTGAAAAACGACACATTGTTACAAAATCGATCGTCTGAACTTTGTCTTTCATCATTTTTTTCACTCAGTTACTGCCACTCGGTTTTTTCTCGTTATCGTCAACAAACGTCTGAACCTTATTTGTAGATTACACAATAGATGATTACCTTACACGATTCGCCCAGTAATTTGACCATTATCTTGCTTTGTCCTGAACTTTACTGTTCGGCAAATAATTTTCTATTAAGGTCAGTTTTATTATTATCAGTGTTATAGAATGAGAGAGTTGAAGCACAATTAGATGATATCAGTCAGTTAAGTGCTATACGTGATATACGCTTTGAACGATCATGTCTCGAAAAGGACATGACTGGGCAAAAGATTATCCAACAGTAGGTTGCTATTGCTTTCTGCGGTAGACTGATTGCCAGCCAAGGTAATAGAACTCAATCTGTTCTGTTATTTAACCCATAACTGGAGGGAAGAGACGGAATAATACATTTCCCAAAGGTATTTGTGCGTAAGTGAATGCAAGGAAATTAACTGGAATTCGATGGGGGAGCCGAGTTAGAATTCCAGTTGAATTCCTTGCATTCACTTGCACACAAATTAAATGATGTAGTGGCACTAATATCCGAAACCCAATATGCTCAGCCTTGCACCCTGTCTGGTATGGCTATACAAACACATGCACCACAGCCAAGGTTACCTAAAATGGTGATAGGTTCTGATAAAAACAGCACATAACCTTGTAAGTGAGGCAATGAGAGAAATACTCTTAGTTTGTGTAACCCAGTAAGTGTTCTGACAGAGGATATAAAGTGAGATATTAAGATCCGAAGACGCACTGACATGGCCAAAGACGCATTTCAAAAGCTACTGAGATATAGGAAGATTTAATTAGAAACAAATAAAAGATTGCTAGACTGTTACGGGATGCCTATCCTTCTGTAAAGTGGCGAATGTTAAACGATTTCTTCAAAGATGAAGGAGAGACTCGAAGAAACAGAAATGTAGTTTTACGACAGGATGCTGATAATAACGAGCATGTGAGCAACGAAAAGTGTTTTGGAGAAGATGCAAACGAGAAGATAAAAATTATACTTAGCATCAGGAAAAGACAACTAAAGTTTCTGGAACAGGTAGTGAGGAAGGAGAGTTTGGAGAATTTAATACTTCACAGGAAGGATAGTGGGAAATAGAGACAGGGGAAAGCAGCGCGAGACGTACTTGATAATTTTGAGCAAATGGATGGCGGATGGGGATTGATTGGGGATTGGAGCTAAAAATAGGATGTTGTGTGTTGATTTAGCGTGACCACTCGTGTGTCTTTGAATCATTGGATCTACTCAGTTAAACTTATTAAGTTCTAAAAAAAATCTTATTTGATAAATTTGGTGACATTTCTATGCATCCAACAACAATGCCTCTGATTGGGAGATTGGGAGGAACATGGAGCCACCTATCAATTGCTGTTGTTTCCACGTCCAGTCTGACCCGGGGTGGTAGCACCTGTTAGGGTCCCAGCTATGGGCAAATAGTTAACCCTCAAACTGGGGTCAAAACACTAAGAAATTATTAAAATAGACTTTTATAGAAATATAAATACAGACTTTTATAGAAATGTACACATTTTTAAGGAAAAATATTACCAACAATACAGTTTTGAAGAAACAATTTTTGAAAGAAAAATATTACTAGCAAAATATTTTTGAATACAAAACTAAAAGACATCTCCAGTTTGTAAAATAAAAAATAATTAATCAAAATCTGACTAAATCAACTTTCTCACTATGACTGAACATTAAAATAATTACTTAAAACTAAACTTAAAAGTACCTTTTTGGCATTAAATAACTCACAGAGGTTGATATACCGTCAAAAAAGAATAACTCAGACACAAACTCAAACTCTAGTGATATTTATGTTTCATTGATTACGCCAATATTTGCTCAATATTTTTTCGTGATAAAATCTTATATGTTTAATATAATTGGATTAAAATAACGGAAATATATTTCGGAAGACTAAAACTAGCAACAGAACAACAAAGACAGCGGTGACCAGCTGCCAATTTAAAGACTATGTTGAAGCAAGACGAACTCTTTACAGAAAAAAAATTCTCTAAGTACCTCATATGAAAAGCTTGAACAAACGAGACCTCAGCGTAAGAGTAAAGGAATTAATTAATTAATCGTGTAATTTGCACGGGAACAATTTTGTCTAAGTGCAAATGAGTATTGTAATTGTATAGATTATTAAAATAATGGTAAAGTTCCAGCCGTAGTTCTTGATATCTCGAAAGAGGTTAGACAGGGTTTGACATGATTCCCTTGTACACAAGCTCCAGGGTTACGGTATTACTGGACGATTGTTTGATTTAACCCAATCGTTTCTATCAAAATAAAAATTGTTTTAAACAGACACGCTTCCAGACGAATGCGCTATCCTAGGTCTTACACTGTTTCTGATTTTCATCCATGACGTCCCTGGGATCAAGAGTTGCCGAGTAGGCATTTATGCAGATAACACGTTTTCACCCACGTCTCAATAAGAAATACGCCAAGGTTGACAAAGTAAAAGTGGAAACTGCTCTTACAAAGCACGTCCAATCATTGATTAACTGGCGCAGAAAATGGCTAGTAAATTTTAATACCGCCAAAACAAAATTGCATTTTTTTAACCGTCATAGACCAACATAGAAGATGTTAGTCCCCAGAAGCGCAACACTTTCTTGCCTCACTTTTTCAACTAAACTGAAGAAACACTATTTCATTGAATCGATAGTTGCATCGACTGCTAGGAAAATTAGGTTCGTGTTGTACCGGAAAGTTTTTTACTCCTCACAATCCGTCTGGCATTTATACAAAATCTACCATTCGTCCGTGCATTGAATACAGTTAAAATATCTGGTCTGGTGTTGCTATTTTTCTCAAGGTTCTTGACAAAATCCAAAAAAGGATCTGTAATGATCCTGGTTTGAAATTTGACTTTAGTCACATTCCCACCAATGTGACGTGGCTTCCCTCTGTCTTTTCTACAAATATTTTCATGCTCTGATGAGCTTTTTCCATGGTGCCAGACCACATGAATTTAAGCGTTCTACTAGGTCTCACCATTTTACTATTGACATAGTTAAATGTAGCTACCACATTTACTTCAACAGTTTATTTTCTCGCACTTCCTGCCTGTAGAACTCCCTTCACTTGCTTTTCTGATAGTTACAATCCTCAAACATATAAATAAAACCTCAATTGCTAACTTTTATCTTGAATTTAATTCATCTTTTTATCCTTTTCTCAATCCTCTTTGTACAGTCGATTCTCCTACTTTCATCCCCTGGTGGTCCTGCCTTGCTTTGGGTGAAATGATAAAAAAATATCATTCATAAATTTACAAACCACCTAAGTTGATTTCAATTCCTTTCATAGAATGCTGCTATAATATATGGTCAGGTGCCCCCACTGTTCATCTCAGTGTTCTTCACTCAGTAATGTGAGACTCAGTAATGTGAAAGGTACCGACTTGGTGGCTCGACTCTAGCCGTTTTCTCACCGACGGGGTGTTGCTTCCCTCTATCTGTTCTATAAATATTTTCATAGCTTCTGCTCCGACGAACGTAAGTCACTGGAACCCCTGCCACGGGAGTTCACTCGTGAAACCAGGCTGGCAACTGGGTCCAACCCATTCACAGTTAGATCAACCAAATGCATGCCACAATTCTACCGCAGCAGCTTTTTTCTCGCACTTCCCGCCTGTGGAACTCCCTTCCATATTCTTGCTTTACTGACGGCTACAATCTCCAGTCCTTTAAATGCTATATCAATACCCATCTCTTAACCACTTGACTCCAGTCCTTTCTACATCACCCCGTGTATCTTGTACTTTTTCTTTCTCTCTACCTTCGCAACTATCTTCACTCCTGTGTTGACATCCTTCTCTTGACCTTTCTCTGACATCCTCTGTAACTGGTTCGTCTTTCTCTTTACTCTCCTCCTATCTAATCTTTTTCTCCTATGCAGCCCCCTGCGCCTCGGTGGCGTTATCGCCTTCCATGGGGCGAAACGATTAAAATAAAAACGAGCCAATAGATAGACCAGGAAATATATAACTACACAGAAAATCCATAGATAAATACGCATTTAATATAATAAGTAATAAAAGTAATAATGTGATGAAGACAAGTGGAATAAAATCCAATGTATATTTGCAACTTTATAAAAATTTGTGTAGATATATATTTCACTTGTGTTTCAGAGAATAAAAGTCTTTGGCTTAGCATTTTATATTTAAAATGGTTACCAGCTTCTTCTTCTTGTTTCTGTTTGTTTTTCTGTCTAAAGATAAAAGGCCCCCGTTTCCTAAATATGATACTAAAATAATAGTTTTTTCAGTCAAGCCTATTTTTTCAGATGTACGTTTTCGGAATGACAGACGATTTTGTTTTACGTGGTTACACTTCTTTTTCCGATCAGAAATAAGAATATTTCCCTATGAGAGGAAATAATGGAGAACTGAAAAAAGAATGAATTTCTGCGAGAAGAGATGGTTTTAGAATCTAAAAAACATAATGAGAGAAAATAACTTCAGATCAGAAAAAATCTCAAGCTTACTGCAGCTTTCACTTCATTAAGGAACAGTTTTTTTTTCTTTTTTAAAATAATCAAACTCCGTAGAGAAGTTTTATCTTATTCTGTCTTGTTGGGTTGAGAAAAACAACAAAAATTAAATATATTAAGAATAAAAAACGTGGTACTCTGTAAAGAGACATGATCGTACACATGCAAAAGGAATAAGAACCACAATCTTTTTCCTCCCTTCCTCTTTCAAATACACACATTCATACATACAAGCATATATATATATATATATATATATATATATAAATGTAAACTTGTCGTTATACTTTTTCGAAAAACCCTCCGAGTACATACGCGGAAGGAAAAAATGGTAATAAAAAAAGAACGAGATAAGCACTTGAACATCAGTCAAAGTACGTAGCCTAAAGAAAAAATCCGAGACCAGTAACCTAAAACAAAAAGCGCTCAATATATATAACGTTCAGAAATTTTTAGGTTCTTGAGTTTGTAAATAAATTTTAATATAGAGTTGTTCTAAATGTGGTTATAATGTATTCTGCTTCTTTTTTCTTGTTAGCTAAAACGAAAATATCATCTACATTATTGATATAATTTTTTCGCTTCTACTGGTTTTTGACAACTTTGTTTCAGTAGGAGACATACAATGATTAAAGAACGTGCCGTTTGCTTGAGTAAATAAGTTATCAACATGGGCGTAAAAAGAATCTTTCTTTACGTATCTTAAACAAACCGAATTATTAAAAATAAAACACTTGAACAAACCTTCTCAAATTAGTATACGTTTTGTGTTGAAAACAAAGTTTTTTAAACCGACAAAAATTCAAAACATTTTCATGTTTGATAATAATAAAAAATAAATAAAACAACATAAAACAACATTTGAAAAAACTTATATATATATATCTATATATATATATATATTTACGTATATATAAAATATATATGATAAAAATATAGTTTAATGTGTGTGACATTAAAGGATAGCAATGCCATCCCAATAAAATATTATCAATATAAAATTGTAAATATGAAATTAGTCACAGAGAATAACACCGAGCGGTGA
>JBBBDQ010000525.1:1870000-1875000 GCA_037127315.1 Ascarosepion bandense | reverse complement strand
CCATGCTGGGTGCAGTTGCTGCAATTTCGAGTTGCAACTAGATTTTTCGGGGTTGGTTTTCTAGCCTTATACACAAACCATTTAAGATTTAGAGTTTTTCTTTTCCTAGTCTGACTTCCAAGCCCTGTCTGTCCTGTTATTAAATCATGACTGTGAGTAAAATGACTTTATTTTACTTTTCCTAAGGTTATTAATGCAAAAGAATCTCGACTGGAATTCGAACTCAATTTTTGTCTTTTCCTTACTGATAACCGCTACACTACATGCGCTTCCAATAAAATGGCTTAATCTGACAAATTAACTTAGTAAAGAAAAAAAACATGCGAAATTCTGTAGTATCCGCGTGCGAGATCAGTGCTACGCGCAATAGGAGCGACTTTGTCGAAGTAAATATAAATATTAGCACATGGTATAGAGTATCGTTCCTCGGCATAATCAGTGCTCCACGGCTAGGCACCTAATATCTATGGAAGTACTGAATAATAAAAGCACCATATAATTATAACGCTGTTAAACATTTTCAATGCTGGAAATTGAGAACTAGGCAACCCCAGCACAATTACGCCGGTAGCCCTCCATATTTGGTCTGATCTGGCTCTTGTAATAATAGAGTATAACAGGAAGGGTCTACTTACTGAAGCTGAAGGGTCTAGTACTTACTGAAGCTGAATATAGAACCGATCATTTCTTTAGCATATTTAGCGATGGATAGTAAATACGAGTTTCAGTTGAGATCTGGAGTGGTCTGGTGTCTCAGTTGGCGTTCAACAAATAATTTTCAAGTAATAAAGTAATTGTTCTTAATTCGAGGTAAATTAATGTTTTGATTTGTCGCCGCTAACACAGAAAACTTGACAGATTTAAGTTGTCGAGAAAGACGCAGAATTAGTTTTCGCTTCCACCGATCATATATTTTGAAAATGTGGAACATTGAAGCAAGATCCGAAATGTCTACATCGATTATACCCACGAGTAGTTAAGCGGAAAATATATAAAAATATTTTTTCTTACTATTTCCAAACAGTAAGGCTCCGATTTAAGGAAAGCTTTTTGACGTCGGAATTTTTTTCTCATTTCATGAACGTCGTCACATAATCTTGTATAAATGTCATGCTTGCATAATTTTACGTGGATTAGTTGTATGATTTTTCTAGAAATTTATTGCAATTGTTTTTTGTTTTTTGTTTTTTTGTTTGTTGTGGGAGGAGGGGGTCACACACGTACGCATCGTATTATTTGCTGTCTATCTTGTCGGCTTTCCTATCTTTGCTTACGTCGGTGCACGAATGATATATTTTTGAATAGCCTCAAGAAGGAAGGCATTCATATGTAGCAGTATATTGTCGGAGATTTTTCCCTTTTCCTGTTGTATCCGGTCAGTTCCACGATCTCTCTCCATCAACGCATTCTCCATCAATGCTTTTTTATAAAATGCGTAGAAAAAAATGATGAAGTTCTTGGTCGAAACTCTGTCTACCTAGTTCATCCTGATAGCATACAATAAAAAGGGAATCGCCGAAATGATAAATTCGTTGATAGGAAAGCAATTGAAAATATTTTTTTTAATCATTTCAAGGCAGTTTTACTGACATTGAGGCGCAGGGTTAGGGTTAGATAGGAGGAAAGAAATGAGAATGAGGACAGGTTATAGGTGGTGTCAGGAAGTGGGTAAGAGAAGGATGAGAATACCGGTGTGATGGAAGTGGAGTGAACCGAGAAAAGAGCATGAATGAAAGGATGCAAGTCACTGAGATATGAGATAGCTACTGACTTTACATTTGAATTCATGGAGATTGTAGCTGCCGGAGAAGCAAGCATACGGAAGGGAATTCCACAGGCGGGAAGCTTTTGGGGTAGAAGTTGCGGTTATATCTTATTGGTTTCACTGTAAAAGGGTGGGACCTAGTTGCTAGTCTAGTAACTCGAGTAAATCCTTATATAGGGGGCACCAGTGACCTAAGTTCATTGGCGCAGAAGTAGTGAAAGTATCTGTAGAAGAGACACAGGGAATCCACATTACGCCGGTGAGAGAGTGGTTATCATTCAAATTCTATAATACAGAATGCTGTTTGTCTAGATTATCAGAAAGGTGACAGCGTTAAAAGTAGTAAATCATAACTTCTTCTTCTTCTTCTTCTTCTTCTTCTTCTTCTTCTTCTTCTTCAGAACGTAGGCAATCATGGCTCTCCACGTCTCTCTATCCCTGGGGGCTCTTAGCACACATTCTCCTGTGACACCACGCAACCTCCGTTCTGTCATCCACCTGCTCAGGCCCTTCAAATATGTTATCCGCTGCTTTCCCCTGTCTCTTTTTCCCTCTATCTGGCCTGTTAGTATCAGGTTCTCCAAGCTCTCCTTTCTTGTTGCATGTCCCAGGAACTTTAGCTGTCTCTTACTGATGGTCTGTATTAATTTCCTTTTCGTTTCCATCCTTTTCAAAACCTCACATGCTCAGCCCATGAATTCTGCAGCATCCTTCTGTAGAACCACATTTCAGTTGCTTAGATCAATTTTCCACCCTCCAAACTATCCAATCTCTCTCTTTCTCTCTCACAGGCGAGGTGTGGCTCTGTCGCTACGTTCATGAAAAGTGCTCGGAAGAACTACATTCCTTAGTTTCGCCAGGGTTTAACCTTCACGTTTAGGATCTGCAAAGCCATAACACTGACATTATGAAGTTCGAATTCCAGTTGAATTCCTTGCATTCACTTGCTCACAAATACTCTTGGGAAAGATATTAATCTGTCTCTTCCATCCACTTATGGATTAAATAACAGGACAGATTGGGTCCTATAGCCTTGGCTGGCAACCAGTCTACCGGAGAAAGAAATGGCAACCTAATGCGGGATAATCTTCTGCCTAGTCAGTCATGTCTCTTTCAATGCGTGTATTACGTATGGCATTTAACTGACTAACTATATACCCATGGTTAGTGTTCTCGGGTTAAACAGCTTCTTCCCACGAACTACTGTGCTGTGGAGTAGATTCCTAAAATTATATTTCCCCATCACTACAATCATAATCTGTTCAACTCTAAAGTTAAATATTATATTCCCCTCCTATCATATATCTTCTAATTGATATAACCTTGTACAGAGTTCATCGTACTATAAAAAGAAGGGTCGAATCTATATTACGAAATTCTTTTATATATTGCCAGGTTGTAGGACGTAGTTACATACCTATACCACGTCCTATATACCCAATATACAGTGATAATGATGAAGATTTAATTATTTATGATCTGAGCCGTTCATTGCGTAAAATTCTAACTGATCTTACTTATTTTCCTTCAGAAATCTCCATTTTCCCTTGTCCTGCGACTGTCAATCAATATGACCGCTAACCAACCTCGAACTTTCTACTTTACTGTGTGCATATCTCACTTTGTCTACCAATGAATTTCGATCAATGCCTGGAGAGAAAATGATTAGTCCTCACCCTGGGTAGGTTTCTTTCCCCAAACAACCGACTTCTTAATTTCACACAACCACGTGTGTTGATTCATCGGATGGTTACGTCTTGTAATGGAGTTACATTATGCTGCAGTTACGTGTTCATATTGCATAGTGGTCACCAGTTTCTACTGAATATGTTTGGCAAATATGACGAAAGAAAGTTAAATTCTTTGAAATAAAATGAATTTAGCATGTAGGGGGATTTATATATATATATATATATAAGAAGATGACTTACAACAAAAGAAAAGGCAGAGAAAAGTTACATTTAAATTTTATTTATATTTTTATAGTTATAAATGCTAGATGTGTGTGTGTGTGTGTGTGTGTGTGTGTGTGTGTGTGTGTGTGTGTGTGTGTGTGTGTGTGTGTTGTGAAGAAGTACGTACCTGTCTGAAATTATGATGTCGGCTTTACCGGGGAAACAAATTTAGTGGATATGTGAAGACAAGTCCTACTGCATCTTAAGGTTCTTTTGAAATATTGCTTACTTTATTCGCAGAAATTGTTCATTGATGTACTTGTAAAATCATTTATTCTCAAATAAAAATTATCATTACAGTAATTTCAAGTAAATTAAACTTAAGTAACACCACCATCATCTTTGCATGGCAAACAACGGAAAGAAAGTGTCCATATTTTATGGTATAACTGGACATTTGTTTGAACTAATCCAGTCATTCCTCTCTAACCGCACAATGAAGGTGGTATTAAACGGACATGCCTTCCAGAACTACCATACAAACGCAGGTGTCCCCCAAGGCTCCATCTTAGGTCCTACACTCTTCCTGATATACATTAATGATCTCCCTGATTCCATAAGAGCCCAAGTAGGTTTGTACGCCGATGACACCACAATTTACTCTCGCCTCCAACAAAAATCTGGTGTAGGTGCCAAAGCTAACCTCGCAGCCGAGATTGAAAAAGACCTCCAATCCATATTGGACTGGGGTAAGAAATGGCTAGTAAATTTTAATGCTTCTAAAACGAAGCTACTCTCAATTAACCATCATCGACAATCTCACCTACCTCCCATTAGCATGGACCAGTCTTGCCTCCCAGAGAGTAAAACACTACGCCTCCTTGGTCTCACACTTTCAGCGGACCTCAAATGGAATGACTATATCGAATCCATTGCTAAATCCGCTGCTATGATGGTCGGTTCTCTGTGTAGGGCCCGGAAGTTTTTTCCGTCTAAATCTATCCTGCACATATATAAATCTACCATCCGCCCGTGCATTGAATACTGCTGCCATATCTGGTCGGGTACCCCTGCTATTCTCCTCGAGATTCTCGATAAGGTTCAGAGGAGGGTCTGTAATGTGATAGATATCGACTTGGCAGACCGCCTGCAGTCTCTCTCCCACCGGCGCGACGTGACTTCCCTGTGTCTCTTCTATAAATACTTTCACGGCTTCTGCTCAGAACTTAGATCACTAAATAAGAATTTGCACGAGATACTAGATTAGCAACTAGATCCCACCCTTTTACAGTGAAACCGATAAAATGCAACCGCAACTTCTACTCCAACAGTTTCTTTCC
>JBBBDQ010000525.1:1595000-1865000 GCA_037127315.1 Ascarosepion bandense | reverse complement strand
TCAGCTCTCCAATAAAAAATTCCGAGCAATTATATATTACACCTCTTGCAGATTCAAGGCTTCAGCACTCGATATTTCCAAGCATCGCCCATCTAAAAACTGACCAGGCTTGATGTTGCTTAACTCGAGTGATCGTACGGTACCTGGCGGTTCAACGTTATGCGGCAGTGAGTGTGGAACGGGTAAGTAAGCCGTAGAAAATGAGTGAATCAATCCATAGCATAATGAAAATAACATCCGAATAGCAAATCGACGAACATAATTAAGGAATCAGTAGATATAGAAAGGAAAATAAAAAGGCTAACGAATAAAAATAGAAAACTTCAAAGTTCAAAAGGGAACTATTGAAAAGGAGGAGAAATATGGACATCAAATCAAACATCAACAAAATTGAGAAGTCAAACAATTAAACAAATTAATCAACGATAAAAAATAAACAAACAAATGCCGAAGGGGAAAATGGAAGCCGAATTTTCAAAGGAATGACCTTGAAATCGGCTTCATCTATAATCCACATAGATAAGTATCAACCGTTTCCTCTGATAGATGGAAAACCGGAACTAAGTAAATGTAGGGAAAAGCTGCTGAGTATAATAAACCTGTATCCTTGAAAAGGGTGGGCAGATGTACGTAACGAAAAAAAAATCAATGAGCTCAGTTCAAATTCCAGCAAAAGATCTCATTATATGTTTGTTTTTTTGTTTTGAGGTTTAACGACCTATCAATCCTTATGGGGTCATTTAAAGTCATAACCAATGATTTTTTGGGTAAGGTTATTTTATTTGTACAACATTTTTCTTTTCGAGTATCAAGATTCATTTTTAAGGGCAGGGTCTCCAAATCCTACGCTTGTTATTTAACCCATAACCGGAGGGAAGGGACGGATTAATACCTTTCCCAAGGGTACCAGTGCTTAAGTGAATGCAGGGTATTCAACTGGAATTCGAACTCGGCTCACCGACTACTCCTTCCGAGCCGATATCCATTGCACCACAACGCACTTCCGTCACTATACGCTTAAAGCAACTGGTATTCCCAAGCAGTCACCCATCTAAGTACTGACCAGGCTCAACGTTGCTTAACTTCGGTGATTGAGCGAGAAGCGGTGTATTCAACGTGATAGGTCGCAAGCCCTCATTATATGTTATAGCCCAATACTTACGTTATCGGTCGTGGATGAACACATAAAACATCCCAGGTCTATATACTAGTCTCTAGACAACAAAATGTTTCAAAAATGAAGCTGCTCTCCTTTACCTTCCATAGAGAAACTTTTCTACCTTCTATCAGTAGGGATGATGCTAGTCTCCCGAAAGCAACACCTTGCCCTATCTTCCGACAAGTAGCATCATTACATTGAATCATTAGCTAAATTCACTGCTAGGAAAGTTGGGTTACTTGGTCGGGCCAGGAAATTTTTCCGCCTAAATCCATCTTGCACATTTACAAATCAACCATCCGACCGTGCATGGAATATTGTTGTCATATCTAGTCAGGCGGCCTTGCTGTTCGTCTCAGTGTTCTCGACAGGCTAGAAAGGAGAATTAGTAATGTGATTGGTACCGACCTGGCAGCTCGATTCCAGCCACTTTCTTCCCTCTGTCTCTTCTTTAACTATTTTCATGGTTTCTGCTCCGACGAACTTAGGTCACTGGTGCCCCCTCCACAAGAATTTACTCGTGCAACCAGACTGGCAACAAGGTCCCACCTATTTACAATTAAATCAACCAAATGAAGGCGACAATTCTACTCCATCAGCTTCTTTTCTGGAACTTCCCGCATGTGGAACTCCCTTCCATATAATTGCCTTCCTGACGGCTACAACCTCCAGGAATTTAAATGCAATGTCAATTCCCATCTCTTATTCACTTAACCCCAGCCCTTTCTACATCACCCCGTGTGGTTCTTTTCCTTTCTCTTTACCTTCGCAAGTGTCTTCACTCATGTGTTCACATCATTCTCTTGCCCTTTCTCTGTAACCCCATGTAGCTGGTTCGTTTTCTCTTCACTGTTGTACTGCCAAAACCTTTAAATCTCTTATGTATCTCCCTGCGCATCAGTGGTGGTACCGCCTTGCTTGGGGTGAAACGATTAAAAAAAACACGATGCACCTCCTTGGCCTCACTCACTCAACCAACCTCAAATGGAACGATTACATCGAATCTGTATCTGCATCTACCGCTAGAAAAGTTTGGTCAATCTGTCTTGTCAGAAAGTTTTTTCTTGTCAGAATCCATTTTACACAGTTATAAACTTGCTAATTTTTGCTGCATTCCATACTGCTGACATATCTAGTTGGGTGCCCTTGCTATTCATTTTGGGGTTCTCGACAAAATCCAAACAAGAATCTACAACATTGTTGATCCTGACTTAGCAGCCTGCCTTCGGCTATTTTTTCACCGACGAGATTTTGTCTTCTCTGTTTTTTCTACAAATATTTTCACGTCTTCTACTCTCATTAGATTTTTTCTCTGGTGTCCCGACTAATGAATTTTTTATTGTGTTACTAAAATGACATTAAGGTACCACCATTTTACCGTCAAAATAGTCAAATCTAACAGACACTTCTGCTCAAGCAGTTTGTTTTTCACACTTCCCGCCTGTGAAACTCCCTTCTGTATACCTGCTTCCTTGATGGCTACACTCTCTAAAAGTTTAAATGCAACGCCAATTGCAATCTTCTACCTCCCTAGATCCCGTCAACTATCCGAAATTTTTCAGCATCTCCTGTATCCTGTTTTTCTCTCTCTAAAATCCCTCGTACCAGTGCCAGTCCTACTTTGCTTGGAGTGAAATGATTATAAATAATAACTTAAAATTGTATATACTCGTGCATAAGTCAACTTAATCTATAGAGCAATACCTTATTTTTTGCATTAATTTTAACCACTCTAAAGATTTATATTTGTATAATGCAACGTCTCACCGAAAATGCATGATTTTTAACATCTCAAAAAAATGACCTGTGTACAGTGCACTCACCTATTTTTGCGTAAAAATCTCATCTTAAAAAGGCGTATATACTCAAGTATATATGGTAAGTATGAATAATCTGTTTAGTAATATTTACTAAACATTTTGTGAAAACATAACTGTATTATATTTCCAGATGATGCATGGATAACGG
This sequence comes from Ascarosepion bandense, assembly GCA_037127315.1. Taxonomy (NCBI): domain Eukaryota; kingdom Metazoa; phylum Mollusca; class Cephalopoda; order Sepiida; family Sepiidae; genus Ascarosepion; species Ascarosepion bandense. The sequence continues at coordinate 1,861,873 of JBBBDQ010000525.1, read as the reverse complement.
CTTTGAAAAATGAAGAGCCAAGTTTGAATTCAAGTTGAGTTCATTATATCTATTTTAGCGCAAGTCAACCTGGGAAAGTTCCGAATCTATTTTTTCTCTTCCTAGTATAGGTTAAATAGAAGGGTAGGCTCAACTCTCTAACAGTAGTTGGCAACCAGTCTAGAAGGACTATAATTCTGAATTTAAAATTCATAGGATCCTCTGGCATAGAACTTATCAAGATCATGGCATTCACAATGGCTCTCTTATCTCGATTATGGTCGACCTGCAATTGCATCGATGCTATAATTCTTCAAAAATACAAATACTACCAAGTAATAGATTCACAATACTCTCTTATCTTTTGAACAGACACAGAGATTTATCACTTGATTCTGCTCTAGGTTTTGGATTCTGGATCTTACCAGAGTCTGTAACACCTCTTTACTTCTAATGTCTCCTCCTGAACTCTGAAAATTTATTTACTATTATTTTCCTAAAAAGGATTAAATAAATTTGCCTACCCTTTTGTTCACACACCTCTAAGGTCTTTTGAACATGCGTAGATGTTTATCACTTGTTTATTCTTTAGGATTGAGTTTCCGGTTGTTTCCAAAGTCTACTTCAACTTTATACTTCTAATTTTCCCTTCTAGACTCTGGAACTGTATTTATTATTTTTCTTTTTAATAAGAGAAGACAGATACTCCTACTGTTATATATTATTGCTTCTCCTGAAATAATAACACAAGAAATAATAAGAAATGTTGTAAAACATCAGCTGAAGTCAGAATAGCGATTGTAAGACGCAGGATGTTAATTCTACACTGTGTGTATAAGAAGAAACGTATCACTGTAGTCGAGATATAGTAGGTTTCAGTCGGTTGAAACAAAGAAAAGAGTACTGGATTGCTATGTGATGTCAGTTCTTCAGTACGGCAGTGAATGCTGGACAATGTCATCGAAAATGAGGACAAAACTGGAAGCAGCGGAAATGTGGTTCTACAGAAGGATGCTGAGGATATCGTGGATTGAGCTTGAAAGCAACGATAAGGTGTTGGAAAGAATGGCCACAAAAAGGAAATTAATACTGAGCATCAGGAAGAGACAACTGAAGTTCCTAGGACATGCAATAAGGAAGGAGAGCTTGGAGAACCTTATACTGACTGGCCAGATAGAGGAAAGAGAGACAGAGAAAGGCAGTGGATAACATATTTGCTAGGCCTGATCAGGTGGATGACGGAACGGGGGTTGCGAGGTATAACGAGCAAACATACTAAGAGCCACAAGGGATAGGGAGACATGGAGAACCATGATCGCCTACGTCCTGAAGGGACAGGGCGCATAGAAGAAGAAGAAGAAGAAGAAGAAGAAGAGGAGGAGGAGGAAAGAAGAAGAAGTTAAAATACCGGTCCCCCTACGATTACCGAAGTTCAGCAACATCGAACCTTATCAGTACCTTGTGAATAAGCAGGTGAATAGCAGGTGCTATAAGCATGGATGTGCAAGTGGTGTCCTGGGTAATGGCTTGCAATTATTAATCGGAGAATCGAATTCCAATTCTCGTTGGTTTATGTGCAAATATTCTTTGGAAAGTTATTAATCTTTTCCTACAGCTATCGGTTAATTCGTAAGACTTGTATCAATCACGCATTATTATATAAAAAAAATAAAATTAAAAATTAAAAACCAGAACTATGAAGAAAATTTTGGTACCAAAGTTTTCCATTAACTACTGAATAGCAATTTCTTCATAATGATTCGAAAAAGTCAGTTACGTGCCATACGTGATAAACACTTGTCTAATCATATCTCGAAAGAGACATGACTGATTGAGCAGAACATTTTCCCGTAATAGGTTATTATGACTTTTTGTGTTAAACTGGTTACCAACAAAGGCTATAGAACTCAATCTATCTATTGTTTATCCCATAGCTGGGAGGAAAGCAACGGATTAATACTTTTCCCAACCGTTTTTGCTGGTGAATGAATGCAACAAATTCAAGTTAAATTGGAACTCGGCTCTCCGATTTCTTGTTCCGAGCCGACATCCATTACACCACAACGCATACTCGTAAGTTTACGTTATCTAAATCAGAAAAAAATGGCAAGTGTTAAATTCTGTACTACGACATTATAATCAAGCATTTCAAATATTGTCAAACGTACATACAAATAATTAAATCTTCTTTTATGTGTCTTGCTCCTTCAAGATATAGGCGATCATAGCCCTCCACATTGCCTTATCTTTTAACACCTTTTCTCTCATTATTTTACCCTAACCCTACTCTGTCATCCACTTGCTCAAGCCCATCAAGTATGCCACGCGTTGCTTTCCCCTGTCTCTCTTTTTCTTTATTTATCCTGTGGGTGTTAGATTTTCCAAGCCCTCTTTTCTCATTAGTTGTGTCAGAAACTTCAGCTGTCGCTTTCTGATGTTAAGTCTAAGTTTCCTTTTCGTTTTCATCCTTTCCACAACCTTGACATTGTTCGGTCCATGGTATCCTAAGCATCCTTCTGTAGAACCACATTTCGGTTGCTTTACGTCTTTTCTTTGTCTTTGATGAGATTGTCTAACGTTCGATGTTATACAAGAGTACAGATATTACATAAAAATCTAGAACTCTTTTCTTTGTTTCCAACGAAATTTTCCTCTCTCTCAATAATCTGCTTAGCTTTTGAAATGCATCTTTATCTATGCCAATTCGCCTTAAGATCTCAGTATGGCACTTTTCGTTCTCTTCCCAGGTTTATAAATTTCTGCACCTGCTTGATTTTAGTATCCTCGACCTGTAGTTGGTATGTTCCGTTTCTCAAATTACTGATGACCTTTTACCTTCATTAAAATCAGCAATTATAACGGGTATATAATAGAAGTGACTGATTAACAATAAATCATCAATCAGAAATTGATTGATGAAAAAAAGAATATATCAAACCTATTTCTTTTATCTTTCTTGAGTATGAAAATTCATTTGAATCAGTAGAATACTCGGCAGTCCTTAACTTATGAGAAATGCGTGGTATTAACGACTATAGGTGATACATTACTGCAATAATTTGATTCCACAAAGACACGGATAAAAAAAAAAAGATTTGAAAGGGAGTGAAGCAGAAAAATTTGATTCCATCTAATTTATTTAATGCAAGTTCAGGAAATTGAAACGAGAGGGAATAGCAACAAATATAAACGAAGAATACTTAAGCCAACAACGACTTGCTGACGACCATCTAATAATTTATGAATTATTGGATGAATTCCAAGTAATGTTAAATGAATGAAATATGAAAAGTCTCAAAGACGGTGTGGAAAAGAACAGAAATTAAGATTAGTTATAAGATTCGTGGGAAAAAAAATAGAAAAAATTGGAAGATGTCCAGAAAGATTTGGGAGACGTAATAACATTTTAAAACAACTCACAGAAATTATTTTAAAAAAAGATACAGACGTATAACTACTGTTCGAAGATGCTTGCTAGCATCCTTAACATGTAAAAAGTTTAATAAATGCATCATGTCAGCTATGACGACTTTACGCAAACCGAGAAAATGGAGATCTTTTGAAAAGAAACCGAGAATTGCAAGGTAATAAATGGTCAACAAGAATCCAATAATAGAATTAGAGATACCATAGTCAATGTTCACATGGTGTATATTTCATAGTATGCGCGTTGAAGTGCAGTTGATATCGACTCGGATCGAGAAATTTGAGAGCCGAGTTCTAATTCTAGTTGAATTCATTGCATTCACTTACACACAAATACCCATGAGAAAGGTATTAATCCGTCTCTACTTTCCCCAGCTATGGGATAAACAAGACATATCGTGTTCTATAGCATTGGTTGGCAGCCAGTCTACTGCAGAAGGCAATGGTTACCTACTGAGGAAAAATCTACTGTCTATTCAGTCATGGCTCGAAAGAGACATGATCGCCCAAGCTTTAATCACGTATGACGAACTATTGTCCATATTAAACTTTCAAATAATTTTTATTATTTAGTTCCAGGATTTCTGGCGCTAGTATACACCTTACCCTGTACACAGTGTGGATTCGTTGGGTTTGTCATATGCCTTTCCGCACAAATATCATTTTGAAAGGTAGAAATCTTCTTCCACGTCTATGGAATAATTAGTGGGACTTGAATCAAGAAACCATTATTTTATTAAAAAATAAAATGAAAAAATAAAAATAAAAACTATGTACATAATTCCAATTAACTTACAAATGTCAATATTCTTATGAAACAAATAAACCAATCATTTACACTGAGTGGCTCTTAGGCCTTGTATAAAGTCATCATTTAGTAAAAATGATACTGGTTTTCACGTTTAATCCTTATCTCAAGTATAACTAATGTATACAATACTTTTTCAAAAATGCTAGAAAATGATTGGCTCATTATTTCAGGAAGTAATTCTTTCTCTCCTGCTTTATCTTCCCAAGAGTCAGATTAGATGAAAAACTGATTAATTCAATGGAGCTGCCTAATGCTAAATTTACATGCTTGGTAAAATTCACTATATTTCCTGTAATCTTGTTCGAGATGAGTTATTTTTTAAGCCGCATCCTCTTACTCACGGACGCAACATCGCAAATGTTCAGATGATCTCCATTCCTTAGTTAGGTTAGTTCAGACATTTAAAGCCATGCTAATCTACGGACTTTTTTTTTGCATTTAAAATATATGAAGAAAATTGTGCACAGACATCTTTTCTCCACCCCAAAGCTGCCAATTTGTGAAAAAGATTCACATGTAGGTGTTTCGAGGACACCACAATTTTAACCTCTTCAAGTCAATTTCAAATCAGTATCTATCCTTCTTATCCTCATAATCTTCACTTACCACACAATTTTTTTTATTTATATCACAAAATTCATTCATCATCTTCGTTTTTACAATAATCCTTCGAGGCCTCGTGAATTCGAGTATGATAAAAAAAATGATTAAAGCACATAAATGGAATTAGATGAGACACATAACAAAAGTAAAGAAGAAAGACTTATACCTATGCTTTATTGATTATGCAAAGGCGTTCGACAAAATACGCCACAAAGAATTGATGGAGATGCTCAGCATCTTCGACATATTTGGGAAAGACATAAAAGTAATTAAGAATCTCTACTGGCAGCAAACTGCCTGCATACGGACAGGTAACGGATACAGCAGATACACGAAGATAGAAAGGGGCGTAAGACAAGAATGCGTCTTTTCACCGACTCTGTTCAGCTTGTACAGCGAAACTATTTTGAAGACCCTAGATGTTATGCCAAGATTTGTCATCGGAGGCCACAATTCGAACAACATAAGGTACGCAGACGATAGTGTGCTGATTGCAAACACGGAAAGGAAACTGCAGGACCTCATGCAGAAGATAGCTGAAGATAGTGACAGAAAAGGACTACAAATAAACTGCAAGTAAACCGAATGCATAGTGATCAGCAAAAAGAGCAGCCCAAAATACCAAATACAAATGGGAGATACTAAAATCAAGCAGGTACAAGAATTAAAATACCTAGGAAGTGTTCTAACAGAAGTCGGAAGTGCGACACAGTGATCCAAAGGTGAATTGGCATAACGAAGGACGCGTTCCAGAAGCTGAGTAAAGTTTCACTAGAAACAAGGAAGATAGTACTGGATTGCTATGCGATCTCAGTTTTTAAACTATGGCAGTGAATGCTGGAAAATATAATCAAAGATGAAAAGAAAACTTGAAGCAGCTGAAATGTGGTTCTACAGAAGAATGCTGTGGATATCGTGGACCGGGTATGTGAACAATGATGAGGTTTTCGAAAGGATGGAAACAAAAGGAAAATTAATATTGAGCATCAAGAAGAGACAACTAAAGTTCCTGGGACATGCAATGAGGAAGGAGGGCTTGGAGAACCTGAAACTAAAAGAGACAGAGAAGTGCAGAGGATAACATATATAAAGGACCTGAGCAGGTGGATGACAGAACGGATGGTGTTACGGGAGAAAGTGTGAGTAACAGCCACCAGGAAGAGGGAGACGTGGATGGCTATAATCGCCTACGTCCTGAAAGGACAAAACACATGGAAGAAGATATTGGTATACTTTTGCGTGCGAGGTAAAGGGAGTAGGGAAAATGAGAAAAGAAATAAAAACCAGAAAGAGGAGAAAGGGAGAGAAAGAGAAAGAACTAAATGTGACATAATGAAGGGATCAATGAAAGGCTCCAGGTTTAAAAGTAGAAAGTAAAGTATAGTCATATAAAACATTTGGCGTTTGGGTTTAACAAAGGGAAAGGAGTAAGAAAATGCACAGAGAGGGGAAGAATGTGAGAGAAGACGGGCGAAGAAGAGTGAGGTGTGAGAGACAGCATAGCCGGCGAAGTGGCAGTTTTTTCCCTTTGGTAAAATCCAAACGCCGGGTTAATGGGTAAGTCACCATAACATTATATTATTCAGATTGCCGTCACCAATGATGAATTCTGACACGATGACTAATAATCCAATATAAAGCATGGTCTGACTATGGAATTAAGGCATGAAACTGATAGTCACCATACATCCTATGCGTATTTCTCTCTACTTCTCTATTTATTATCTATACATGTACATAGCACACTCAAAACACACACACACACACACACACACACACACACACATATATATATATATATATATATATGTGTCTGGGTGTGCATGTATGTGTGTGTGTTAGGATAGGGAACAACTAGGAAGCGCTTATAAACCTAATATTTTTCGCTTTTATTTAAAGCTTCCTCAGAGAATGGGATATGGAACATAATGTTATTACCTTTTCTCGCTATCTCGTTCTCTGATGTGCTTTAATAAAACAGCGCGATGTTCGATCGATAAAAGCTTCCTATTGGTTCCTTATCGTATTATTCTTATTTACCTTGCCCTCACTTGTCACGTGTCCTGTCACGTGTCATTAGGGCCATTGTGATACGACAGATATAAAAGCGGAAAAAAATGTCAGATTTATAAACTTTTTTCTATTTGTTCCTTATTCTATCATTCTTATTCTATCATTCTTATATCCCTTGGATTCATGCAAGCATTTATCACGTTTTCTTCCACCAGTGGCCATTGTGAAACTCTGAAAGTAGTGGTGGCACTTAGGAGCCGAGATGTTTCTCAGGAGAAGGGGGAGGGCAAAATCAAGCAGCGTCTGGGAAGTCAGTGCCATAAATCACTGATTGGCGATGGACCTACATATCAAGTTGGGGATATTATTTCTAATTAATGTCTACCTTTAGATATGAAAATATGACTGTTAATTCTGTTTCCCTCCCTAACAAAATGTCTGTTTCTATCTATCTGGTTGTTTTATTTTGTTTGTTTTTCTTTAAAACTGGTCTCTGTATGTGTCCTTAAAAAAACTAAACAAAAAAAAAAAAAAGAAAATGCAGAGGGAAAAGTGCTGAAGATCAAATCTTATCAAAATAAGCTTTATAAAACTTATCAAAATCAGTTTTATAAATTCTTGAAGCTTATAAAAGTGGTGGGATAACCGAGAACCCAGTTAAAAATCAGTGGGGCGGAGTCTTTGACCACTTCTTATACCCTCGTAGAATCGCCACTGTCTGTCGCGTGTTGTGATAAGCTAGCGATATCAACAGATGTCTGTGTAAGTCAAGATAACCAGACGGTTATTTTTCATCTAAACTGGTTACCACTTAAAAGCAAGAAGTTACAGTCTACTTTGCTATTTAACCCATGGCTTGAGGAGGACAGGGATTCATACCTTTTTCAATGTTATTTGAGCGAAAGTAAACGCAACAAACTCGATCGGATTGAATTCAAACTCCTCTCGCAGATTTCGTCTTCTGAGTCGATAACTCTTTCATTACCATTCAGATATTTAGTAGGTTTTCAATATAAATAAATAAATACACCGCATTTAAATCCTATCGATTACACACAAATATACTTGTGATACCGACTTGGATTTGTGTTAAATAGCAGGACAGACTAAGCTATCTAGCCTAGACTGCCAACCAGTCTAGGAGAACTTCGAATTTAAAAAAAACACCCCAAAGAGGAATGGGCACCCACAAGTAATCTTGACACATTCAGTCTAGAAGTATATATGGTGTGCCAACGACCCTCAGAGGTTCCGGAATTCGTGCGAAAAATGTTTTAAGCTTTATATCAGAGGTTTCTTGCGATCATCTCTGAATATCAACGGACAACAAAAGTCGTCTACATTCCGTCTAGAAACTTACAGAGCCTAAGGTAAAATGATAAAATTTTAGAAAACATCTTCTATAGAGATGAGAAAACAAGATTCTTTCTTTTATTTGCCTGTAAGGAAAATCGTAAAAGATCTTTCATTTTTCATCACATATCTGGCGTCTCATTCTTGAAAGATTTAAACCAACATAAATAAACTAAAAATTCTTAAGAGGAAATTCTTTGTGATACTATTTCATCCTACGATACTCGGTGGCAGCACCATAGCTGATCCCCTTCGTAATTATTCCGATAGCTTCTAATAAACAGAATCCGAGCCCACAGACGGGAAGACATTTGTAGATATCACTGACTCCAAGATTTCGAAAATAATCTATTTGCTTAACTGATATTCAAGTGGGCGAATTAAAAACAAAATAACGCAGACTTATATTTTCCAGACACCAAGTTCTGTATTGTCTGTATTTGTCACATCATCAGCATTCTGAAGCTAATAAAAAATTACAGATAATATAAGCGAGGTTTTGACTTTGATTTCAGATCTTCTGTACGATCACAATATTAGTTTTATTTATTTCGATCGAATTAAAACGTTGACAATTTGCTTGTCACACACATCGAAGAAATCCAAATTACGCATGTGCACAAATCGATATATTAAAAAAGGGCGAATATTAAATTAAATTGTCATTTTCTGTAATATTTTGATTGTCCTGATTCTCACTCACGTCGTCCAGCTTTCTTTACGTCTGCATTATTTGTTCCCGGGCTGTTGTGCACTGTTTATTGCTTTACTGCACACTAATAAATTTGTTATTCTGGTATTTTGCGCAGGTATTTTCTTCTTCGGGGATTTTACCTGGTGAATACGTCATGTGTATTCAGCATCTACTTTGATTGTAACTTGAATCAGCCTATATCACCGAAACATCAAACAATGGCCACTTGATGACTGCGTGCAATAAAGCACGCGAAAACTTTAGTCATGCCCGGCCATTTGTATACCAAGCTTTACATACATTTTTTTTATATGTGATCGAAATCCGTTTAATCGATTTAACGAAATCTATTTAATTTTACCCATGACTTCATTCTGGGTTCATTTGAACCCTAAATTTACATAAAAATTACGTGAACGTTGAGGCCAAAACACTTGAACACTACTCTGACAACAGACAATTGTTGATATTGACTAAGATTGACGAATACATTTGATCATAAACAAAACCTAACAAATGTTGAAGATTTTATGCACAATCTTGAAAAAGATATTAATCATCTTAATATTGGATTCGGAAAAAATGTAAATTACAATAGGTAAAATTAAACCGACAGACCTTGACATTTCGGTTGAATTTAACAAGAAGATAATTTGTTGATTAAATAAATATATATATATATATATATATATATATATATATATATATATATATATATATATTAAAATCTTCAAAAATGGTATGGCTATTTCAACGAGTAAATTTAACACCCATTTACTCAGAGAGAACAAAATATTATGGAAAAATAAATTCATTTGTTTGTGTGTGAATGGAAGTAAGAGTTAGGAAAAAGAAAAAAGTGAAAGCGAGGCAGATCCTTGCTATCGGAACCTGCCAGTTTGCTGACAGAAAAGATACAATTCAAATAATTTATTTAAAAATAAATGAATAAAATCATGGCTTTGCAAGGCAATTGTTAAAAGGTCAGGAATAATCTTAAAAATTAACTCCAACAAGCCTTTCTTTGTGTGTGTGTGTGTATATATATATATATATATATATATATATATATATATATATATATCGAGCAGTGAGTGCTGGTAAAATTTTCTAAAATCTTTCTTTTAAAACGACTTTCCAGAAAAAAAGGTTTCTTGACTCCAGTAACTATTATTGCTCTTTCCAGTGTTGATGTTGGCTTCTTTCCTATACTTTTACTTTAAGTTATGTGGAACGTCGAAATCTTGATTGCATAATTATTTTCTCTTCGAGTTCCATGTGATATTCCTTTTTGTTGTAGCTTCATTGAAAAGTTCCTTAGTGAATAAGGTCACCGAATTTCAGGTGAAAACAGTTAAAGAATCAGTGGATCTTAATGGGAGAACGGTTAAGGAATCAGCGTATATTGAAGGAAAAACAGTTAAAAAAATCAGTGGATCTTAAAGGGAAAACGGTTAAGGAATCAGCGTATATTGAAGGAAAAACAGTTAAGCAATCAGTGGATATTAATGAGAAAACAGTTAAGCAATCAGCGGATATTGACTGAAAAGCAGTTTACCATCAGCGGATATTGAAGAGGAAACAGTTAAGCAATCAGTGGATATTGAAGGGAAAACGAATAGCGAAATACAATAACATGTGGAAATATTTAATACCAAAACCAGAACTAATGACAAAAAAAAAAAGAAATATGGACATAAAATCGAATAGAGACAAAATGGAAAGATTAAACAAAGAAAAAAGTGCTGAATCACATCTCTTTCTGGTATATTCTTGCTTGACGAAAACAAAACTTTCGACCACTTCAACTGGGAACAAACCGCTTCTTCTTCTTCTTCTACGTTCAAAGCAAACTGCATCAAAATGTCGGGGAATAAACCGCTTTTTCTCTGTCGACGAAAATAATACCCCAACCCATTGACGATCGTCTAGTGTTTCCCTCTCATAAATGACGGACCATAAATTGCTATCCATTCGGCGAGAAACGCTCTAACCAAAAGCTGACTTTTCACATAATATAAAAAGACCAAATAAACTGGACCCAAGGGGAATCAAAATGACTTGCTTTTTCACAAATGATAAAATCAACAGACATCAAAATTTCATATTTAAATAAAAATATTCCATATATTGGACGTATTGTGTAGTGGGTGGGTTGTATCTGATAGAACTGCACACGCATCAAGGCCGCCAGTCAGATTGCCAGACTGACTATAATCTGCAACTGCTAAACTCAACTATAAAACTGTAGAACTCATACTCTGTGACAGCTAAAGTCACTTAAACAGTTACTTCCTGACATCTTGGACTTCCGGTACATCCTGTCTTATCTCGGATGCGGACCTAAAACAGAAATCGCCAGTCTAACACCTGTGTTTCCCACTCAGCGACATTGCGAAATGCAAAATACTCTTCTTGGTAAAATTCTGTCATTTTCACTGGCAATTATGAATGACCCCTAGCGTTATCTACACCTACCAAGATATTATACAAAAAATATGAATACTCTGTAAATTTGTTCATGGAAACGAAAAACACACTTATGTACACTGGTGGAAAAAGAAGAGCTGGAATTTCTTCGGAGAATTACTAGGAAGTAGGGCATGGAGAATCTGACACTCACAAGAGATATCGAGGGCAGAAGATGTCCCACTTGTGGGAATAGATAGTACAATGGTGTAAGAGGGATTTCAAAAGGACAGAGGTTATTATGAGCAACAAGAGATAAGAAATTCTGGAGAACAATGATCAACTATTTAACGGACACTGTATATAGAAGAACAAACAATAAAAATTGAGAGAGAGGGAGAGAGAGAGAGAGAAAGTGGAAAATTAAATTGGAAAAAGTATAAGAAGCAATCAGGAAAGGAAAAGGATTGAAATACGCTCTATCGAAATTGATAAGCAATAGATAGAAACGAGGAACTTATTAAAGATAAAATTAAGCTGTTAGGCATTATAAATCTGTATGCTTAAAATCAGTAGACATAATATAAAATGCTGTAAAACTCCAAGCTAATATTTCATGCCATTTGAAACATAGAAGTGAAGAATTCCATATGTGATTTTTTGTAACGAAAGAAGGAAATCAAGGTTGTATGTTTAAAATAATCTAAAGATCTCGAATAATAGAAATGGTAATGTTAACCGTTTTTAAAAAATGGTGTAGTTCATACTATTTTTAGTATTTACTGCCAAGTGGATAATTTTAAATGAAAATAGAATGATACTTTCGTTATTATTTATTTTGCAAACTTTTACACGGAAGCCAGGAAGCCTTTGCTTCGGCTAGTTAATAATAAGAAGAGACTAGTATGGGAAAGAGAGCCCAAAAAACTGGACACCAGAACAGTTCCTTTAATACACATGTTATTGTGCAGTGTTACAAACATGCAATATGAACGAAATAGGCAAATCTGGATAGGAAGTTTAAAATAATCTAAAGATTCCGAATAATGGAAATGGTAATATTAACTGTTTTCTTATAGGGAAATTTTTGGCGTTCATTGACCGAGAAGCCATTTCATTTAGAATCATCCACTTGTCAATAAATACTAAAATAGTATGAAATACATCATTTAAAAAAAACTGGGGTGGCCTAATAATTATAGCCGGTAGTGTACGTCTGAAAAGTTAGATTTCACGGGGTTATTAAGAACAGGATTTTAATTTTTATGTTTGTTGCAAACAAATATAAAAGACGAACTGGAGGATGTCCAGAAGCACATCTGCATTTGATAAGTACACAAAACAATGCGAATCCAAGAAAATCAAGTCAAACAACCTGTACTGATTGTTTGGAAAGGATTTGATAAAACAAACTCGAATAATAACGAGAAGAATTTTGTCAATAAACGTATAATTTGTAACGAATTTATGATGCCAGCTCTAATGTCTGAGCTCGAAACTAGGAAATGAAGAAAGCCACTTGAACGCAAACCAAGTAAACAACATAGATCAATGTGGAAAAAAGACAGGAAAGATGATTTTGAGTGGTAAAAAGACATCAATAATAGTCAAGGAAGAGAGATAAGAGATCTGATCAAATAGTTGTGGGCGAGAGACATAAAAAGGAAACAATATAACATCTTGATGCTCAGATAGTTGCAAACAGTAGGAAGAGACGAGACACAAGATAGAAAAATGAGATAGAGAGAAATGCTGGCAACATAAAATAGATGGCAATTTACAGACATGACAAGCATGGAAGGATTTTTGAAAAGCCTTTGTCTTGTAGTGGACGCGTGATGGCTGCCGTTACCATCATCATCATCATCATCATCATATCTTTCTCTCTCTCTCTCTCTCTCTTTCTATATATATATATATATATGTGTGTGTGTGTGTGTGTGTGTGTGTGTGTGGTAAAATAATTTAAATGTATGCTATATTTACGTTTTTAACCTTAGAGATTGCGTTCAATCCTGAGACAAACTGACTCTAGCCACTTCGTGCTGACCTGAATGACCATTTATATATATATATATATATATATATATATATATATATATATACACTCCACCCACGTCTATTGTACAGGTGTAGAGGCTCATCCCTTGTTCTCTGTTCAGGATGTGGTTTCCGGCTTTCTCTTTTCCAATATTTTCACTCTTACGTAGCCCCCTGCACATCAGTGGCGTTACCGCCTTGCTCGGGGTGATATGATTAAATATATACATATATATATATATATATATATATATATATATATATATATATATAGACAGAAGATCTAAGCACGAGCCAATAAACTTACCTAGGTTTCACCCGACGGTTCTTTCGTATTGAGCGCTTTATTGTTAGGGCTTTCGTCTTGGTTTTCGTCTTACGGAAAATGGTAATAAAAAGAACGATCTAAGCACTTGAATATCAGTCAAAGTACGTAGCCCAAAGTAAAAAACCCGAGACGAGTAACAAAAAGCTCTCAATACGCAAGTAGATCAAACAAAGTAAATATCTGCCCTAGAGAGCCAACGAACCTACCAAGTTTTCACCTAACTGGATCTTCAGGGAAGGTTGGCTCCTTCCCTGAAGATCCAATTATGTTAAACCTTGGTAAGTTCGTTGGCTATCTAGATCAGATATTTACTATATATATATATATTAGTAGTACGATTAGTAGTTGTAAGAGGTAATAGAATAACAATCCACAGTTCATAGCATTTACTTTTTAACAGTGCTCGATTCGTTATAGGCAAGTATTTATAGTAATATTTTATTATTGGAATTTATAATAAAAACACTTTTTTTCGCTACACAAGAGTTGTCGGGTTTCGCTATTGTCTCCAGTACCTCATCAGGTGATATACGGTTAGATGAATCAGGAGATGATATATATGTATAAAAAGAAATTTAAGCCAAATGTTCCCTTATCCAGACAATTGACGGATGGGGGGGGGTTCTAGTGGGTTTGGCTCTATATACAAATAGAAAGTTCAGTTGAAGTCAAACGATTGATTTATATTTAAACAAATTGCCTAACGGAACCGAAAAGCTCGAAACCATGATAGCGTAAAATCGGCTGATCTTCCTGACCTAAATATCTAAACGCCATACATATTGGATCTTCATCTTCTTTCAAACATGTATCAAGCACTTTCTATTGCAAATTTTAATTTAAGCTATAACTCTTCTAGCTAGCTAGCTAGCTAGCTAGCTAGATAGATAGATAGAAGCGTTTGTTAGTGTGTACGTGAGTTTAAGTTTGAGAGGGAGAGGGAAGACAGAGAGAGACAGAGAGAAATACAAAGAAATGAACTTAAAAGAAACACGAAACAATATGAGATTTTGGAAAGAATTAACTTTGACGTTTTTGCTAATGATCCGGATCCATCTAAATCTGCATTAACCAGACGAAATGTGATTCTAAAAGTTTGATTTTTATTTTAAATGCATCATTATAGAAATTAGATTTTAACTAATTTCCACCAAATTTTAGCATTAGTTATATAAAGACTCAGCTAAGAATCAAGCGTACACATACTTAATGTTAATGACGTTTCGTCACGTTCATAAAGATTTAATTCCTGTAATTCAATTTTTCTTCTAAAAATAGCGGTTCATCTGTAAGATATGACAAAGTAAAAAGAAATTATATATATATATATAAAGAAGGACTCTCACATCGATTTCTACGTAATAGGCTCCGACAACCTCATTCACTTTGTGTCGTATGGTCGTATGTGACTTTTCAGTACCGCTAGTGACCAGCATATTGTGCACCAGCAAGGATCTCGGAACATAGCTACGGAACTATTTACTGACGCTTTTCATCTCTGTTTGTCGACTTTTATGCGGTCAAATGATGGATTTCAAACTTTCTGATACATCTCTTGCACAAATATATCCAGTTATTTCTATCCGGGGTATCTCCGTCGAAATTATTATGAGGTATATTGACAACTGAGAGCTTCTCTTTATACCTCAGCCACAGCGTCCGATACTCTTTTGTCCACTGTCAAGTTGGCTAAATATTAGAGCCCTACGTATAAATATAAAAAGTGTGCTGAATGTTTTGACTGAACCCACATTCTGAACAAATGGGCATATATATATATATATGTGTGTGTGTGTGTGTGTGTGTGTGTCTGTCTGTCTGTCTAATTCATCGAGCTTTTTATTCGACCTCAACAGAATGCAGAAAGCACTGGACGGCCGTTTCGTTCTATAATAGGGACTCTTCAGCAGTACGCATCCACTATCAGGAATCGAAACCAAGACAGTTAGGTTATTAAGCTGGTGTCATACCAATTTACCACGAGCCCTGGTGACGAAGAGGTAAAGGAACTTGGATGAGTTCCACCATGCAATTTGTGAACGAGCGGCGCGTCATCGAGTTTAATTCGTTACCTCTTCGTCACCAGGGTGCGTCGTAAAGTTGATATGACATCAGAGACAAACTTTTTAATCATTACACTACGCCGATGTGCCCATCTACTACTGATAGTGGTGAAGGTACTATTATAGCGTGGGATCTACCTCCCGTTTCGACTATAGCGTGAGGTCAGCATCAAGCTATAATCTAATATTGTATATGCATACATATTTATTTAAATCTTATAGTTTGATTTATATGTCTAGTTAATATTTTTATTTATACTAACAGTAAAGAGTTAAAAATAAACATGCTATCAGATACAATACATATTTATTTTAGCAATAAACACTTCGTATATCTTCTAGAAGTTGCACGAATAAATCATTGGAATTTTTTTCTCGTCATCTTCCGGGATGTGCGTTGTTGAGCAGTGAATATCGTCTCGGAACAAGAAATCAGAGAGCCAAGTTCGAATTCTAGTTGAATTCCTTGCCTTCACTTACGCGCAAATACCCTTGAGAAAAATATTAATCTGTCTCTTCCTTCTAGTTATGGGTTAAATAACAGGACAGATTGGGTTCTATAGCCTTGGTCGGCAACCAGTCTACCACAGAAAGCAATGGCAACCTACTGCGGGATAATCTTCTGCCCAGTCAGTCATGTCTCTTTCGAGACATGATCGCCTAAGCGTGTATCAGGTATGGCACTTAACTGACTGACTTCCAGCAAAAATGATCAAGATATGACTGGAATAGCTGACTACCAACATCTTGCATTTTCTTGAGAATCATCGTTTTAGTATGCAGCCATGATAGCTCAATAGATTTATTTTTTTGCTGGCTCCATATAATAACCATGTGGGGATATGGACACGGTAGAACACCTCGCTACACCTGGGTAGAAGATATATTTCGCTAGACCTCACACTATAGTAGCACCGAATGCTTATATTGGTTCTCTGTGCACTTGAGGCCATATTCCCTACATATTATTATTATTATTATTATTTAAAGACAAGTATTTTAGTTCTCCAGTGAAAGATCAGCTGATAAAATTCCGTGAAAGAACATTGAAAAATTAAATACATGTTCTTCTAAACTTATTTATAAATGGAACCTTGTGTGTGTGTGTGTGTGTGTGTGCATCCGTTACCAATAGACTCCGAAACGGCTGAACCTATATTCTTGAAAATTTACACAGTTGAACTATAAGCATCTGCAAGTTTGATACACTCATAGACAAAGACATAAGAAACGATATTCAGAAGTTTTAAGGTTGCAGTTCTTACATTAGTGCAGAAAATCGATAATATATATATATATAAAAGGCAACATGTTTGTGTGTATGTCTGTTTATCTGCCTGTATGTCTGTATTTTTTCAGCCCTTTTATTTTAGTTTTTGCTTCGGGTTTGGCTCTAAGTAGCTATAATTGTAGTTCTTAGTCTCAGCCATGATACCATTTACTCAGAGGACTTATTTAGCCTTCAAAATTCAGTTTACGACGAAAAAAAACTTATTTGATATCGATACCAGTAAATTTGACTTAAATCCATTCATTTTTCTTTCGGGCTACGGCTTCGCTTTAACTGGAAACAACTATTGCTTTTTAGTCTTTCGTGCCAATGTCCAAAGAGTCTGAGCTCCAGGACCATGGATTAATTTTAAAGCCTTCATTACACCCGAGTAACGCCGGGCTATACTGCTAGTTCTACAATAAAATAGCGTATTCCCATAATATAATTTAAAATAATTTCAGTAATTAGAAGAAAGAAATACATTGTTAACTAAAAAAAAAATTCTCTTTTGTTTCCTTTCATCTGTATCGTGATATTTTAGAAATAAGCTAGTGTATTTTGATTTTTTTTTTCTGATAGGTCTTTGTTTTCTTTTTCCAGTAGGTTTTTCTTCTTTTCTTCAAGTATTGCACCTCTTTTTATTCTGAATGGTTACCACGCATAATCAGCTGTACAACTAATCAGTACTAATCATAAAATTACTAGTGACTGAAAGGAAAACGCTTTGATTGTGATTTTTAAGGCTGTTGTTGTTTCATCAACTATTGTGCGACAAACAATAGCAATTGCGAATCTGCAACAGATCCACCATTATTTTTTAACACAATGTTCTTTCTTTATAGAATTGTTATTTTGCTTTCACTGAAATAATAATTATCTTGCTAGATGATATAATTAATCAGGGAGTTTTCAACAGCAAAAAGATGAATATACTGAATTTAACTTTTTTTCATGCACTGAGTCACTTTAAGCCGTAGAGGATTATGTCGCTTCAAATTAAATCCCTGGTAATCCTTAGCAACGATTCTTCATTTACAAAGCGTTTGTCCATTTTTCACCCCTTTCGTTCCGCCATGTCATGTAGCCTCGTTAGGCAGGCGGACCGCTGACTTCTGTTTCTTTTTGCTTTCGATATGTCTTTTGGTTGTCGAATTCTCCAAGTCCTCTAACCTCATTATGTGTACATGTCATTTTAGCTGCATCTTTCTGATCTTGATTAAAATGTTCTTTTTGTTTCTATTTTTCATAGTCGCTTAAAAGTCACAAAATTTAAGTCCGATGGCTTTCAGTTTACAGACATACTAAAACAATTATATTAGAATAAGTATTATCTGGAAATAAATAAGGTAGTCAGTCAGTTAAGTGCCATACGTGATACACGCTTGGGCGATCATGTCTCGAAAGAGACATGACTGACTGGGCAGAAGATTATCACGCAGTAGGTTGCCATTGCTTTCTGCGGTAGACTGGTTGCCGACCAAGGCTATAGAACCCAATCTGTCCTGTTATTTAACCCATAACTAGAAGGAAGAGACGGATTAATACCTTTCCCAAGGGTATTTGCGCGTAAGTGAATACAATGGATTCAACTGGAATTCGAACTCGGCTCCCCGGTTTCTCGTGCCGAGCCGATAATTAGCCAAACTCCGGATATATTTAAAATTTGTTAGAGTAGATTTGAATATTTTCAACAAATCTAAACTTATTTATAAATGGAAAAAGCTTTTTAGACTTTCGTGCCAACGTCCAAAGAGTCTGAGCTCCAGGACCATGGATTAGTGTTAAAGCTTTCATTACACCTGAGCAACGCCGGTCTATACTGCTAGTATAAGGATAAATGATTTAATTGCTATACATGCTTGGGCGATCATGTCTCTTTCGAGACATGACTTACTAGGCAGAACATTTTCCCGCAATAAATTGTCATTAATTTTTGCGTTAGACCGGTTGCCAACCAAGGCTATAGAACCCAATCTGTTCTTCTATTCAGCCCATACCTGGAGGGAGAAGATACGGATTAATATCTTTCTCAGGGGAATATTGTTGCGTAAGTGAATGAAACGAATTCGACTGGAATTCGTAATCTGCTCTCCGATATCTCATTTCAAGCCGATATCCCATGCACCACATCGCACAGTACTTTTAAAAAATCTAGCACAATGACACGATAGGTAAATTGTCTACCCTGACCAATTTGCTAATTATCGCTGATATATAGGCATTCAAATACCCACCCAAATTTATATTTTATGTTCATTCTTCTTTTTCTTGGTGCTGTGTCCGTTCTAGACGAAGGTAATTATGGCTCACTATAATTTCCTATGCTCAATAGCTCTTAGTAAAGTTTTGTCTTCTCACTATTCATCCAGATAGAGCTCTTTGTCGTGATCTAATGGTTACCAAGCTAGAATCGTTACAATTGAGTAGTGAGTTCGAGTTCGCTGCTTTCCTCTACCATATTGCTTTTCAGAATGTTTCATGAGTGTTCAATTCTGGTGACCTTCTTTATTTGTCCTTGAAATTTCAACACTCTCTTTCCGATTTCTATATAAGTATTCTTTCTCTTGCCATTTCCCTTAAAGCTTCCTCGCTACACACAAATTCAATTTATAGTATTCTCATTTTGTAGAACCATATCCGTTATTTCAGGCCTCTTCTTCATCTATGAGAATATTACCGAGTATTCACCGTCATATAAAAAGGACAGATCTAAACTTATTTATAAATGGAACTTTGTCTGTGTGTGTGTGTGTCTGTGTGTGTGTGTGTGTGTGTCCGTTACCTATAGACTCCGTAACGGCTGAACCGATTTTCTTGAAAATTTACACAGGTGTACTAAAAGCGTCTGCGAGTGTTCTTAGCTAGGTTTTGTGTCGAGGTACCCCCAATAAATATCGAAAATCGATAATCAAAAAAATCGGGTTATAAAGAAGTGGTCCGATTTTAATCAAATTTGATACACGCATAGACAAAAACATAAGAAATGATATTCAGAAGTTTCAAGGTTGCAGTTCTTACAATATTGCAGAAAATTGATAATATATATATATATATATATATATATATATATATATATATATATATATATAAAAGGCAAGATGTTTGTGTGTGCGTCTGTTTATCTGTCTGTATGTCCTTTATAAAAATACACAAGTTTTATCCGATTCTCACCAAACTTCACACAAATATTGTTTTGGCCAAGTCTGGGCTCCAGGACCATGAATTAGTTTTAAAGCTTTCATTACACCCGAGCAACGCCGGGCTATACTACTCGTAAATACATAACAGTTTTTTCTTTGCTTCCAACGAAATTTCTCTATAGTTAATTGCGTCTTATATTGCGTTATATGATGTGGCTTCCATTTGTCTTTTGTCGAAACATTTTCATAACAACTGCTCTAATGAGCATTTTTCCCTGGTTCCCCGGCCACATATATTTACGCGTATTACTTGATTGACATCAAGGTCCAACACTTAAATGTAACCGTCTCTTCTACTCTAATTGTTTCTTTTCTAGTACATACCGTTTGTAGAATTTCCCACCCCGTTTTGCTTGCTTCTCTGATAGCTACAATCTCCAAAAGTGTAAATGCAATATGAGTTGCCATCTTCTATCATGGGCTATGTCGAAACCCAGTCTGATCTATGTTGTCTGGTCATATGAGTCAAGATATTGTAAGAAAAGCAATAAAAAGGAAAGATTCGTTACGATCTTTTGATTAGAAAAGACAGAATGAATATGAAAGAAATACTGAACGAATAAGAAAGAAAGAAGAATAACAATGAATAAGAAAGAAAGGTAGAAGAAATAAGAAAGAAAGAAAAAATGGAACAAAACACAATAGATAAGAAAGAAAGAAAGAAAGAAAGAATGATATTTACATTATTCGGACTATTGTCCTGATCTTTGTTGCTATTTGTACGACTTTTCGGCCGTTGTACGCTCCGGCCTTCTTCAGGTGCTAGGAATTTCGAACCAAAACATTTATAACAATCACTGAGGTATATGAAGTCTATTCCTTGCATAGTAGTGCCTTTTTATAGTAGTCATGAGTTATCTCCCTCTAACCCTGTAAGTTACTTGTTCAACACTGCTTTAACCTAGTACTGAACTCACAACTCTTTTGGTCAAGTCGCAGGGCCATGTGTTCTTAAGGAGTAAGTAAGGTAAGGCCAAGGGATGCAATTATGGTAATTATTTCTTCTGTTGCTTCATTTATTCAATTTTTTCATAAGTTTCATTTTCTCTTGAAACATTTCTCAACGAATGGTTCACTTGTTTGCTTTTAAGTGTATTCTAAATCCTTTTAAAAACCTATATTTCTAAATATCTCATTTCGTTTTTTAGTTTCTATCATTTCTTATTCGCTTGCCCATTTTTCTTTATTCACTCGAAAACCAAGAGTTAACACTCGCATATTGCAAACAAAAAAACCTCGAAGATAATAAGATAAATCCATAAATGTATTCCCGAATTCCAAGGATCAAAAATCCCAACCGATTATGATAATCCTTCTCATTCTCTCTCATTTTTTAATCAAAGAGAAACCTACTGGCATTTCTTTTTAACATTAAAGGAAACTGAAAATCACTTGGAATGTAAATGTTCAAATATTCATATCATTCCATAGATATACTTACAATATCAGTAAGGTATATATCAATTCCTAACCAAAAACGATTTCATTTTTCTTATTTTCACTCCGTTTAAGAATACTGCGAACGTTTTTTTCTATAGAAAAAAATATTCGGCTGTTTTCTATAACAATATCATTTTCAACACAATACATTTCAAATATTTTGAACACAATTTTATATTAACATAATTTTATAGGTAGTATTGTTTTTAAAAAAATTTCACGCAATACAATATAAAAATTGTTTTTAATGCTATACTATATTTAACTATTTTCGGTACAACGGTATATTAAAATCATTTTAATACTATATGAAAATAATTTTCCATAAAATACAATATCAAATTATTTTGATCACTATGTTAAAATCATTTTCATGTAGTATTATATTAACAGTATTTAGAACACAGTACTATATTTAAATAATTTTTCATGCGATACCTTATTCAAATAATTTTTCTCTCAATACAATATTAAAATATTTTTAACAGAATACTATATTTAAAAAAAACTAAACGCGGCAGTATATTAAAACTGTTTTGAGCACAATGCTATGTGACAATAATTTTCAATCGAACACTAATATTGTCCTGTGTATGAAAAAACAAAAAGGCCATCTGTCTAATAGTTTTACTTAATTCCACGGGGTATTTGTCACTACTCTTTTCAATTTATACACGAGCAGTCATACTAGATTTCCTTGTCTTGCTCCTAATTATAGCTTTTTGAGGTTCTTGAAGTTCCAATAGATTTATGAAGCGGATGATTTTGTCTTTATGTTATTTTGTCTCAACTTCAAACTACTGCAATAAACACAGTTCTTGTTCGCTACTGTGTTAGGCTTGAATTAGCAGAGAAATCTCTATAAAGTCAAGCGGCTTCTAAATATCGCCTTGATGTTGATTGAACTGCACATCTTTTGAATCCATTCTGATAAGCCCTTGACATAAAGGGGACAGACCGTGGCAGTTTTCTTACTCGACTTTTCTGTTTATCCCTACCTAACCTGATTTTATGTTTACTTTTCTAAAGGGAACATTTAATGTTATGTATTTTCTATTGGTACGTACCTGTGTCGCCACTTCTGATTTGATGACGTATAAGCAGACTCCTTTTTACCTTAAAATAGTGCAAAATATCACCAGAGCTTTTTTTTTTGCATACGAATTTGAGGTATATGTTAGGTTAATATTTACTCAAATTTGACAGATGATTTGTAAGTAGCGTAAGTCGATAATACTGCAATACTAAAAGTAAAGGATCTACCAACACGTCTATATAACATTTATGATATCAAATAAAATAGTTAATGACAGTTTAAACTTCAAGGCTTTTAGAAGTAATATTCTTGAAAAACAATTTTCATAATTTAATTTGTAAAAGAAAAAGTGTACATAAAATTTTTTAGGATAAACCATTTTCTTCTTTTCCCCCACACACACACACAAATACAGAATTAAGTATCATCATTTATTAGATTATATCAAACGGAAAATACTAAACAGATTTTTATGTTTATTTTTTTTTTAGTTTTTTTTAATCATTTCACCCCAAGCAAGGCATTCCACTACCACTATTGCGCAAGGGGTTACATAGGGGAAGGTGGTGAGAAAGAGTGGTTAGATATAGGAAATGTCAGAAGAAGGGTGACAGACGAGTAAGGATGTAGATGGGAAGAGTGTTTGAAAGAATGGATGCGAGTTATTGCGTTAGGAGGTGTCTATTGACCTCACATTTAAACTGGGGATTGTAGCTGTCGGGAAATCAAGTATGTGGAAGGGAATTCCACAGGGGAGAAATGCGAGAAAAGAAGATTTTGGAGTAGAAATTGCGGTTACATTTTATCGGTTTCACTGTAAAAGGGTGGGACCTAGTTGCTAATCTAGTATCTCGTGCAAATTCGTACCTAGGAGGCACCAGTGATCTAAGTTTATCGGAGCAGAAGCCGTGAAAGTATTTATAGAAGATGCACAGGGAAGCCACGTCACGCCGGTGAGAGAGTGACTGCAGGCGGTCTGCCAAGTCATTATCGATTATGGTAAAATTTCAAAAATGACAATAAAATCACTTTCAAGATTCATTTACGACTTATCTTTCTATGGCGCTAAGACAAATTCTCGACAAGGAGTATGTCGAAACACAGTCTTGTCTATTTTGTCTGGTCTTATTTGTTAAAGTATTGTAAGAATAGAAATGAAAAAAAACCGTTATGATCTTTTGATTAAGAAAAACAATGAATATGAAAGAAAGAATGAATGAATAAGAAAGAAAGAATGAATGAATAAGAAAGAAAGAAAGAATGAATGAATAAGAAAGAAAGAATGAATGAATAAGAAATAAAGAATGAATGAATAAGAAAGAAAGAATAATGACAATGAATACGAGAGAAAGACAAAGTGAAAAAGAAAGAAAAACCGAAGGCTTGAATGGATAAGAAATAGACAGACAGAATGAATAAGAAAGAAAGAAAGAAAGAAAGAAATAGCGAATAAATGAATGAATAAAAATTGAAGTCTCATTTATAGGATTTATTTGGTAAATAACTCCCGACGGCTTTTCCTATTCAAATTTATCCAAAATAGCATCATTTCTGTGCACTCAAATCAACAATTAGTTATTGAAGAAACCTACCTTTTTTGCTTTGAAAGTTCATAAAAAATCGAACTATATCTTGCACTTTTTCTCTCCCGTAACTCTCAAGAAGTCATGTAATTAACTGCAGAATGACGTTCTACGTAGGCGGCAAATTTCTGTCGATTTTTGGTCGATTTTCTTCCTTTACTGAAACTTCCGGCGACGTACTTCCTGTCATGAAAGTAATAAGCGTAAAAATACAATAGCGCATTACTTTCATGACAGGAAGTACATCGCCGGAAGTTTCAGTAAAGGAAGAAAATCGACCAAAAGTCGACAGAAATTTGTCGCCTACTTAGAACGGTATTCTGCAGTTAATTACATGACTTCGTGAGAGTTACGGGAGAGAAAAAGTGCAGGATATAGTTAGTTTTTTATGGACATTTAGATTTTTAAAAAAAAGGTAAGTTTCTTCAATAACTAACTGTTGATTTGAGTTCAGCATACATATTTGCACAGAAATAATGCTATTTTGGATAAATATAAAGGGGAAAAGCCGTCGGGAATTAAAACGAACATTTAACTTTACTTTTTATATTAGTTTGTTATTCAAAGCTGAAACATGTTTAATTATACGATTTAGTTTTGCGAGTGAATATTGCATTAACAGTATTAATAGAATAAATTAATTTCTCTAGATATATGTCTTAATATTTAACTCATAACTGACGGAAGAGATGGGTTCTTATATTTTATAAAAATATTTGTGCGTAAGTGAATGCAACGAACTTGATTGCGATTCGAACTTGTCTTTACGGTTTGTCATTTCGAGCTACCATTACTTTTGTTAATAATGTATAGCGGCTCGCTATAAAATATCAGAAGGAAAGAAGGAAAGATTTAGAAAGAAAGAAATATAGGAAAGAAAGAAAGAAAAAAGAAAAAAGAAAGAAAGAAAGATACCATAAATTATTAGAAGACAATACAAAAGACTTATAAAAAACCTCATGACCACTGAAACCACTCGACTTTATCTAATTTGACAGTGTTTTAAATCACACTGCTCCTAAATCAAAACATTAAGTGAAAGCAGTCGTCGTCTTCATTTAATGAATGAGTCAAAGCAACTGCCAAATCATTTTTGAACAAACTATTATTACATCGTTGTCAGTCTTACCTCTGGCCAATACAGAATTAGCAGAGAACAAAAAATGAACATTCTAATAAAAGGCCCAATTTGTTTCAGTTGCTGACTGGCAACACGAGAAATAACAGAGCGGAGGATCGTAATATTGACCATAGCAAATGTTTGACTTGATTCCGCCCCCCCCCCCCACACACACAAACACACACCTTTAAAAGCTAAATCACCTATGTTTTAAAAGGTGGACATTCTAAAGATACTGCGTAAATTCCTTTTTATTCCACTAAAAGAGCAAATAAGCAATAAGCTTCCACAACAGAACATATATTTGGTAACTAGCGATTGGTAAATACAGGGCGATTGAAAATTATCTCCCTATTCTAAAATGAATATAATTTATTAATTAACTATAATTTTACAAGAAATAAATATGAGAGGAAAGCGTTTAGCATAAGGTTTTATTTAAAATTCAATATGGCCTCCAGATTTTACTACCGGCTTCTCGAGCCGTCCTGGAATCACGTCAACTGATTTCACCAAGAACTCTTATGGTATGGAAGACATAACTTCTTGTATTTGCCTTTCAGTTTCTTCCAAAGTTTCGGTTTGGTATAGTATACTTGCTTCTTTAACCAACCCAAAAGAAAAAAGCCACAGGGTGTAAAGTCAGGACTTCTGACTGGCTACTCATACATAAAATAGACAATTACTTTTCAATCACCCTGTATATCCCAAGTATTTAAATGCTGGTCACAGATAAAAACGATGATCTAGAATGCTGATATTCAAAGCCAATAGAAATTCCCCACTTAGAATACTGGCGCAACACAAAATGTTTTTGTCCTCATTTTCCTTCATTCGGTACTGAGCGAAACTTCATAAATTTTGGAAAAAAATTAATGCCAAATGCTCTTGACGTCTGGATGACCGGAAATGATGAAATCTGACTTTAGACACATTGATGAAGGTGCAGGGTGATTGAAAAGCAACTCCCTATTCTAAAATACTTATAATCTATTTATTAACTATAGTTTTGACAAGAAATTGATATGAAAGGAAAGTGTTTTACATGAGGTTTTATTTAAAATTCGATATGGCCTCCAGATTTCACTACCAGCTCATTATGCCATCCAGGAATCGCGTCAAATTATTTCATCAGGAACTCTTGTCGTATGGAAGACATAACTTCTTGTATTAGACCAAATTTTTCCAAAGACTTTTTCCATTATAAACTTAATCCTATAACCAAACCAAAAAAAGTCACAGGTTATTAAGTCAGGACTCCAAGCTGGCAATTCATACAAAAAATAATGTTGTAACCTGTTAGGGCCACGAAGAAAGACACGAAAAGAAGAAGGTAGGCTGAACCAGTGTATTGGAATAATAGAACATATATAAGAGCGTTATTAATCAACAGATAGAATTGTCCGTTCGATCTGTCAAGTTACACTGCATCTCAACTGCAATATTTATTTGGCCTTCCCACTGACGGCAACATGTGACACAAGGTCATTTTATGTGTGTCTTCCGGGCCATATAGCCCGGTCAAAAATATATGTCTATCATTACCCAGTCGTGACTCTACTCTTCGGCGGGGCCACGACTGGGTTAATTCTCTCCGCCCGAAGGCAGAGGTCTGACAGTAACCAAGGCAGTTACTGCTAGGCCACAGCCTCTCAAGAAGTCTCGCAGCTTAGTATTTATGAAGGAGTAAGAGTTCATTCCAATGTAGATAGGGCACCATAACAAATAGGGAGTTACTTTTCACTCTCCTTATATATTTAAAATAATAATTTATTTGATAATAAAAGCGTTGGTGAAAAGAAGTTAATTTCATCTTTTGGTCTGGAGCAATTTTTTTTATTTTACATAATATCTGATAATTAGGAAATTTCGGATTTGCTTCAATGATAGAAATTTATAATCGATGTTATTTCAGTGATTTCTTTATGTATTAGAGTGTAGTTGTTGTGAATACGAATCTCATTTTCAGTTGGTTACAAGATCAGATCGATTATCAACGTGCAAGCGTAAGTTTGGCAACAGGCCAAATAGCAAATAGGAAATCTGTCACATGCTAATCATCCAAATGGGTAAGACCAGCTTTCCTACTATCAATCATCAGTATTTAAAATCATGGCTTCTTTATCCTTGAACAAACACCAATCATGTAACCTGCTAAGAATTTTTGTGCTATTATCACAACAACACAACCGTTTTGCTACTGGCCTTTATCAGGTGTCCGTTGGAAAAGGCAAAATGCATAATGACCGTCAGTCAGTCAGTTAAGTGCCATACGTGATACACTCTGGAGGATAATATATCGAAAGAGACATGAATGACTGGGCAGAAGGTTATCCCGCAGTAGGTAACCGTTGCTTTCTGCGGTAAACTGGTTGCCAGCCAAGACTATAAAGCCTAATCAGTCTTGTTATTTAACCAATAACTGGAGAGAAGAAACAGATTAATGCCTTGCCCAAGGTTATTTGTGTGTAAGTGAATTCAAGGAATTCAACTAAAATTCAACCTCGGCTCCCCGATTTCACGTTCTGAGCCGAGGCTAGCAACCAGTCTACCACAGAAAGTAATGGCAACTTACTGCGGGATAATTTTCGGCCCAGTCAGTCATGTCTCTTCCGAAACATGATCGCCCATACATGTATAACGTATGGCACTGAACTGGCGAAAACTTTTGTAATCAAATGAAAGAAAAATCATGGCTTTTAAATTGTAAGTGAGCTTCTTGTTGATGATATAATCCGAACACAAACTTACTAAATTAAACAATCTAGCTCGTTCAAAGAATTTTCTTAGTGCTGTTGTTTTTGTCATTTCACCCCACGCAAACCGATAAAGCCACCAAGACGCAAGAGGTCACTGAGAGTTATGGGTTAAATATCAGGGCAGATTAAGTTCTATAGCCTTAGTTGGCAACAAGTCTACTGTAAAAACCAATGGCAAACTACTGCTGGAAAATCTTCTGCCCAATCAGTCATGTCTCGAAAGAGACATGATCGTCCAAGTCTATATAACGTATGGCATTTAACTGACTGACTGAAAAAATTACACAATCTAATTTGAAAATCAATGATTTTTTATTTTCCATTAAAAAATTAAAACCAATCTCTAACCATCACCCATTAGTTCAGATCAGCAGAGTCATGACAAGTCGTTTGCCGTTCTGGGCCGGTATACTGATTCTGTAACATTCCATCCTTTGACTCGTGAAAATCATTAGGTCAGTATGCGTAAATGGACTGTCAAGATCTTTTCTAGCAGTTAATGTGGTGAGAAATCTTATAGGCTGATTGTATTGGGTCAGAGTTCACTAATAGATGGAGAAACTCTATTTGTAGATTGACTTAATTAAAAGAAAACGTTGCGCACGTCGAAAAAGAATAATTTGGATAGAAATGTATTAGTTTTCATGAAATGTAAAAAAATGGATAGTTGTACTTATTCTCACAAGATTATTCCCTTTATAAATAGAACCAATATTGAATTCACATTTAAAGTAATGTTATCCCAAGCCTATTTGATATTGAACTGCTATTAGATAGATAAAAACAATAATACTGTCATGTAATACTGCAGCTTCTTGGTCTCAGTCTCTCAAATGACTTCATATTGAATCACTATATTGAATCTATAGCTGCATCTACTACTAAGAAGTTTGGTTCTCTGTATCGGGCCAGCAGGTTTTTCTCGTCAGAATCTATTTTGCACATTTATAAAACTACCATTCGTCCGTGCATTGAGTACTGTTGCTATATCTGGTAGGGTGATCCTGCTATTCATCTTGAGCTTATGAAAAAATTAAAATGCATAACTGCAATAGAATTGATCCTGACTTGGCAATTCGCCTTTAGTCACCTTCTCACCAACCTAATATAGCTTGCCTCTGTCTTTTCTACAAGCATTTTCATGGCAGTTGCTGTGATGAGATTTTTTTCCCTGCTACATCGACTACATGTATTTGCTCGTGCTTCTAGATTGGCATTAAGGTCCCACTCTTTTACTTTCGAACTAGTTAAATATAACCCACTCTTCTTCTGTAATAGTTTCTTTTCTCACACTTCCTGTTTGTGGAACTCACTTTCATTTTGCTCGCTTCCTGATAGCTACAATCTCCAATAGTTTAAATGCAACGTCAACTGACATCTTTTATCTATTTTATTTCCATCCATTTCTTATCTTTTCTTCGACATCTCCTGTACCATTTTTATTTTTCCACTGCGCACCAGTGCCATTTTGCCTTACTTGATTAAACAAATATGTAAATTAACTTGCACATTATCAATTCGAATGTAAAACTACTTATGAATCCGAGTACATTTACTGATAACTAACAATACTAATTGCAGTAAATTTTGTATTGGTTAACTAAGAATGAGCCGTGCTTGTAAAGGATAGTGGCAAGGAATGATGAACTGGAGAGCCCAGTTCGAATTCCGGTTGCGTTTGTCACATTCACTTATGTGTAAATATCCTTGGTAAACATATGAATCCATCTTTTCTCTTACAGTTATAAATTAAATAGTAAGACAAAATTCGGATTTTCAAGCTGAGTTCTGCGATGAATCTAGAAGATCAACGCCGAATAAAAAATTTACCACTGTCGAAACACACACTATGAGGCTAATGAAAAACAATCCCGGGTTTACAATACTATGATTATTAAATAAATAAATCTGTCAATCAGCCAATCATATACTTTGGCCCTGACTGATGTGTGGATAGTGTAATTGATATTGGCACGGAAAATAAAATCAGCGAAACAAGTTCAAACTCCGTGCCAATCTGTTGCGCTCGCTTTCGTACAAATGCTATTTTTTAAAAAAGACATAATATTTGTCTTTTCTATATCCGGCTGTGAGTTAAATATAAGAGAACATTGCATAAGTAACAACCAATCTAAGAGAAAGTAAATCTTAATTTCATGCCGTATAGAAAGCAATGGGAAGCAATTCTTCTTCGCAAGGGTGCATACTAATTTCCTGATAATAAAACAAAAATGTGGAATGAAAATGTTCGCTTGTGTCCAGAAAAGAATGTTGTGAAATTAATATGGTTTCTAAGTTTCCGACAAACGTAACGTACGACTAATAGGCAGTGGGTTAAATAAATTACTTAAAGTACGTGATAGAGCAATAGTTAGAAAAGACTGCAAAAGGGACAAAATTTATTGAGAACTACATGGGACAGCAAGTTGTGGAAAACCACGATCGCCAACGTCCTGAAAGAATCAGTCAGTCAGTTAAGTGCCATATTTGAAACAAGCTTGGGCGCTCATGTTTCGAAAGAAACATGACTGACTGGGCAAAATATTATCCCGCAGTAGGTTGCCATTGCTTTCTGCGATAGACTTGTTGCCGACCAAGGCTATAGAACCCAATCTGTCCTGTTATTTAACCCATAACTAGAAGGAATAGACGGATTAATACCTTTCGCAAGGGTATTTGCGCGTACGTGAATGCAATGAATTCGGCTGAAATTCGAACTCGGCTCCTCGATTTCTCGTTCTGAGCCGATATCCAATGCACCACAACGCACATCCTAGAAAGAATACAGGATATAAAAGAAGAAGATGCCTGAGACAGACAGGTCAATTCTTCATTCGGGTCTGCTGTTTATTTAACCCTGAGTTTTATAATCTTTCGTATGATTGCAAATCGGATGCAAATGTGATGTCATGTCCTTTTGTATTGGGCAACTCAAAATGAACCTGTGTCACTGGTCAAGCCTGATTTCTTTGGTGACCTACAATGTTTATTCAGGCGCCATTCTACACAAATTTGACAAAAGTAATTTTTAACGAATTTCTCATTGCGAAATTTATTTTCATCGATATTACTTTAAATATGGAAGCAAGTTTGATTTCAGGTTACAATAAAAGCCCGTTTCTCTTACAATTTACGAAAAAGGTCCCCCTGATATGCTTTCCAAGGCCTACAAGAAGTACCAACTTTAATTATTTTATCACGGAGAGACATTAAAATATCAGTAATTTTACTTTGCGAATAAAAAGAGGTATTTTTCCGAACAGCTGATTTATAATAAATTTGATTTGATTACAGGCTTTAGAAAAATAGCCACTGATCAACCAATGAATAGACGCCTGTGCGTGTGTCGTCAGTCATGCTGGAAGTCGGTAAAGATAGCAGCCATTATGGTAATTGCTGGAGGAATGCCATTTGCTATGAAATAGAATTGATGACTTTTTTTATTTTATTTATTTTTTCTTTGTGTTTTTGCATTTTTATGTTTTACTTCTCCGCTTTTCTTTAACCCAGGCAAAGATAGGCGAGAATTTTGAATTTCGGAGATTTCTACAAAGTGAATTGTGACAAGAACCGGGAATTCTTTGATTTTCAACAATTACCAGCTTAAGGTTCGCATTTTTCACAATTATACCTTTCCTTTTAATTTTCTTTTACCCATGATGCAATTGGCATAATTCATTTTTCTAAATATTTCTCCATCTCGACATCATGTTTTGACTTTCATTTTCTCTTCAATCGCTCCCTCTCTCTCTCTCTCTCTTTATCTCTCTCTCTCTCTTTATCTCTCTCTCTCTCTCTCTCTCTCTCTCTTTATCTCTCGTTTTCTATATTCCTTTCTTCTTTCTTTATCTTGCACTGTAACTTCTATCCAACATTTTAATTTTCTTCTTTTATCTTTCTTTTTTCTATCTTTGTCTTTCTCATCACCTCTCTTTCATATTCTCCTATGCATTTCTTTACTTTCTATATCTCTTTTTCTCCTTCTTATTTACTTTTCTTTTCTTCTCTCTTGTCTTCCTCATCACCTTTATTTTATACTCTCTTATTCTTTCTCTTCATTTCAATCATTTTTTCTCTCCCTCTCTTTTTATTTTCCTTATCTCTATCACCCACTCTTATTCTTTTTTCTTCTTCTTCTTCTTTTCTTCTCTCTCTCGTTTTCTCTTTATCTCTCTCATTTTTATCTTCCCTTCTCTCTTTTACCTATTTTCTTTTATTCTCTTTCCTTGATTTCCCAGCTTTTTTCTTATCATTTTTATTTTCCCGTTATTTTCATTTTTATTTACTTAATTCAATAAATTATGAAATTTTATTTTCATAATGTTTCTTTTTCGTTTGCCACTCTGTAACGTCATTCCACGATTTTAAAAGAAAAAGAACAGTTCCTCTAATAACCTGTATTATTTATACACTTAACAACCCGCCTGTAGGAAGCGATCTAAGCGTGCGGCGTCTTTGGAAAGTACCTGAAAACCATGCCACGGTTTGACCCAAATCCTGTGAGTAAAACTGCGTAGACGGCTCCCGTCGATGCTTGTACAAGCTCGAAGCAACAAGTCATCATGACCGAGGGTTTGAGCGTCTTGTCATTTTTCAGACTGCTTTGTGGTACAGTGGATATCGACTCGGAACGAGAAATCGGGGACCCGAGTTCGAATTCCAGTTGAATTCATTGCATTCACTTACGCACAAATACCCTTGGGAAAGCTATTAATCTGTCTCTTCCCTCCAGTTATGGGTTAAATAACAGGACAGATTGGGTTCTATAGCCATGGCTGGCAACCAGTCTACCGCCGAAAGCAATAGTAACCTACTGCGGGATAACCAGTCAGTCATGTCTCTTTCGAAACATGATCGCCCAAGCGTGTTTCACGTATGGCACTAAACTGACTGACTGTTCATACTATATAACTCGCTTTCTCCCAGAAACTGAAACTAAGATCCGCTCAGCATAATTGTAGTATAAATCACAGATTGGTTCTGTGGGGGTTGAACAAACATAGGTCACCCTGAGGAGGTGTCTTCAGTGGGGATTAGCTAGCCACCCGGTAGACGGGTATCCTTGAATGAGTGGTCAGCTATAATAAAAAAAAATCATATATATATTTATATAGTGTTGAACTGTGATAATATTCAGCGCTAAGATTGTTGTTTTTTTCAGTCAGTCAGTTAAGTGCCATACGTGATACACTGACTGGGCAAAAGATTATCCCGCAGTAGGTTGCCATTGTTTTCTGCAGTAGACTGGTTGCCGACCAAGGCTATAGAACCCAATCTGTCCTGTTATCTAACCCACAACTAGAAGGAATAGACGGATTAATACCTTTCCCAAGGGTATTTGTGCTTAAGTGAATGCAATGAATTCAGCTAGAATTCGAACTCAGCTCCCCGATTTCTCGTTCCGAGCCAATATCCAATGCACCACAATGCACATAGTAGTATTACTAATAAAAGGTATTTTGACATATCTTAATGATTACCGTGTATGAATATGTGTGATTGAACAGTGTAGGTCATTTTTTGAACGATGTGGATTGGTGGTACAGAATTACAAACGTGCAAATGTACTAAAAAGAAAAAACTACATCACTTGATGACATTCAATAGCAAAAGTAACTAAAATGGATATCCCATCTATGAATTCAGTTTTCTCCTGGAATTAAAACCTCCACATTAGAAAAACTTTAGGAAAAAATAATTTCAGTATCCCATGGAATATTCATATTCTCCTTTCCTTACGGCCAAATCTTGGCTGGAAGTGCTGGATTTAAACAATTATCGCACTTATCAGGCAAGCACGAGTAGATTCAGGTGAACTCGGATAGTCATAAAAACAGAGAAAGATGAACGAATTCGTCGTTTGTCTAATATCGATGTCGATAGAAAGTGCTTTTCATGAATATACTATTTGTCTCTTCGAGCTATTAGTTAAATATAAAAGAAAATTGCCTTTGGTAGCAACCAATCTAAGAGAAAAAATATTTATATAATACTTTTCGATTTCGTAAAGTATTATCATCCGTTGACAAAGAGAATTTCTAGTATACGGTTGAGTGTATGAAGTGAGGTGATTCGTGTCGTCTGCTACTACTCTCCCGTCAAATCCCGAAAGGTTCAACATTCAGACGATAGCCTCGTTTTTGTTTAGGTAATCCGCTTTGCCTACTTCTATTCCCACTCCCTCCATCCAGGTACATAAAAACAAAAAAGAGGCTGATTTATTGCTCTCAGAGTTTAAAGAATAATGATTTTTCTATTCGAGACATGAGTAAATTATTTGTTGGCTTGTAGTCGCCATATTTTTCGATTATATATGCTAAACAATGGCAACTCAAGGATATTTGAAAACTGAGACGGCATTGTAAAAGGATATTTTTCAGATGTGTCTGTGATAACGAGAGTGTTCGTGAAGCGAACAGTTATCGGCGGGGAACGAGAAATGGCGAGACGAGTTCAAATATACAGGGTGCGATGGATATATTACGCAAAAATGAGAATAACACAGACATACCATTTTAATGAATAAACTTTCCAACATTACGCAGTGAATATCTTGAAATACTAAAGAGTAAATTTATTCAATAAAATCGCTATTGAATTCATCCACGGTCTACAGACGACTTCGGATTTTTTAAATCTCTTCTGGACGTTAAGCTAGTTTAAGTTGGTGAATGGTCCAATAATCCCTGCCTTCAGTTCATCTTTGTTGTTACAAGAATTTTTGCTGGTCTGTCACTTAACTGCGCTCTACACATAATAATCAAGACTGTTGCAGTCTGGGAAGCGGCCATATGTAAGTAATGACGTTGTCGCAAAAATTGCTTGACAGCCCTAACTGGGTTCTCCTGTTTATGTGGCATGGTGCAGAGTCCTGTTGCCTCACGTAAGGGTCTTCCATTGAAGACGTAGGGAGATGGTTAATGTTTATTTAATTCGACCTTGCGTCATACATAATCAAACTCCTTACAGCTTACAAGTTTTATCCAGAATTATCATCAGAATTATCAGAAGATTATTATCGTTATCTCAAAAGGTTTTCATAAGAAGGTTGGTAGTCGGCAGGTTGGAATGTGTGGAATATTGTGGAAGAGTAAGGAATAAAAATATACATTTTTCATGTTAAAATAGAAATTTATTAAAAGGAAAGAGTGACAAGAATTGGTGGAAATTAATGTTCAATAAGAAGGTTAAGGGTATCAAGAGTTTGGAAAGTGTTTATGCGTACGCACGTTTGTATGTATGAGCGTTTGTTTGGTGGGAATGTCTTTGGATGAAGAAGAAGTAGAAGGAATCAGCACACAAGAAAGAAGGAAAAAGAGGACAAATATCCGGGTCGGACTTGAAGCTTCTCTCGTTACATTTTAGCTTGTCGGCTCTGCTGCTTCAGTCCTAGATTCTTTGACTGATGCTAATCGAAATAATTTACCTTTATTTATTTATTTTTTTTTATTTTTTTATTTTTTTTTTTTGCACTTGATCGCTATTCGCTTCCATTGGTCGGAATATCAATCTAACATCTACTTGTGAAATCCAGTTTCGACTTTTTTTAAGAACATGGTCACTCCTTTTTTCTATTTGGGAAAAAATCAGGATTTTACCCGTCATTGTGAATTTTTGTGAAAGTGAAGAAGAGAGTTGATTTAATTCTTAATTTTCTATCTTACACCATTAGTCACTGTCTTGATCCAGGGAAGCACTAACTTCTCTAGTCATTTGATATAAGCATCTGTTCTCTTATTTCCCGTCCATTTATAGGTCATCAAATTAACTGATAAACGTACATATCCAGTGGATATGTTAATATGTTAATTAAATATTATATGTAATATTAAATATTATATGTAATGTTAAATGTTTGCTTGTTTGTTAAATAGGATTGTGCAACAGGGAAAAGTAGTGCGACAAATGAATCACCAGTGTTTAAGTAACTGCTATCGCTAAATCCTAACCTGAACTCGATAAGCTACAGAAAAAAAGAACATGATCTTATAAAATTTTGTAAAACATATACATTAGCAGTCCAATTTTGTTTCGAAAGTGCATCTATCACCTTTCGGTACAGCTGCGATATGTATCATGTAATTCACAAGAGAAAAACAAGATTAGGTGAAAAAACGTCTAGCCGGAGATTTGTGCTTTAATCTTATTACGCCCGAGTAAAACAACAATCAAAGATTGGCGGTCAAAAAAAAAAATAGAAATAGGAATTAAAAATGAATAAGTGACAATCGCTGGTTTCATAAATTCGTATGATGTTATTACTAATTCTACCATGGTCTGTACATACGTTTAACGTCCTGTATCTCTTCAGAGCGCAGCGTCCATTGCTTTCCACAATTTGGCTTTTTCCTATTCCTCTTTATAGTTGTTATACTACCCATTTATACAAGTTCCTTGTTACTTGGATTTTTTCTTATTTTCCTCTTGCCTTCAATATGAAAAGGACACAAAAATGGAAAGTTAGGACACATAATCTAGGTTTCTGCACAAAGAAATTTGGGACAAATGCAGGCGAATTAAAAAGGAATGACTTAACGAAAAGTGTACAGAAATTGAAATAAACATTATTCCAGATGAAGCGGATATACATAAAAAGTTAAGAGAACCAACAGGAAAAAATATGGTCATCAACAGGATGCATGACGTCCAAGGAAAGGACACTGATATCAGAAATGGAACGAATTCTTTAGAGAACTTTTCCTCAAAAAAAGGTGACAAACCGCAGTATACATAAATATCAAATGACAAGAACTATTAAAATTTAAAGTGAAATGCAAAGAATGTGAACTCCATCGTTAAGAGGCTTACGGCTATATTACGTTGAATACACCGGTTCTCGCTTGATCACCGAAGTTAAGCAACGTTGAGCCTTGTCAGTACTTAGATGGGTGAACGCTTGGGAATGCCAGGTTGCTGTAAGCGTTTATTGGCTTACAGCCATATCACGTTGAATACACCGGTTCTCTCTCAATCACCGAAGTTAAGCAACGTTGAGCCTGGTCAGTACTTAGATGAGTGACCGCTTGGGAATACCAGGTGCTGTAAGCGTTTAGTGACGGATGTGTGTTGTGGTGCAGTGGATATCGGCTCGGAAAGAGAAATCGGTGAGCCGAGTTCGAATTCCAGTTGAGTACCCTGCATTCACTTAAGCACTGGTACCCTTCTGAAAGGTATAAATCCGTCTCTTTGCTCCAGTTATGGGTTAAATAACAAAAGTAGGACTTGGGGACCCTGTCCTTTAAAACAAAATCCCAATGAATCCTTATACTCGAAAAGAAAGAAGTATTACTAGACACAAAACTTATATAAGAACAACAATAAATTGTTGAAAGGAAAAAGGTATTATCAGCAATAAATAAATAAAATTTAGTTGGCAATAAATGACCCGCCGAGGTTGATATGCTATAAAAGCAAAACAACCAACAATCAGATTGACGAGTCACATAATAAAACTTACACTATTTACATTATTCATGATTATTGTCCTCATCTTTGTTGTCATTTGTACAACGTTTCGGCCGTTGTACGCTCCGGCCTTCTTCAGGTGCTTAGGAATTTCACTGGAACTAACCAACATCTATATCTACTGGGGGCCATGTGTTCTAAAAAAGACGTTGGTTAGTTCCTTTGACTTTACCCAAAGAGTTGTGAGTTCAATACTAGGCTACATCAGTGGCGAACAAGTAACGTAGTGGGTTAGAGGGAGATAACTCATGACTCCCAAAAGGAGTTTTACGCAAGGAATGAGAATGATATACCCCAGTGATTGTAGTAAAGGGTTCGGTTCGAAATTTCTAGCACCTGAAGAATGGCAACAAAGATGAGGATAATAGTACGAATAATGCAAATAGTGTAATGCTCAGAAACATAGACAAACAAAACTTACAATCCGAATTCTGATTAATAAGCGCGCAGCAGAATCAGACCGGAAACAAGACAAGAACAGGGTGGAGTCGTTAAAGACACTGAAACAAGGAACGCGATATTATGCTAAGTATTATACCCGAAAGAGTCATACAAATGCAGGACGTCTACTTGTGTTTTATAGATAATATAGATAATAGATAATGCCAAAGTGTTTGATAAAATACAACAGAAACAACTGTTGTAAATGTTAGGCAAGATTAATAGATTTGAAAAAGATATATTACTATAATCTGGAACTTTTACTGGCATTAAACCTCCAGCATACAGATAGGAAATGAGTTGATTAAATATACAAATACAGAATGTGCGTTGCGGTGCAGTGGATATCGACTCGGAACGACAAATCGAGATACCGAGTTCAAATTCCAGTTGAATTCTTTGCATTCACTTATGTACAAATATCCTTGGAAAAGGCATCAATCCGTCTCTTCCCTCCAGTTATGTGTTAAATAATAGGACAGATTGGATTCTATAGCCTTTGCTGGCAACCAGTCTACCGCAGAAAGCAATGGTAACCTACTGCGGGATAATCTTCTACCCAGTCAGTCATGTCTCTTTCGAGACATGATCTCCCAAAGCTTGTATCAAACTGATTGAAGTATACAAAAATAGAAAGTATTCTAATCAATTATTAGGCTCTTCATCGGAAAAGTCCCAACATATATAATGAAACCATTCTGAGAGAACTAGAAGTCTTATCTAGATTCATTACTGACAGCCACAACCTTAAAAACATAAGATATGCAGATGACACTGTGTTGATAACAGACACAGAAACTACAAGAACTTCTACAGAAGGTAATGATGAAAAGAGAGAAGAAAGGACTGAGCATCAATCACAAGAAAACAGAATGCATACTTGTCATAAAAGAAACAGTCCTACATGGAAATTAAAAATTCGAGATGCCAAAATCAACCAAGTACAACAAGTCGGAATTGTTTAAACAGGGGACAAAAAAGGGCAACACCGAAATTTGAAGGCGGGTTGAGATAACGAAATATGCCTTCCAAGAGCTAAGAATCAGGAACAATTTATTAGAAACAAAAAGTACTGAACTGCTAATTAATATCTCCTATTCTATATGGCAGTGAATGTTGGACAATTTTCTCGCAGTTAAAGAAGATACTTGAAGCAACAGAAATGTTGCTCTACCGAAGGATGCTGAGAATATCATATTTTAGAGAAAATGGAAATAGAAGTGATAATGCTTAGCATCGGCAAAAGACAGCCGAAATTTCTCGCGCTCATAATGAGAAAAGAAGGATAGAAAATTTTGTTACTCAAAGGACAGATTAAAAACAAGCCTGATGGAGGAATACAACAGTTAACCTACTTTATAAGCGATAAGCGATTGTGCATAAATGATATGAAAAAGACAAAATACACTAAGAACGATAACGGACAGGATATTATGAAGAGCCATGATCGCCAACGTCTTCAAGGAGACGATATATAGCAGAAAAAATTCACCATTCCCTCGTTTCATATTATGTGCAGAAGAGATTTCAACTTTATCTGTCTGATACATGTGTGCTTTTGTTTCTATTTTCTTTAAAACTTTCCCATTGTCAAACCGAGTTTTTGTTACCTTAAGTCTCCTCTTCATCTAGCAGGGAGATTGTTCCATATACACATGCACTTAAGTGAATTGGCATAACGTAGTGTTCAGCAATCTTTTTTTTTTGTTTCTAACAAAGCTTTCTTGTTTCTTAGTACTATGCTTAACTTTTGGAAGGCATATTTCAATATACCAAAGATTTGCCGGTTTTAGTATCACATTTTCCGTTGCCTTTTAAAACTCTTCTGCATTTGCTCAATGCTGTTTTTTCCAATTCGTATTCGCCTCTTTTTCCCCATTTACCGTCGATGGCATCCTCAGCATCCTTCTGTAGAACTATATCTCTGTTACCTGAAGTTTCCTCTTCATTTGTGTCGAGCTTGTCCAGCTTTAATTAGCACACAGAAAGATTGATATCACATTAGGTTTATTATTTATTTTCTTTTTTACTTGCTTGTCGATTGTAGAATGAGAAACTTATAAAAAGACGCTGATGATATTTTTAAAAAATAAAATAAAAGAAATAGTAAAACTGTAACAATAACTGACAATGCTTCACCTGAGAAATTCGAATATCACAATGGAAAATAGAAAGCGATTTAATGTATAAAAATTGCAAATATAATAAAAAATAATGCATGTTCGGAGAACGGTCTTGTCTTTTAATATTCCTCGATATTTATCGACAACTTCAAGGTTAACAGAGAAAATAAGGATGTCGAGCATAAGTGACGATTAGGGAAAAAAAGAATGAGGAAGTCACAATAAGGATAATAAAAGGTGGGAAAGAATGAAGAGAAAAAAGATATGATTGTGATGAAGAAGAAGACAACTTTTCACGTCAATTCATCATGTTAATAATCCACAAGGACAAAATAAATAGCAAATAATAATAATTAAAACGTTAGTCAGCATGAGGGAAAGCATTTCGTTTACTTTATTATTATTTTTAAATATATTAACTTTTAAATTTATTTATTTCGATGAAAGAAATCACGTGATTCTATTCTTTCGACTCCTCGTCTTCGCTTCATTAGAAATTCCGGTGAATACCTTCCGATCACATATTTGTGGATCGATTTTTATATGATTTATCACCAAACGTTAAAAAAAAAAATCGCAACAGAAAAAGAGGGATTTTTTTTTCTCCTTTATATTTTAATGATTAGAAAGGTTAGCGCCATATGGATTGTCATTAGAACAATTCTGTGAATCTTTATTCCTGCACAAGTATTATTATATTTGAATGCCTGGAACTTTTCGGACAAGAACATCCCATCCATATTCAGTTGAGGTTTTCACCTTTTCTCATGATTGCTATTTCCTTAGCATCTCCCGAACGGGAACGCCGTGATTAGAGATCAAGTGATTACAAGTCATTTTAGAGACTCATTATTTTACCAACTTCAACAGTTACGTGATCCAGATTCTTCCAGAGATCACTGTTTGCCTGTGCTTTTTATAAATACTTCTAATTTTAGTATTATTATGGGGACGCTTGTCACCTTCATTTTCCACAATTTTAGCAACTAAATACTAATCTTTAGATCTGTTTTGATAATTTCAGATAATAATAAATATTATTATTGAGTAGGAGAGTCAGTTAAGTGCCATACATGATACACGCTTTGGGTGATCATGTCTCGCAAGATATTAGTGTTAAGGTGAATGCAGAAAACTAATACGGAATTTGAACTTGGTTCGCCGAATCGATTCTCCACACTGATACCAATTACGCTACACGCAAGTGAAATCCATTAGACGAAAGTGTTCGGAAATTGTTGACGGTTTTGCTAGCAAGTGCACTAATAGGAACACTGTAGACTTGGTTGGAAATC
The DNA here is from genome assembly GCA_037127315.1 of Ascarosepion bandense. NCBI lineage: Eukaryota > Metazoa > Mollusca > Cephalopoda > Sepiida > Sepiidae > Ascarosepion > Ascarosepion bandense. The sequence goes on along the minus strand of JBBBDQ010000525.1, from coordinate 1,820,419 downwards.
TATGTAGAGATAGTGCCTCCAGAAACTTGGCCATTCGTGGGAATGTCAGTTAAGTGCCATACGTGATACACGCTTGGGCAATCATGTCTCGAAAGAGACATGACTGACTGGGCAGAAGATTATCCCGCAGTACGTTGCCATTACTTTCTGTGATAGACTGGTTGCCGACCAAGGCTATAGAACCCAATCTGTCAAGTTATTTAACCCATAACTGGAAGGAAGAGACAGATTAATACCTTTTCCAAGGGTATTTGTGCGAAAGTGAATGCAAGGAATTCAACTGGAATTCGAACTCGGCAACCCGATTTGTCGTTCCGATTCGATATCCACTGAACCACAACGCACATCCGATTAGGAGAGTAACATACGAAAAAAGTGTTGCTGGCAAACAAAGATACAAAAACCAATCTACCAATCATGACACCAAATCTAATAAAGGTTTATTAGGCATCACATGGAAATGTTCGTGATTTTGCCAAAACTTGCGGAATATAGTTTTGATAAAAGTAGTAGATAGGCATATGGATGAGCCCAAGCCATAATTACCTTCAGGTCGAATGTTATTATCTTTTAACTAAGCTTGACTTTACCTTTGTTAGTTTTCACAACCGTTGCTCCTTGCCAATACTTCATGAATACCACCATTTAGATAGCAAGGAAAAAGAAGAAAAGACGCCATTTGGTTTCAGTGGGCATATGATAAAAAAGAAATTAGTGTTTAATGTCTACCTCATAAATAATGGACTATTCCATTTTGATCACGTGGAAACTAAGATATTTAACAACGTGTGATTTATATATATATATATATATATATATTAGAGTGGAACATCCTGCTATCCCCGAGAATAGAATACTCTACGTTGTAAAAGACGGTAACGAGCGGTACGACGAGGAAAAAGGTCTTGGGCATTCACCTGGCTGCTCTGTGACACTGTCGGCACTCTGCCTTCGGATGGAGGGCGCTCTCTGCTTCCGAGCAGAGAACGCAGACCCAGTCGTGGTTCCGCCGAAGGGTGGAACCACGACTGGGGAAAGGTAGACAGACATTTTTTGGCCCGGCTATATTACCGGGAATACCCACTATTAAATGACCATGTGTCACACCTGGCCTTGCGTGGGAAGACTAGTAAATACAAAAAGGTCTTAGGTATTCGCCTGACTGCTCTATGACACTGTCAGCTCTCTGCCTTCGGATAGAGGGCGCTCTCTGCTTCCGAGCAGAGAACGCAGACTCAGTCGTGGTTCCGCCGAAGGGTAGAACCACGACTGGGGAAAATAGACAGACATTTTTTGGCCCGGCTATATGGCCGGGAATACCCACTCTAAAATGACCATGTGTCACATCTGGCCTTGCGTGGGAAGGCTAGTAAATACAAAAAAGGTCTTAGGCGAAGGCATTCACTATTCGATAGTCGATTCTGCTCCAATCCGTGGCTTGCCTATGTGTGTATTATTATTAATTGTACCTTAGTACAATAAATCTGTATTTCTTATTCCTGGTGTGGAGTTCCATTCTTCAACTGATCATTTTATACTGTATTTCTTTTCGGGATATACCAATATATTATTGTCCTAGAACTCACTATAAGCTTACTTAACCATTATTTTAAAATTAAGATTTATCAGAATATTTAAAATAGAAAAACCGTTAAATTTTCACATGTTATTATTATTGTTTGCCTTTGGTTTGTGTCGTAAGAGCTTCCCTATACAAGAGACTTCAAGAGACAACAAGTTATTTTATTAGATGTAAGCAGATAAAAAATCATGGAAAAAATCTGTGTCCTGGGGATGTTTTTAATAGAGAAGTTCTAGATATATTAAAAAAATATTATGTGTGCCTTCTTATTACGTTAACCTGTTAAACAAACTATGAAAGTTATTCACAGGCGACTTTGATTGCATGAAAATCATGTAGGATTAATGATTAAATCTTGACGTGTTGACAATTTAACCAGTGAATTTCACAATTTGGGAAATAGTGTTTCTAGCAAGAAATCGATTTATTTCTGGTCAATAATAAAAGCATGTGTTACTGACCGAATATGACTATTATGTGAATGACGAAAATGGTGTTTAGATTAAGTCAGTTTAATGATAACGAATTAAGAAAAATTGTGCTGTACAAGTTTCATTTTAGAAAGAGTCGTCTTACCTTAAAAACCAGCTTTTCAAAATTCCCAATTTTAAAACCAATGATTAGCACAGATTGTAAACGACCGGCCAATCAAATTGATTCGTTTTATTTTTTATTATTGCTATTTTGATACAAGAATAGTTGATAATTTTCCTCCTGTTGTTGCGGTTTTAATGTGCTTTGTTCCCTTTCAAATAACCCTTCAATGCAGCATTTTAATGCAACAGATATTTTGTTGGTAATGGTCCCAGATGCAACCAGGTTGAGAGTGAATTCGTGTTTTATATTTTCCTGAACGTCTTCTAATAAAAAAAAAGAAAGTGATTTGAACAATACTGTCATTTGGTTTTGTCGATTTCTTTTTTTCCTCTTCAGGTTTTTGCTCTTCCCCATTTCTTTCTGTCATGCATTTACCGCATTCTTTCACTAAAATCTGGTTTCTTTCCCTAATTCGATGGACATGCTGTTAATTTCTGGCAAAATATCGACAGTAAATCAACTTTGGCATTGACCACGCCTTCTAGCCATAGCCAACTTAGAAGGGAGGAAAAGGGGATCGATGCGCATCCAGTGTTCGATTCTTGGCACTTAATTGGTTCCAATGGAGCCTGTTATCCAAATATTCATAAAATCGAAACATTTTACCTTCAGACTTGTTCTGAATTTGATTCAGCTGTTGATGATTCCCATTCACTCCGAATTTTTCACTTAATGTCGACACGCAGTGACCATGCTTTTACACGTACGTTCAAAGTTCATGCAAGTTTTCATGTTGTACGGGGTTAAAGTGAAATATAATATACCCGAGAAGTAGAAAGCTGCTGCTCTAGTCAGTACCTCTCCTGCGTGGGGAAGGGCTTGCGTTTCGTGTCATCTCAGGTTTCACTTGTTCAGATAGTTCTACACAGTGAAATATACTAAATATACTAAATATACTGAAATATACTAAAAGCTGCATAGATCTTGAACAAATGCGATTAAGACACTATCAAGAAAACAATCTGAAAGACATCTTCAACAAAGCTGAACCAAATGACCTTTTAGAATTACTAAAAGCAATAAAATTATATAACAAAATATAGTTGCAAAAGAAGATAGCCAATGACCATCACACATCAAATCACAACACCTCTACTGATATCTCGACAGCAATACTTACAAAAGATCAACAAGCAGTAAACAAAAACCAAACAAATTCTTCAGCATTAAATGGCACAAAAGAGTAGATATGCTGGTAAAATAAACAACTAAACCAAATTATCTTCTATGGGAGACTGTAGTAGCAGTATCGTTTCTTGGAGGAAGCGAGATGGAGAGGTAGACAGAAAGTACGGATATCAAACATTTGCTGGTTTGCCTTACTAAGTAATCTTGCTTATATGCGTTGTGGATATTAGCTCCGAACGTAAAATCATGGAGCCGAGTTCGAATTCCAGTTGAATTCGTTTCATTCACTTATGCACAAATACCCTCGGGAAAAGTATTAATCCGTCTCTTCTCTCCAGTTATGGGTTAAATAACAGGAAAGATTGGGTTTTATAGCCTTGGCTAGCAACCAGTCTACCGCAGAAAGTAATGGCAACCTACTGCGGATATTCTTCTGCCCATTCAGTCATGTCTCTTTCGAGACATGATCGCCCAAGCGTGTATCACGTATGATACTTAACTGACTGATTTAATCTAAAACAAAGACAGTTTTTACACCCCCACACACACATTCAGTTCGAATAATCTGCATTCTGATTATTATTTTGCTATATTGTGTCATCCTGCACATTCTGTAACCAGAAGGCTTGGTTTCATCACTTGTAATCGAGGTGCTCAAATTCTATGTACACGCATGTGTCTTTCGAGGACTGCAGGTGCTATAAAAACTTTTAGGCATATAGAACATGTGGTTAATTCATTCCTCTCAAGGAGTTGAGGATCAATTGCCACATGTATCCGCAAGTGAGAGCAAGGGCTGCTTTAATGCGTTCGACAAAAACAGTGGCAAAAGACTATCTTTGAGAAGAGCATCATGCTGCCAACTTACTAATAACGGAAGACGGAAAGTGTGACACTGAGATCCAAAGCAAACTGCAATGGCCAAGTATACATTCCAAAAATTGAGCAGAGTATTAAGAGCCAGAAAAATTTCGCTAAAAACAAAAAAGAAAACTCTGGATTGCTATGTTAGGTCGGTCTTTTAATATGGTAGTGAATGCTGTAAAAATATCATCAAATATGAACGAAAAACTTGAACCAGCTGAAATATGGTTCTACAGAAGGATGCTGTGAATATCATAGATCGAGCATGTAAGCAATAATGAAGTTTTAGAAAGTCTGGAAAGGAAAAGAAATTAATAATGAGCATCAAGAAGAGAGAGATGAAGTTTTTAGGATATGTAATGAGGAAGGATGGCTTGGAGAATCTGATAGGCACAGGTCAGAAAGAGGGAAAAAAGACAGAGGGAAGCAGCGGATAACATATTGGAAGGGCCTGGGCAGGTGGATGGCAAAGCGGGGTTTAGTTGAGGCAACAGAAGAAAGTGTGCTAAGAGCCACCAGGAATAGGGAGACGTAGAAGGCCATGATTGCCTACGTCCTGAAAGGACAGGGCACATCGAAAAAGAAGAAACTGTTAAAAGCGTGTTTATTTTTATGTCTGTTGATTTAATATTAGTTATATTTCGTTTTTTACTAATGTTGTTGTTTTTACAGATATTATTTAAATATTTATATAAAAATCAACAGTCAGGGTCATGTAGGAATTTAAAGGAATCATCTTTATTCTATGGTTCAAGAACTGTTCTTGGGATGAAATTCCATTTTTTAGATGATAAAGTATCCATTCGTACTGCTAACGTTGTAGTTGAAAGGCACGAGGAACATTTTAGTGAAGTAGAACATCTTATCTGGCCACCACAGTCCACAGATCTCAACATTTTTGAACATTTATGGTTCATTTGAGAAAAACAAATCAGGAGTCGATATCTTCCCCTATAATCTTTCAAATAATTGGAGACTGTTTTAGCTAAACAACCTGAAAAATCTAAAAACAATACAAACTTTGTACTAGTTGATCTCACGCAGAATCGTCTTACGCCATATTGAGATAAATTTGATTGAAATCTGAATGTGTTTCTATAATCCACTTCTAGATAGATAGATAGATAGATAGATAGATGCATGCATAAGATCTCTTTAAACTTAATTATATATTGATCACATCTGAACTTCTGTCCAGGATCAGGCTATTTGTGAGCTATGCCGAGATCCTAAGAACTACGATAATTTTGCCAAAGATCAGAATGTTATCTTTACTCTGTGAACAGTATTAGGCACTGATGAATTATATCTAGAGACATGCTGAGTTTTTGTTCTCATTTAAAAATCTATCCGCCAATCCCAGACTTTTATATCTATCTTTTTCTCCTTCTATCTGTTCCAAACGACCGAGGTTTCCCACTCTACAGCCACAACCAACCTCTCCAGTTAGCAACGAATAATCAATCTTTTCATGTAGAAGAATCAGCGTCTGATCGCATCGATATTTCAATCCATATCAGTCTGTTCGAACTCCTCTGAATATTCTTTGTCTTGTGCACTAATCTTTATTTTTCTCTCTTTATTTCCCTCTCTATTATAGCTTCCAACATTCATCTACTCACACATTCTTATATTCACTCACTCACTCTCAACTGTATTTTCTCCTTTTATCTTACAATCGTGTTCCCAACTCACCAAGATTCAATACCTGATTGTGTCTATTGTACGAGTCATGAAAATGACAAACGCAATAAAAGGAATATTTCTGAAGGTGGATCTGCTATTGCTTACGAAAAAAAGAATGCTAATTCGGATGAACCTTTCTTTCAGTCAATTTTAATAACCCTCTATTGTAGCTAAGTAAAAATGATCAAATTAATGTTATTTTTTAATACCATAGCTCTACAGAAGGTTAGTCTATCTCAGATATTTCCGTGACCTGACATATATTCTTTGGAAAGGTAGCAAAGCAGTTTCCCTTAGGCTTCTGCATGTTGAAGAAGAAGAAGAAGAAGAAGAAGAAAAAGAAGAAGAAGAAGAAGAAGAAAAAGAAGAAGAATAAAAAGAAGAAGAAGAAGAAGAAGAAAATGAAGAAAAAGAAGAAGAAGAAGAAAATGAAGAAGAAGAAGAAGAAGAAAAAGAAGAAGAAGAATAAAAAAGAAGAAGAAGAAAAAGAAGAAGAAAAAGAAGAAGAAGAATAAAAAGAAGAAGAAGAAGAAGAAGAAAAAGAAGAAGAAGAAAAAGAAGAACTGTCATTCAGAAGAACATCACTGGCAAAGAAGAGCGCACTAACTTGAACATTGAACTCAGTATGCCGATTTCACTTTACACTCCTCACACAGCCACATTCTTCTTCTTCTTCTTCTTCTTCTTCTTCTTCTTCTTCTTCTTCTATGTCGCATGTTACTTCAGGACTTAGATGATCATGGCTTTCCACGTCTCCAAATCCCTGGTGGCTCTTATCACGCTTTCTCCTGTTACCCCACCCAAACCCCGCTCTGCCATCCACCTGCTCAGGCCCTTCAAATATGTTATCCGCTGCTTTCCTCTCTCTCTTGTTCCTTCTATCTGACCTGTGAGTATCATATTCTTCAAGCCTTCCTTCCTCATTATATGTCCCAAGAACTTCAGCTGTCTCTTCCTGATACTCTGGATTAATTTCCTTTTCGTTTCCATTCTTTCTAAAAACCCTACATGCTCGATCCATGATATTCGCAGCATCCTTCTGTAGAACCAAATTTCAGTTGCTTCACGTTTTTCCTTCATCTTTGATAATATTTTTCAGCATTTACTGCCATTCCGTGTAATCAAAAAATATCATTAGTCTTATTCAAACCAGTATATCTTCCTGGAAGATTAAATTATAGGCGGATGCAATCAACTCCTTTTGTTAATCTATATCCGACGATGAATATGTCGAAAAGATTCCTTCACCCCAATATATAGTATAATTGTAATATAGAATTGATCCCCCACTTTATATCCAGTATGCTTCTGTAGAACCACATTTCAGTTGCTTCAAGTCTTTCCTTCATCTTTGATAATATTGTCCAGCATTCACTGCCATATTGAAGGACAGATATCACATAGCAATCCAGTTCTCTTTTCTTTGTTTCTAGCAAAATTTCCTGTTTCTTAATACTCTACTCAGCTTCTGAAATACGCCTTTGTCTATTCCACTTAAATCTACTTCGGATCTCAGTGTCACACCTTCCCTCTTCCGTTAGAACACTTCCCGATTACTTAAAATTTTGTACTTGCTTGATTTTAGTATCCCCATTTTTTTATTTTAGTATCCCCATTTTTTTATTTTAGTATCCCCAACATGTAATTGTCATTTTGGGTTCCTCCGTTTGCTGATGACTATCAGTTATTAATATTGTTCTTCCGAATCGAATCATTATCTCTGTAAATAATACAGTATTCTGAATAAATAATATTTGCCCCAGTGATATATATCTTCATAAGCAAACTTTCCTAGATGCTATTCCTAGAGATTAACTGACAATATGTATTCTTGTGTTTCCAGCTTTCATTACATTATTTTCTCTAACACACGTTTATTGTTGCGGCGTCTTGTGTACGAATCTTTGTCGCATATCTGTTGTGGATTCCGGTTGAGGAACCGTACAAATTAATGAACAACAAAACAGATACGGAGATAGAAAAGTAGGTTATATTGAACGTAATATACAAACTTGAACGCAGGTTAGTGAATCCAAGAATACTATTAGTAAGAAATAAATATATACAAGTCTTGAAGTGAAGTAGTTGGAAATAGTGTATCTGTGTATATTATTCTAGCTGAGTGGAGCTCAGAACTAGTCTGACTTCTGATGCGGTAACTTCTGGGTAACTTCTGGGTAACTTCCGTATCTCTCAGTAACTTACATATCAGTTCCGGTACTCTCCGATAACTCGCACGGATCTCTACGATTACTCTCAACTCTCTATGGCAGGAGTATATTTATACTCAGTCGAGTCCATTATCATATACAAAGGGGAGATCCCACATCATGTACATTATTGTTTGAGGCCTTATTTAAATTATTAAGGTCCTTCTTTATCATTTCAACTCAAGTAAGGCAGGAATGCCGCTAGTACGCAAGGAGTTGCAGAGAGTGAAAGTAAGGGAAAAGGCTGGGTATAAAGGGGGTGAGAAAAGCATAAAAAATTAACGGGATTAAAGAATATAGAAGATGGCCATTGACGCTGCATTTAAATGTTTGAAGATTATAGTTGTCAGGAATCAAAGTAAGAGGAGGGATTTCCACATGTGAGAAATGAGAGAAAAGAAAAGATTTATTACCTGACGCCAAGAATTCCAGTTTTCTGATCTAAAATACTTGGTGTTTTGTGATTTTGGTATAGAATTGATACACTTCTTATACGGGGTAGATAATACAGATTATACGGGGTAGATAATACAGATTAATGTGTTGCATAAGGATAAGTGATATATTAATCTTTATTAAACACTTATGACAAAATAAAACTTAACCAAACATACATTTGAACAATTTATGAAAAAAATATGAACAAAAAAAATAAAAAAAATAAAAAGAAAATTTGAGCAAATAAGAACCTATAACATGCATAGCTTTTTATTTTTGTTTTCTCAAAGGAATTCTTGGTGTCAGGTAATAAATTCACAAAAAAGTATTTCTAGGTCAGAAAATAAAGACTAAAATTGCCGAAAATACACTTAGGTGGTTATTAGGATGATTTTCATTCCATAAGTTATTTGAACCTAAAATAAAACGTTTCAAGTGTTTTACTTACGTTATTATGTACTGGAGACTTCACAATGAAATTAGATATTTTGGCTTATTTTGAGAAAATCAGCATCATCTTTACAGAGAAAATCTGATGTGATGGAGTAAAACGGACTTGATTTTCAGATTCAATGTGGAAAAAATGCACAGAAACATGTGTCCATTGTCCAACAACAATTGAAAAATGGCAAAAAATGTCGAGCTGAATCGATACATTTATATGCCACCATTTTCACATCAATTTTGCAAAGTCTTTGTATAAATCTTTTTATCCACTTTTTATAGTTTTACTGGGTGACTGAAAGAGGCGTAAGACAAGGATGTGTCTTTTCACCGGATCTATTCAACTCGTACAGCATGACTATTCTGAGGACCGTAGATGTTATGCCAGGATTTGCATCGGAGGCCACAATTTGAACAACATGAGGTATACAGATGATACAGTGCTGATAGCAGACACGGAAAGGGAACTACAAGACCTCCTACAGAAGGTAGCTGAAGAGAGGGACAAGAAAAGACTTCAAATAAACTGCAAGAAAACGGAATGCATGATCATCAGTAAAAAGAACAGCCCAAAATGCCAAATTCAGGTAGGGGATAAAGCAAGCAGGTACAAAAAATTTAAATATCCAAAACGTGTTTTAACAGAAGACGGAAAGTGCAACACAGAGCTTCCAAAGTAAATTGGCATGGTGAAGGGCGCATTCCAGAAGCTGAGTAAAGTATTAAGAGACAGGAAAATTTCACTAGAAACATAGAAAAAAGTACTGGATTGCTATGTGATGTCAGTTCTTCAATATGGGATTGAATATAGGACAATCTCATCAAACATGAAGAAAAAACTTAAAGCAATTGATATGTGGTTCTACAGAAGGATGCTGCGGATATCAAGGATTGAGTATGTGCACAATGATGAGGTTTTGAAAAGGATGGAAATTAAAATGAAATTAATACTGAGCATCATGAAGAGACAGCTCAAGTTATTGGGACATGCAATGGGGAAGAAGGGCTTAGAGAACCTGATACTAACAGACCAGATAGAGTGAAGGAGAGACGGAGGAGAGCAGCAGATAACATATTTGAAGGACCTCAGCAGGTGAATGACAGTGAATTACGTAGTGTCACAGGAGAAATCGTGCTAAAAACCACTAGAGATAAGGGAGACGTGGAAAGCCATGATCGCCCACGTTCTGAAAGGACAAGGCTCATAGAAGAAGAAGAAATAACACATCGATATCCAATGTGAAAAATATTTTCGCCAATTTATTAGTAATTAGCTATGATACAACTTGGTTTGTTTGATTTGTGAAAATCACAAATTGTTTCTGATTTGCAGTGACGCAATTTTTTTGAAACCCGAAACCAAAATTGGTAATGTTAATATTAATGGTAACATTAGCCGTTTCTTTATAAGGAACCATTCGACATTCATTGGCCGTGCAGCTAGTTAAAATTTATAAAATGTTTCTCTTAAAACAATGTTACAAAGAAATAGATTTCTCAAGTTCTATAGCTGTTATTTTATATCTTGTTAATTCCAAAATGAAAATAGTATATGACGTGTCATAAAAGTTATGCATTTATATAATCACGTCTAATTTTATTCATTTGTTTTTCGGTCAAATGGAGGTCGTCAACCCTGAAAATTTTGTCCATCTACGAGAAGGATAATACTGGATTGAAACCTTTGCTGTCAAGCGACAATAATCAAACATAGAAATATCTAAACTTATTTATAAATGGAACTTTGTGTGTGTGTGTGTGTGTGTGTGTGTGTGTGTGTGTGTGTGTGTGTGTGTGTGTGTGTCCACTACCTTCGGTCTTCTTGAAGATTTACACAGTCGTACTATAAGCGTCTGCGAGTGTTCTTAGCTAGGCTTTGTGTCGAGGTACCCCCAATAAATATCGAAAATCGATAATAGAAGAAATCGGGTTATAGAAGGAGTGGTCCGATTTTAATCAAATTTGATACACTTATAGACAAAGACATAAGAAACGATATTCAGAAGTTTCAAGGTTGCAGTTCTTACAATAGTGCAGAAAATTTGATGTCGATACCAGGAAATCAAAATTTGACTTACATCCATTCATTCTTCTTTCAGTCTACGGTTTCACTTTAACTCGAAACAACTATTGCTTTTTAGTCTTTCGTGCCAACGTCCAAAGAGTCTGAGCACCAGGACCATGGATTAGTTTTAAAGCTTTCATTAAACCCGAGCAACGCCGGGCTATACTGCTAGTAAGTAAATAAACAGAAAATCGGAATATTCATAGCACTGACAACGTTCTGGCGAATACTACCGCAAAGCTCACTGCAAATGATATATTCTGAATTCGTTTGGATCTTGTCCGTACGGCCGAGAAGGGACCATGTAGTCTGGGCAGCAAACGGCTTCTATAAAACCTCGTTTAGGACTGACCGTTGGAGAAGTTACTAAATCTTTAGCAATTTCAACAAAGTTCCTAATAGGATTCTATTTTTTTTTTATTATCATTCAGTTTCTTCCTGTAGCTGTGACAGCTCCATCCATTATTTGGTTATATTTCTTTCTTTTTTTTTTCGTTCACTTTTTTTGTGTTTGTTTTACTTTTTTAGATGAGGGTTGCTTTTAGCATAATTAAATCTGATTTTCTGTCTTGTTTAATCTGCCTGAATGCTACTCCCAAGATAAAATGCTTTGCACAATTCTATCTGAAATCTTGCCCTCACCTGTTTGTGTTTTTTGTTTTGTGCTTTTTTTTAATCATTTCTGGTCATTTTTTAAACAGTGCCGCTTATTTAAATCAAACTTTTTTTAAAGCTCTCTATCATCATGCTATCAATTATTATTGCTTTTCTCTCCATCATCCTTTACGAAATTCAATCTGATTTAAAACATGTAAAGAAGATTCATATTTTTCTTTTGCTTCTGGATTAATTTCCCCCAAATTTTGCTAATCACCCACGTCAAATGCTTTCAAAAAATACTATTCTACTTTAGTCAATGCAGAAAAAACTTAACATGACCTTTTATGGCATCACTAAGACGCTGGACTGGATTAATACTTGAGTATTACCTGATCACCTGCCAAATTAAAAACAAAATCATCTCCTGCGTGTTTTTCTACTAATTCGTCAGCTCAACGAATGAAAGGACCAAATCCTGTTTGCATCCAGTTTGTATTTTGCGCACATCTCGTTGAAATAGAAAGGAAAAAACGACGAGATTTTGTTCGTGAATGCCAACAGCGTTAGGCTCCATCAAAGATAGTGTACACGCTCGTTCCGGAGGCAAACATATTTCGACAAAAACCTAACTTTTTGCAAAGGCATGAATCCATTTTTCCTTTACTAGTGACGAGCATGATATGATCAGTCAGTCAGTTAAGTGTCATTAAGTGCCATACATAAGTGATCGCTTTGGGCGATCATGTCTCTAAGCAGAATTTTGCTTTCTGCAGTACACTAGTGGGCTATAAAACCCAATATGTCCTATTATTTAACTCATAACTGGAGGGAAGAGATGGATTAATACCTTTCCCAAAAGTATTTATGCGTAAGTTTATGCGAGGAATTCAACTGGAATTGGAACTCGGCTTCCCGATTTGTCGTTTCAAGCTGATATCCACTGCACCACAACGCACAACTGACTGATGATACGATAGTTGACGGGAAAAAGAGTCGGCGATTGGGTGCCTGTGTATACCACATTCTCGCATTTATATTATCAATCTGTTACAAGGTTATATTTGCATCTGATGCTCACAATTCTCATAAAAATCTTTCATAACCGTTAAAATAAAATGGAAGAGAAATAAAACGAAATAAAATAAATTGCAAATATTTAGTTTCTCTTACATTTAATGCTTTTTATCGCAATTTTGATAACAAAACTAATTACATTCCATCATTGCCGATCGAACCACGAACTAACACGAGTCACGATGAATGAATAGATGCCACCTTGTGGAATCTTTGTGTCTTCAGAGATTATATGGTCTTAAACTTTACCTTTACTTTAATCATACAAATGATCCATCGCTAAAGATGCAGGAAAAATGTTCAGTTGCCTGTACCACTCCAGTCATGTTATGATGCCCTATCTATAGAAATGGACTCTTCCTCCGTCAATAAGCTGCGTAACTTCTAGGGAGGCAGTCTTGACACAGTCTTGTGAAACTCAAGAGGAAGTCAAGATGCAGCGTAACAATACAGTTTGGAAGTACACTTCTATTTTGCTGATTACTAACACACTGACTTGTATATAGGTTCTGTTATTCTAATACCGTGGTTCCCAACCCAGGGGTAAATTAACCCAGTGTGCAAACCAAACATCCATTAGCCCCATATTTTGGGGGTAATGGATGTTTGATTTGGAAAGGGGCAATCAGCTTATAATTTCACACTTGATAAAATTAATTCAGAAGACATTCTCAACCACATGAAGAGAGACATCAGTGATCACCTAAATGGCCTCTTACGTAAGTACTTTCTAAACTTGACTAATTCCAATAATGAATGGGTAAGAAATCCATATCTTGTGAGTGAAGATATCATTCCTGATAAGCACTATCCAGCAAAAGAAGAATTTCTCACACTCAGGATAAACAATACATGGAAGCTTTTGTTTGAGACCAAGTGTGGTCTAGACACCTTTTGGATCTCTCGTCTGCAGGATATACCAACACTAACCTCTAGAGTAGTACAAATTCTCATATACTGTCCTTGGAATGAAGATCAAGAAACATAGCACACTCAACGTGTCAAACGACGCCCGAATCGCCCTTTCAGTCACAAAGCCAAGAATAAATAAACAGGCACAGGCAATACAAGCTCAACACTCACATTAAGAATCACGGCTGGGTTACGGCTACTATACATCTGATTATTATAGATTGGTACTATTGTATTGAATAATTTCCATTAACTTTGTCTGCTTTTGATGTATGAAAATATAATTGCTTCTTTTCCTATATTACGGGTATTTGTTCATTAGGGTAATGGATAATTGTGAAATTGTATTTTGGAGTAATTGCAGCAAAAAGGATGGGAACCTTTGTTCTAATACACTGTTTGAAACTACCTTCTTGTTTCCGTGTCTTACTTCCGGGGCCTAACAGGCCACAACAACTTGGCAACAAAGATTCGCCACAAGTAAGTACCTGATTCCATCTTCTATTCTCTGCCTTTAGTAGAGCCAGATCAGGCCTGTTGTTATATTTGGTCGGGAGTTACCTAGTCCTCACTTTCCAGTCTCGATCGAGTTCAAAGCCTCTCAGAATCCTTGTAAGTGACAAATTACTTTCCACACTTCAAACTCACAGGCAAGATATGAGAATCATCTCGTTGCTCTCTCCTTAATCTTCTCCATAGAAAATGCTTAAATCAATTGCATACCTAGGTTCCACCAGGACAAACCTTTATGGCCAGGATTCAGCATGCTACCCATGTTGTGGTAAGTCACTCACATTCCCTCCGTAACCTTTTGGTGGGAAATAAGTTTCACTAGAACAGCTGCGATCCACTTCTCTGTGAAACCGACTCTCAAGAGGATATTTACCCGATCACTACAATCTTAAACTATTCAAGTTTAGGGTTGACTGTTATCCTTCCAACCTAACCACATAAATTATTGTGCCTCTTACTCTGTAAACTTATACCTCGAATTGGCCCGGGGTGTTGTAAAAGGGTAACCTCACTGTAAAGAAATGAAATACGTCCATACGGTTATTTGATGATCTTTAAATAAGAAGAACTTTTCCTTACACCTAATCGAGTGTAGGGCAGCGTTTTTGCTGTTTCCGGAACAAACTGTTTTCATGGTGGTTAGTCTTACGCCTCGCCCCCAAAGGCGTAACACACTGCCGAAAGTAGGGGGTACCTAGTGAGGATCGAACTCACTACTTAGTTATAATGATTCTATCGAGACAAGCTTGCTAACCATTAAACCACACCGAGGTGCCCTCTTGAAATAAGAAAGCACAAAGAATGCGATGAGAGAAAGTTAAGTCAGACCGAGGAACATTTCTCTTGTGTTATTTCTGCTGCCTTTATTGCGACTTTTTATATTCGTATTGTACTGCTGCACACTATGAAAATAAAATGAAAGAAATACAACTTAAATACTGATAATACATCAATACTTTCTGTAAGGAAATCATAGTATATTGCATCGACCGTCTGATAATTACCTTACCGGTCAAAACAATAATAAAATAAACAAAAAAAATGGCTAGCTTCGTTATCACTTTTGAAAAGATACAATATGCCTTTATTTAGATGAAATTACATATATTTAGAACGGGCGGAAGATGATTTTATAATTCACTAGCAGTATAGACCGGCGTTGCTCGGTTGTAGTGAAAGCTTTCAAACTAATCTATGGTCCTGAATCTCAGACTCTTTGGACGTTGGCAGAAAGACTAAAAAGCAATAGTTGTTTACAGTCAAAGCGAAACTGTAAACTGAATGAAAAATGACTGGATGTAAGTCAAGTTTTGATTTCCGGTATCGATGTCAAAGAAGTTTTCCGTCGCAAATTTAATTTTGAAGGCTGCATAAGTTCTCTGAATAAATCCTATCATGACTGTGACTAAGAACTACAATTATACATACTCAGAGCCAAAACCCGAAGCAAAAACCAAAATAAAAGGGCTGAAAACATGATTTTTATCAGAACCGATAGGATGTAGGGGTATAGATTTCCAATATCGGAGTCAAATAAGTCATCCAAGGATAAACTAACTTAAATAAGTCCATGAAAACTTATTGTACCCATCAGGAGAAAATGAGTCATATTGATGGCTGAATATCTGTTTTTGATCAGATTCGATAGAATATCGGGGGGTATAGATTTCCGATATCGGGGAAAATGAGTGGTCAGAAAAGATCTATTAATGTTTGAGACTAAAACTATAATTTTACCAAATTAGAGCAATTTCTGCAGCAAGAACCACGATAAAAGGGCTGAAATCCTGATCTTGATCAGACCTGATCGGATATTGGGGTATCGATTTCCGATATCGGGGAGAAATCAAAAGAATAATTAGCCCATAGCCTGACCGGAAGCCGAAAAATTATTTGTGCCAAGTTTGGTGAGAATCGAATAAAAATTGTGGATTTTTATAAAGGATATACCTACAGACAGACAGATAGACAGATCAAACATCTTGCCTTTTATATATAGAGATTCAGGGAAACCTAAAAACCTGTAAGTTATTCTATTATATTTCTATTTTCAATCTCTAAGTAGACTATTCATTAGTTTTCGCAATTCTTATCTTTCCGCAGAAAAGTCGGGTTTTTATTGGAGACATTTTCTTTTAGAATTAACTGTCATTTTCTCCAAGGATTACATAGTTGCTATTTAAAAAAAGTCACGTTTTTTGAGTAAGACAACATTTTCGGAATTTTCACTAAAATATACAAAACAATGTCGGGACTAGAAAAGATAAAAGGATTTTTTTATGTGAAGAGAATTACCGAACCATTTTCAATCTACCTGGTGCCATTCGTAATTGAATTATTTAAAAGACTTCTTTGCAATGTAAAAGCTACTTTTCCCCCTAACGGGAAAATACTGAGAAATAAATATTTTGTAGCCTACTGCGTTACAATGAGTGAAAGGTTTCTATAAATTTTGGCAAAAAATTGTTGTTAAACTTATTTGTCGTTATTTCAATTCTGTATTATTATTTTTTAACCATTTTACCCCAAGAAAGGTTTATTACCTTTCTTGGGGTAAAATGGTTAAAAAATAATAATAACTAAGTGGTTAAAAAATAATAATAACTAAGACGCAAAAGGGTTACTGAATGTTAGAGAATGCGAGAAAAGCAACAACTAAGAAAAGAGAATAATAAAAGTTTGGAAACTAATAAGACAGAAGATGAAGAGTGACGCTGCATTTAAATTTTTGGAGATCAATGTTGACTGAGATGTAAGAAACTGGAAGAGTTTTATAAGAGAGAAGTGCGATAAAAGAAAATATCATCATAGAATTTACGGTTAAATCTAGCCGTTTCAACTGTAAAATGACGGGCATTTGCCACTAATATTGAATTCACGAGGTCTAGGTACCATAGAGTAAAGTAATATTTATTTTGAAAAATACAAAACTATGGCACAAGGTCAAAGGAGAATAGGGGAGAGATGATATTTCCTATCTTAAACTTGACTAGCCATGATTGCTGACCCAAATATATCACAGTATTCCTCGCACCAAAAAAAACACATTTTTACTCATCATTACTTCTTCATGTGCCGTGTTCCTTCAGGACGTAGGCAATCATGGACTTCCACTTGGCTCTGTCTTTTGTCGCTCTCAAACAGTTTTCTTATGGTATCTCTTCTAAGCCCCGCTCCGTCAACCATTTGCTTAGACCTAACAAGTACGTCTTGCGCTGCTTTCCCCTGTCTCTCCATCAGTTATTTCGACCTGCGAGTATCAAGTTCTCCAGATCTTCCTTCCTCATTCCGTGTCCCAGAAACATCATTTGTCTCTTCCTTGTATTTATTATCAGTTCTCTTCTCATTTGCATCCTTTCCAACATCGTTGCGCACACACTCTGTCCACACATACTCAGCATCATTCTGTAAAACTACATTTCTGCTGCTTCAAGCCTCTCCTTCATCTTTGATGTGATCTGCCAGCATTCACTTCCATACAGAAGGACAGATATCACATAGCAATCCAGCACTCTTTTCTTTGTTTCTAATGAGATTTTCCTGTCTTTCAGTACTATGGCTAGCTTCTGAAATGCGTCTTTGGCCATGCCAATGCGTCTTTGGATCTCCGTATCGCATTTTTCATCCTCAGTCAAAACACTTCCCAGGTATTTGAATTTTTTTACTTGTTTTATTTTAGATTCTTCAAATTTCGGTTGGCATATTAGTCTCCTCTTCAACGGTTAGCATGCAGAAGCGAAAGAAAACTGTGTAAAGGGAGATGATTAACAAATCCAGAGCTGATTCGAGAAAGTCAATGAAGTGCCTTCCGTGATAGACGCTTGGACGACCATGTCTTGAAGATATGATATGATTGGCTAGGCAGAAGATTTTCTCGTAGTATGTTGCCATTACTTTCTGCGTTATACTGGTTGCCAACCAACATTATAGAATCCAAACTGTACTGCTATTTAATCCATAGCTGGAGGGGGAAGAGACAGATTAATACCTTTCGCAAGTGTATCTGCGCGCTAGAGAATGCAATGAATTCAACTTGAATTTGAACTCGGTTCTCCGATTTTTCGTTCCGAGCAGATATCCACTGCAACACAACACACATAGTGCTTTGCCAATACAGTTCACATGACTAATAGAACGGGCTATTAAAAGTTTCACCAGATTTCTTAAATACGATTGCTACATACGAAAATTTTTGAATCAGGAAAGCAAACAAAGACATGAATGACTGGACAGAAGGTTATCCCGCAGTAGGTTGCCATTGCTTTCTGCGGTAAACTGGTTGCCAGTCAAGGCTATAGAACCCAATCTGTCCTATTATTTAACCCATAACTGGAGGAAAAAGGCGGATTAATGCCTTTCCCAAGGGTATTTGAGCGTAAGTGAAGGCAAGAAATTCAACTGGAATTCGAACTCGGCAACCCGATTTGTCGTTTCGATTCGATATCCGATGCACCACAATTCCAAATTTCTGGCAAAGTGAATTGCGGTATGGTGTTCATTTTTACACGGACGGTACCCTAGTGAGTCTAGTATAATATACAGTCGACAAAATAAAAAACAAACGCGCATGCGTGAAATTAATGATATGAAAATGGCGAAAATTTTCCCTTCGCATCCTCTATGTACATATGTAGTTAACAGTGGGAGAAAAGTTCAGAGGAGTTATCTTGCGACTGAATAAAAGTTTTGGCTATATAGCACTGGTCATGCTCAAATAAATCTGTTTATACGAGAACGACTGTTACAGGGAAAGTTCCTTGCAATTTCTTTACACATATGATTATTGTGGCTCTAGAATTCTTATTGACCAATTTGTTTCTTAAAGTTTCATCGCTTTTAAACGCTTAAACTCTCATAGGTTTTCTTGTCTCGTAAGACTTCAGCGATTTGCATTATTATTATTATTACTAGCAGTATAGTCCGGCGTTGCTCGGGTGTAATGAAAGCTTTAAAACTAATCCATAGTCCTGAGCTCAGACTCTTTGGACGTTGGCACGAAAGACTAAAAAGCAATAGTTGTTTCTAGTTAAAGCGAAATCGTAGACTGAAAGAAAAATGAATGGGTGTAAGTCAAATTTTGATTTTCTGGTATCGATATCAAATAAGTTTTTTTGTCGTAAACTGAATTTGAAGTCTTAATAAGTCCTCTGAGTAAATGGTTATCATGGCTGAGACTAAGAACTACAATTATACCTACTTAGAGCTAAACCCGAAGCAAAAACTAAAATAAAAGGGATGAAAAAAATACAGACATACAGGCAAATAAACAGACACACACACAAACATCTTGCTTTTTATATATATATATATATATATTATCGATTTTCTGCACTATTGTAAGAACTGCAACCTTAAAACTTCTGGATATCGTTTCTTATGTCTTTGTCTATGAGTATATCAAATTTGAATAAAATCGGACCACTCCTTCTATAACCCGATGTTTTCGATTATCGATTTTCGCTATTTATTGGGTGTACCTTGACACAAAACCTAGCTAAGAACACTTATAGTACAACTGTGTCAATTTTCAAGAAAATCGGTTCAGCCGTTTGGAAGTCTATAGGTAACGGACACACACATACACAGACACACACACATACACACACAGACATAGTTCCATTTATAAATAAGTTTAGATTAGGAGTTAGGTTACATTTTTCTTCATGAGAAACATTTTTTAAATTTTGAAGCTTGTTTGGTTGGGTATGTACAAACCACTCATTATATCTATACATCATCATTATTTACACTATTTGCATAGTTCGGACAGCTGTCCTCAACTCTTTTCGTAAGTCACAGAAACTCACCAACGCTCGGTGGACAAAAGTGTTGCTTAATGCCAGTGACTTGACCTAAAGGAGTTGTGAATCTGGCTACAACACTGGTGAATAAATAAGTTAGTGAGTTGAGTTTAAGGGAGATAACTAATACATCCGTAAAAAGCATGGCTCATGAAACGGGAACAATATACCACAGTGATCGAAAGAAAGGGTCCGGTTCAAAATTCCAATCCTCTGAAGATGGCTGAAGCGTACAACGGCCGAAACGTGTAAATATGACAAAAAAAGACAACAGTGCGAACAATAGTGTAAATCTATCTCAACGCAGACGTCTAGACAAACATCGTATTTTTAAAAGGAACAAAGACAGTATCTCTCTTTCTCTCTCCCCCTCTCTCTCTCTCTCTCTATATATATATATATATATTTATCTATCTATCCTTGCATACAGTACAACTTCGTGATAAGGTTAACTATCTCAGAACGTTAATTATTAACGTTTTATTTACTTCACGTGTTCAAAATCAAACTAGATTTATTACGTAACAATCCCCTCTCTGAAATTCGTGGTTTTCATTTTATCTTTTGAACCCTGTCGTGAACATCTGCTTTCAAAATGATCCGATTCAATATCCTCAGATTTCCATTGTTTTGAAGGTGATAAAATCCCAGTTAATTCATAGATTGATAATTAATTTTCTCCATAATGCACACTGTGAAATAATTCATATTATAAAAGATACAATGCATATTATAAATATATAATAGGATATACATACAATAGCATATTATAATATATAATAAACAAATACATAGAAAATATAATCGAACCATATAATATCTATAAATTTGTATCTATTTTCATACTTCCTGTTCCATTTGTACTGGAAAGGGAAATATTTGAGTGTCATACGTAATATACACTTTGGGTGACCATGTCTCGAAAGAAACATGACTGACCGGGCAGAAGATTATCCCGCAGTAGGTTGCCATTGTTTTCTACGGTAGACAGGTTGCCAACCAAGGCTATAGAAACCAATCTGTTCTATTATTTAACCCATAACTGAAGGACAGAGATGGATTAATACCGTTACCGAGGGTATTTGTGCGTGAAGTGAGTGCAAGAAATTCAAAAGGGTATATAAATCAACTTAATTTAGTAAATCTATGAGTGATCACTTCTCTAGTTATATTCATAATGTATACGAATAAAATATTTATCTACATTCAAACAAAATTGCTTTTGGAGCAAAATAAACCATTTCACCAGTTTCTTCATTTTTACATTTCTTAGATTACAGTCTTATGTGTTCAAGTTCTCCATGTGAGGCACTCAGATACCTTTGTCTATTAACTCATCATCATGCTTCAACTTGGTCTTAAAATAAACTTTGTTGTCTCTGTCTTTGTCATTCTGTTGCTAATGGTTTTCTTCCAAAAGATATTTACATTTCACTCTTATATTAAAAACATAAATTTTGTGACATGAAAAGCTATTGAGGAAAAACGATTTATATAATACCAGGCGTAAACGGCGAATCGTAGATACCATTGAGCATCTAATATATATCAAAAACGGATTAATTAAACCGTTCATAGGCCTCAATATTATTTGTAAATTCTTTATCTATCCTTTTTTTAATCTCTATATACAGAGTGCGTAAGAGATTTGAGAACATGTTATTGTGCACCTGCAGTTATGTGACAATAAATGTGCCTTTATCTTTTCAGGTTATCAATGGCGGACTATCATTTGAGGTGTGAAATGAAACGACAATATTTAATTGTTCCACTACACGCAAATCCCAGTAATGTTGAGAACGAACATTTTGGGGGAATTAGCCAGTTGGTTTGTGAACAATGCTCGAAAAGAATTAGAAACCTCCAACGGCGATGTGTCGCCTCTAACGAAGTGCAAAATGTATTCACAGCGTTTGGACACAATTCGCACAGAATAACATTATAGTTGAATATCACGGAATATCCATAAGAAACATTGCCAGGGATATCGAGGTGTCACAGTTCACAACCCCCAGTGCGGTACATGAAGGAATTCTGTACAAGTCAAGCGTGATGTGTAAAGCTAGCTCATATTTTTTTTTTCATTTTTTAAGTTTGGTTATTTTCAGACAAAGAAAATGTTTACTAGGATGAAAGCACGTGATACAAAAAAAGGACATATGGTATCCTCCATGCTCAAGTTTTCGATCTTGTGATGATCTTAGGGATCATGATTAGTTAAGGACACGACATGCTTTGGTGATCCATCTGAACATCAATCGCTAACCTTTCGGCCGATCTGTCCAGGTTAGGTGTCCCTATGTCCACACTTATCCATGCAGTAGCAGATGCTTCGCGCACGGTCGAACGCACCCATCAGTTAAATGGAAATACAACTGGGTTTATTCAGGTACGACATGCCATAAGTTTTTCAATAATATCTTCATTTCAATGTTCCTGGCTACATTGTGGTGCTATAAATAAATAATAATATTGGTTCTCTGTAAAATTTAGCACAATTCAAAAACATATATATGTATTTTATATTAAAAGCTGAAGTCTGAATATTTTGTAATTTCCACAAAATTTTATTGTGCTCCCACATATGAAATATATATATATATATATATATATATATATATATATAGTCTTTATCATGGTCATATACAGCTTTTTAATCACAGTTTTTCTTCTCCTAGACTCGTTGTAAAAACAGCTAGAGAGCTCTGTCTACCCTATCATTTAACCTATAGATGTGATGGATTCATCTTGGTCACAATTCGAAGATGGCTCGCCGAGTTCAATATCCAAGTCGATAATCTTTACATTACCCGCACTAACATGATATTGTATTATTTTTTATTACGAATGCTTCCACTATTCTTGGCCTTATTTTACATATGAATGAGGCTATTAGTATTTAATTTTCTACTAGTATGTTGCAAATGGACTTTGATAGGTTTCAGTGTGTGTTTAACTTTCTCCTAATTGAGCTATGATCAAAGAGATGCAACGTGAATATTTTGATAGGCTTGTGGTGGTATCACCCATATAATTATTAATGAATTTAGTTTTATCTGGAACAAAGTTCATTAAGGGACGTGTAAATACATAAATAATATTGGTTCTCTATCATTTTAATCCTGCACATGAGTTGTTATTAACGATAATATTTGCTGTTGTAAATTTTCCATAATACATTATTTAATTTTCTTGTTCTGGTCAACTGGGGTTGTGTTTTCTTTATATTGTTTCTAAGGGAAATTTCATCCTGCTTGTAGTTAATACGTATTTGATTTTTAGAGAGACAAAGAAAGAGAGAGAGAAAGATAGAGAGAGAGAGAGAAAAAGAGATAATGTGAGAGAGACAAAGAGATAGAGAGAGAAAGAGAGAGAAAAAGAGATAGAGAGAGAAAGAGAGAGAAAAGAGATAGAAAGAGAGAAAGAGAGAGAAAAAGAGATAGAGAAAGAAAGAGAGAAAAAAAGAAATAGAGAGAGAGAGAAAGAGAAAGAGATAGAAAAAGAGATAGAGAGAGAGAAAGAGATAGAAAAAGAGATAGAGAGAGAGACATTTATATGAAGAAAATTAGAGCATGTATCCTGAAAGGTGGTAACGCAATGTCACATAAACTAGACTTTTACACGAGTAACTCGGATGATAATATTAAAAGTTATTACAACTGTTAAAACATTGTCATTATTACTAGTATTGCATCCTAATAATTTTTATTATGTCTAGAATAAATAACTGCATTTTCCCAGTTCACATATCCAAGCCTTAAAGTCGAGTAAACATTGGGATATCCATTTTCCGGGAACAACTGCCGGCCTGTCTACTCGTCTTGTGCTGACGCTATCATGGGCAATATTTATTGACGTTAGCCACGCTTCACAGGGATAGATCCTATCAAGGGAGAACTCACATCGTTTTTCATCGTTTGTCAATAATCGCATGTTGATGTTTAAGAGTACGTATAGATAACTGACCACTCGCACTAAATATGAGTTCTTCGCCACTATCACATTCAGACCTTCGTCGTACGCACTGGCTCATGCGCAGTTCTGGGTACAGTGATGGAGCTTTTCCATAAATACCCATGCAGACAGCACATTAATGTTCATATCCGTTTTCACTGAACAGGAAGATAGATAGATAGATAGATATAGAACAGACTGAGATAGATAGATAGATAGATAGATAGATAGATAGATAGATAGATAGATAGATGAACAGACTGAGATAGATAGATAGATAGATAGATAGATAGATAGATAGATAGATAGATAGATAGAAGATGAGATAGATAGATAGATAGATAGATAGATAGATAGATAGATAGATAGATAGATAGATAGATAGATAGATAGATAGATAGATAGATTAAGAAAGAAAGAAAGAAAGAAAGAAAGAAAGAAAGAATATGAATAAACTGAAATAAAGTGGACGCTGGTGCGATAACTAACTTAAAAATCAGCAAGAATGCAATGAAGAGATGCATCTGAGATGAAAAGTCAAATATTAACTGATATCAATGCATGCATGTAAAAAGCTTGCAAAAGATATGCACGAAAAGACATAGGTTTTTATTTTCACTATTTGATCATTATACTTGCTTATTATATTTGATCATTACAATTGATCATTAGTTCGAATTCCAGTTTAATTCCTTGCATTCCCTTCCACATAAATACCCTTGAGAAAGGTATTAATCCGTCTCTTCCCTACAGTTATGGGTTAAATAATAGGATAGATTAGGTTCTATAGCCTTGGCTGGTAACCAGTCTACCGCAGAAAGAAATGGCAACCTACTGGGGGATAATCTTCTGCCCAGTCAGTTGTGTCTTTTTCGAGACATGATCGCCCAAAGCTTGCATCACGTAAGCTACTTAACTGACTGACTGATAAGATTTAATGATAAGAAAAAACAATAATAGAATAGGTATAATAAGGAGAATAAAAAATAAAGTTCAGAAAGACAGAAGATGGCGATTGATGTATGGCACTTAACTGACTGATTGACTGCATGGTGACTGTCAGTTTCACGAATCAATTCATTGTTTAGATTAATCTGTTTCTAGTTCTATCAATTTTAGTGTGTTCACATCTATCTATCTAGCTAGCTATCTAGCTATGTCAGTCTCTTCATATCTATCTATCTATCTATCTATCTATCTATCTATCTATCTATCTATCTAAATTCATGCACATCTACATTTATCGTTTCATATCTATCTATTCCATTCTGTTCATATCTATCTATCTATCTATCTACATTCATGCACATCTACATTTATCGTTTCATATCTATCTCATTCTGTTCATATCTATCTATCTATCTATCTATCTATCTATCTATCTATCTAAATTCATGCACATCTACATTTATCGTTTTATATCTATCTATCGCATTCTGTTCATATCTATCTATCTATCTATCTATCTATCTATCTATCTATCTATCTATCTAAATTCATGCACATCTACATTTATCGTTTCATATCTATCTATCTATCTATCTATCTATCTATCTATCTATCTATCTCAGTCTGTTTTTCATTTATGTTAAAAATATATCCCAGTTCCAATTAGATAATCTTTCTTTCATTGACTTTGAAAGAGACTGATTTTCTCAATACAAAAATATATATCACGAATGACCTCTGCACGTGACCGCTAATCAGCCTCCTCCTCCTACTACTACTGTTTGCTTATTTGCTCTATGTTTGCCAATTTTTAACACATGTGCAGACTTTCGTATTCTTGACGAGACCCAGGTAATTCTTACTTATATTAATCTTCTGGAAACCCCTGTTAATGCCAACTAAATTATTTTCTTCAAAATGAGACACATACAAACAAATAGAAGAATGAAATTGCGAAAGTGAATGAGCTACTATCGTATAATGATCAATTCTGTACCCTTTTCTCAAGGGTATTTGCGCGTACGTGAATGCAAGATATTCAACTAGAATTTCAAGTCGACTCCCCGATTTCTCGTTGAAGCCGATAAACCTTGCACCACAACCTATCATACAGTGTTGATCCAATATTTCTATACGTACAAACATATATATATATATATATATATATATATATATATATATATATATATGTATATGTATTGTAATAGTTGTTACAATGGTTTATAAAAGCATAGTATCACTACACAATCACATTTTAGTGTTTTGAAGCACGAGTGCTCCTCCTCTGGTGATTAGTGGAAATTAAAATAAATGGGGGAAACGATTCATTCTTGGGAATGTGATTTGTAAGTGATATGTGGGATGGGAATTTAGTATGTCTAAGCCGGTTTGTCGGCAGTTTGTAACCATAGAGATATGGTTTTGGGTTAGGAGAGGGAGCGGGGTAGTTTAGTTTTGGACAGGTCACTTTTGTCTAGGTAATTCTTATATTGGGATGTTAGGTTTTTAAAAAAGGGTAGACACATTTTATTTTACAACTATCTATGAGTGGATGAAATAGAGTGACTTTTTAGTGTTGTATGGGTTTATTTTATTTTGTTAATATAATATTCGTTTTTTTATTTCATGGATCAAACATCGATATTAATTGACTTTTGGGGAGGATTATTTTATGTGAATGAGGTATTTAGTGGGGCCATATAATACTTCTAACAGGTAAATGATTTTAACTGTACGTTGATTTTTATATTAGAGCACGGGTTTTGACAAATCCCTTTTGGTTAATTAAATTTTAACGAAAAATATTTTTAATGTTTACATAACACTGCTAATTCATCCCTACGGTTCAATAGTTCATCATTGTTGGGGTACCTTAGAATGTGCAGCTTTTCAATCAGGCATAAAGGGCAGATGTCGTTAAGCGAGTTACAGGTTCTAGTTTTTTCCAAGATTTTCCATTTTACTTTCGGTTACTTTTTTGTGTTGTTTAATTTCCAAAAATATGCAGAAAGGGATGTTTGGTTTCGATACATGCTGTTTTTGAATGAAGTTAAGTGCATGTACCAGCGTTTCTTAAAGGTGTTCTTTGTAGATCCGATGTAGACATTTTTACAGTTGGGTTTTCAGTTGATGTTATATTGCATTGATAGACAATTAAATTTTTTTACACCTATTTTGTAGTGGGCAATTTTTGGGGTTTCTACAATTGCATAAGTTTGTGTTGTTGTTCTCTTTATTGTTTTGGTAGTTATTTTTATTTTGATCAACGAGCTGATTTAAGATATATTTATTATGATTTGTAATGATTTTTTCAATGATATTTGTGCAACTATAACGTAGTTTAAGTGTATTTTTGTTAAAAGTTTTACTTAGAGGATTGTTAGTGGGAAAGTGTTTTTTTAATTAAATTGAGAAACTTCTGCCATAACTTGGTGTTTAACATTTGGTTGAAAGTAGGTGTATACCAAATGATTTTTCTATTTCTATTTTTCCTGTTATGGTTATAATTTGTCATATACTTTATGTCTTGGTTTGGTTTTTGTAGCCACATTTTTTTAGGGACTTATTGTAAAGACTTTTATGTTTGTTAAATATTTCTTCACTGGAAGAGCTTTTACTAATTCTGTATTCTATGGAGGAGGGTATATGTTTGATAATACTTGGTGGGGGTGATTTGACTTTGGGTGGGTGTATAATGGGTTTCGTGTATGATTGGCAATCATTATTTACTAAGTCAAGTGGTACATCGAGGAAGTTTAATACTTTTAAATTAAATTAATGTTGACTATTACTTTTAGATTTTTATTTAGATGTATCGAGCACTCTTCATATAAGTAAATGCTTGAACAGTGGGTTTAAAATCTACGTGTTCTATCACTCTCTGTCAATGATTTTTAATTTTAGTAATTTTAAAATGTTTTCCTTTATAATGGCAAACGTAAATTTTAGTTTAAATTGTAACTATATATATCGCATGTTATATAATCTCAGTAAATAATTTAAAATAATTTTATCTGTTTATTTATTACATATTTTTATCTCTATAACTTTTATTTAAATTACTTAATTATATATATATATATATATATATATATATATATATATATATTGATTGATTGATTGATTGATTGATTGATTAATAGTTAGTTTTTGGTCCTAATAGGGTTAGACCAGTACACATTTGTATTAAAAAGTATTCTATACAATTATATTATAGAGTTTTTGAATATTTTTCATTTTTAAAAGGTAGCAAAATAACTCGTTTAAAAATGAAAGAAAAAAAAATATATATATATATTTGTACTTTTAAAATTCTTCGACAATAACGTAAATTCAGATATATTCATTTGTT
Organism: Ascarosepion bandense; assembly: GCA_037127315.1. Classification (NCBI taxonomy): domain Eukaryota; kingdom Metazoa; phylum Mollusca; class Cephalopoda; order Sepiida; family Sepiidae; genus Ascarosepion; species Ascarosepion bandense. The sequence goes on along the minus strand of JBBBDQ010000525.1, from coordinate 1,792,251 downwards.
ATACAATTATTTCACCCACAAGAAAGGCAGGTCTGCCACTAGTGAGCAGGAGGTTACCGTAAAAGAAAACACTGGGTACAGGCGTATTGAAAAAAGTATAAATGATAAACGGGATTCAAGAAGATAGAAGATGGCGACTGATGTTGCATTTATATTTTTTTAAGATTGCAGCTATCAGGGAATCGAGTAAACGAAAAGAAGTTCCACATGTGGGAAGTGCAAGAATAGACAGTGTTAGAGTAGAAGTAGCGGCTGCATTTAGCTATTTCAATAGTACACGAATGGGACCTAGATTCCAATCCAGTAACATGCTTAAATTCATGTTGTCGGCTCATCGGAGAAAGAAAGCTGGTCAGAGTAGTTGCCAAGAAATTATTTATAAAAATGCGGAGCCATGTCGATGAGAAAGTAATTAAAGTCGAGATGCCAGATCAGGATCGGGACATTACAGATTTTTAAGAACATCTAAATGAAAAACAGGAGCACCAGACCAGATATGGCGACAGTATTCAGTGCACGGAGAAATAGTAGATTTATAAATATGAAAGATGGATTCTGACTAGAAACATTTTGTGGCACGACACAGTGACCCAATTTTCCTTGCAGCAGATGCAACTACTGATTCAATGTAGTCACTCCGTTTCAAATCAGTAGAAAACGTGAGTCAAAAGCAGCCCAGTGTGCTGCTTCCCCCGGAATCTAGCGTCAACCATGTTGATGACAGAAAAAATCAAACGTTCTCTATGACGGTTAAATGAAAGTTTTGGTTTAGAGGCGTTAAAATTTACAAGCCATCTCTTGCCCCAGTTAACCACTGCTTGTAAGCACTTTTCAAGAGCAGCTCCCAAGTTTACGTTTTTACTCTAACGGACTTGCTATTGAGACCGGAGTAAATTGTAGTACTATCTGCATAACTAGTTGGAAACTGATGCCATCAGGGGGGACCATTGATCAGAAACAGCGTAAGACAAATAATATAATATAGTCTTGAAAGACACCTGCATTTGTGTCAAATGATTTCGAAGCTTTCATGATTTGATAGAAACGATTAGATTGAATTAAACATTTGTCCTTTAATACCGTAACCCAGGAGCTTACGTAGAAGACCAGCATACCAAACCCTGTCAAAAGCCTTCGAGATATTTTGAGCTACAACACCGGCTTAGCTATTATTATTAATAGTTTGATGTACATATTCAGTGATGCCTCTTAACACATCAGGGTGTTTGGAGGGTATATTGTTTGTCCCAGATAAGGACGTGAGAACAAACATATTAACCACATCAGGATTGATATATACATATATTATTATGACTTGAAAGTTACTTTTTTTATTATTTAACGTTATTTTAAAAAAAAAAGAAAAATATAGATAATTGCAAAATGAAAAGAAGAGAAAAGAAAAAATAACGAACAATATAAACAGAAATATATATATATATATAACAGTATGATACTTAATAAACACATATCTAACCCGCAAAATATTAGTAACGCAATAACAGTAACACAACTAAAAAACAATTTAACTGCCAAAAATATACGATGTGCTCTACTTAACCGCCAATGCATGAAGGGATGCTTAATTTACAAATTTAGCATGAATTCTGATGGCAATGTGCAATTTTAATACAAGCGTATCTTCACAAGAATACACATGCACTATTACAAACTTTTCATCCAAAATATTCCTCACTTATATGCAAAAACTTATCTGTTGCTTTAATACACGTGACGCATATCTGACCAGTAAGAACTAAGCCAAAATACCATACCAGTATTCTGTTTCCGTTTTTATTTCATTCTCTTTCGATGTTTCACAAAGTTTTAATAAAAGTTAAACTTGTTAGATTGAGATTTTTGCTATTTTCTTGTTATTTATCATCCTGCCTGATCCTAATCTGTTTATTCAACTTACACACACACACACACACACACACACACACACACACACACACACATATATATATATATATATATGCTGATTTTTTGTCATGATGCATAAGCATACACATAATTTTTACAAAACAATTGCGCATGCGCTAACACAAACAATAAAATAATTGGCTGAAAATATCTATCGTCTTTAAGTCACTATATCAAAAGACAATCAAACACCGGTTGTCAGGCTATGACAAATGATAAAGATTTTTGACACGTCATCCTTTAAAATCACTTGCACAAAATAGAAATCACGGCTGATATCGGTTTATTTAAAAAAATAACAGCGAATATACAAACTAAAAAACCAACCATCATTAAGTGAACAAAAAATATATCTTAGAACGTTCAATTCGTTCCTATTTTTTTATAACACAAAATTCAAAATAGCTGTCAAGCGGATCAAACGATATTTAAATTCGAATAAAATACATACATTTGTATATACTAAGATATCTACAGTGCAGTCACTTACATCTTCGATGGAAGGGATTTTCATAGCTACAAATAATCACACACACACGCACACGCACATATATTTATATATATATATATATATATGTGTGTGTGTGTGTGTGTGTGTGTGTGTGTGTGTGTGCGTATATGTGTTTATATACACATATTAAAAAAAACAAATTGGTGTAAAAATTACATTAAGTCGTGAAACTTAGTGTCCGTTCATTTTTCACACATTTTCCAACACTGTCTCTGTAAGTAGATGTTCTGACTCTGCTACCGAATATTCTTGCATTGTATATATTGCAAATTTTATGTGCGTTGTGGGGCAGTGGATATCAGCTCGGAACGAGAAATCGAGGAACCGAGTTCGAATTCCAGTTGAATTCATTGTATTCACTTACGTGCAAATGCCCTTAGGAAAGGTATTAATCCGTCTCTTCCCTCCAGTTATGGGTTAAATAATAGAACAGATTGGGTTCTATAGCCTTGGCTGGCAACCAGTCTGCCACCGAAAGCAATGGCAACCTACTGCATGATAATTATATGCCCAGTCAGTCATGTCTCTTTCGAGACATGATCGCCCAATCGTGTATCACGTATGGCACTTAACTGACTGACATGCTGTTAAGTGCAATGACCGCACAACACATACACGCACACACGTACACACACACAAACACATACACATACGCATACATATATAGATACAGTGTTGAGTTGTGATGATGCTTAGTGCCAAAATGACCAGCAGGAACCAATTCATTATAAAGCATTTAAGCGAACAACCATTCACACACAGTAACACAGGAAAATGAATTTAAAACAATAAAAACAATGAAATCAACCTCCTACAAAAGTCAGCACAGCAAAAGCAATCGAAAGCAATTTACTATCTATAGAACCACTCACATACAAAACTATCAAATTACACCATGCTCCATATAAATAAGAATAAGACCGGAAACAACAGCAGTGAAAAAAGCCCTGAGGAAAACACATATTATAGTGAATCCTTCACGAAACTTCGAAGTCGGCATGACACTGCTCAATTAATGGACAAACTTCTCCACACGACTCTCATATATATATATATATATATATATATATATATATATATAGTGTAATGATTGTTACAATGTTTTTATAAATTCATAGTATCACTACACAAAAATTTTCATGTTTCGAAGTCAGCCCATTATGTTGTTGGCTTCATCCTCAGGTGATTTTTTTAGAAATGAGAATTATCTAGTTGAAAAGCCAGTTTATTTGTGTTGGATTTGTTATTTTGGGGGGGGGGGGTGTTAGTGGGGCTGGTCTGTATTTTGAGTTCTGTTAACCTTTTTAAGGTCTTACGAGTTCAACAACTTAGTTACAATATATATATATATTACACATTGTAATCACAACGATTATTTTTTAAATAATTATAGAAAACTCGTTCGTGTGAGCCTGCTAAAATTATCATCACAACGATTACACTTACATTAAATTTATCTTCGCAATTCATCTCTGAATTGGATCTCAGAGGAGACCGAAAGTACTTAGGTTAACAAAAATACAGCACCTTCCTAGATGAATTTAAACTTAATATCACTAAGATAATTAGAGGGCTAGAAAGGATTTATGTATTATTTGCGTAGGAAAGATCAGCTGGTTACGCTACCATGGTTTTGACCTTTTCAGTCTCGTCAGGGAATTTGTTTTGACTGATAGTTTAACGATTAACACTTTCATAAGTTCATACGCGGAAGTTTTTGTTTATCATGTACATTACTCATCGAAAAAAACCCAGAAAAAACAAACAAAGAATACACACAAAGAAAGAAAGAAAGAAAGAAAGAAAGAAAGAAAGAAAATAAACGGAAAAAAAGAAAGGAAACAAACAGAAAGAAAGAAAGAATAAACGACAAAAGGAAATGCCCCCATACGTTTAATGTCTGCCTCAGTGAAATAAATTTGTAATTATTTAATCGATTCATTTGTACCCTTTTACTTTAAAAAATGAACTTCATTCATACATATAATTGCTATAGAAATATTTTGTTACATTTATTAAATTCAATTGTTTAACGTTTCCAGGGAGGATATGTCTACGGGTGTTATATTGTGGTGATACCGACCGAACAAAAGCGAGAAACCGGATGTTGTCTCTCTGACAACAAAAAGGCAAATGAATAAATTTCGTCGTGCGCATCCGAATTTGCGCAGATATTCCTGTTGAAAAATAAAAATTAATCAAACATCAAATTTCCATTTCGCGAGCCTAAGCGAATTTTATTTACCAGCCAATGGGAAGCCCAGAATGAAATACAAGTATGAAATCCAAAAACGAGCTGTTTTGATTCAAAAAGCAGATATAAAAAGCGGATACAGACAAGACCCCAGCAGACAGACAGACAGGCGAGAGTAACCAGTGTCTCCCCTTGACTTAAGTCGAGCGGCTACTATGCTTGCCTCTTTCCTTCTCCACTGTCTCAAAAGTACTTACTAACCCCAGGAGTGACTACTTCAAAGACATTCCTTCACATAACTCCGCTCCCCACATTCCTAAGCCTTTTATCTCTTTCAGCTCATTATTTGCCATGAACATTCTAACCTCCGTTGGACCTTTATTTCAAGTATTGCTTTAATTGTAAAAACGTTAATTGACATGTGTATATATAAATCTTATTTTCAACCCAATTTGCTTTCCTTGATTTTATAATCATTTTATGACTTATAATGGGCTATCTACCACAAGGCCAAATCCCGTTAACCTGCAACAATTTACAACTTCCCTTCACTAGAACGGACTCCCACTACTAACGGAAAAAGAATAAATACGATACCCGCTATAATATATATGACAATATAATTTTATATATCGCAAAGAGCTTTTTTCAATCATTAACTTAAGAATTAAGAATTCTCTTCAGAAAACCGTAAATGTTTCACGGTTACCACGAGTCATATAATTCCGCTTCTTTCTTCGTTCCTTTTTTACCTTAATCCCGATGCTACGCCCTGTCAATACCTAAGATAAATAATGGAATATTCCGTTCAAAATGATTGGAAGAAAAATAATTTTAAAAAATGCAAAAAAAAAAAAAAACTTCAGAGACGCTGTTTGGTTTTAGTAAGAAAAAAGGAAAGAAGTGAGTGAGTGTTGATTTATCTTGCTCCCCTACTGGAGCAAGTTGTGACACAATGTCGGTTTTTAACAAGGAGAACCTAAGCGCGTACGCTGAGGTCACTGGTCAAAGATTACCCAAACCCCACATTTGTAGGAACTGGGTACTAAGCTTGTCTTAGTTGATCATAGCTTGTCAAAGCTGGCCATAGCTTGTCTGGGTTACTCTCCGTCAGAAGGCAGCGAGCCCGACAACGAATCACTGAAGATCCACAAGTTGTGAGTGAGTGAGTGAGTGAGTGAGTGAGTGAGTGAGTGAGTAGGTGAGTAAGAGAAGATATAGGCAGTGACAACTCTTATATACGTTTAACGTTTACTTCAGTGAAACGTGAGACGTTTAATAATTTTAAAGTCGTGGAAGTCGCAATGTTCTTTAGGTCAATAAATACAGAATTTTGATTCATCATAAAAATGAATTAAAAGAGGTGGAATTTTCACGAGTACTACCACAAAAAATGATAATATAAACAGTGGCAGACAAATGTTAATTCACAACCCCCCACCCCACACACACACACCAAACAACAAGTGTCGTAAACAGAAAGAGCGAGTAACATTAGTAAGAAAATATTTACCCCACCCACGAAGAATGCGCAACTCACAAGACAGGAAAATGTCAGTCACTGTGCGTTTTAGGAGTCCACAGATCCCCACGAGTGGCCCAAGCTTACTAGTGAAATGAGCCTCTAGAATAATTGCCAAGTAATGATATAAAAACCAGTTAATCAGGCTTCGTAAAAAATTGCTAGGTGGGGAACGAAGGATTCATGCCTTCCCAAATTTGTTTGGCTCAAAATTACGTTACAAACGTAAATGTCATATGAAACGAAGTCGACTAGAATGCAAGCTTGACTCGCCGATTACTCATTTCGAACTTACGCGCACCCATGGGAAAAGTAATAAAGAACCCAGTAATATCCTCAAGAACAGAGTAGACAGTTGTTTTTTGCTGTTGCACTTGACAAAGGCACAATGTCAAAAAGTCATACGAGTCCAAATGAAAGTATAACATCGAAGATGAACCGTCTGGCTTGCAGAAAATGATGTGTGCTCTTTATTTAAACCTATATTATTTATACGTGGAAATAAAAACATTGTTAGAAAAATCGATATTGCTTTTGACTCAGTACCAGAAGATTTCTCTTACAGATCAAATAATTCTTGAAAACATATATGCATATGTGTGTGTGTGTTAGCGTGCAATACACACGTTCATTTCTCAAATGTCTTACACATGAATTAATATGTGTACTCATATATATATATATATATATATATATATATATATATACATATATATATATGTATATATTTATATTTATTATTATTATTATAATTATTATTATTATTATTATTATTATTATTATTATTAAATTAATGTATATTTGGGCAGCCATCTTTCTTTTAAACATGTTTCGTTAAAAACGACCGACAAGGAAGATTTTATTAAATTTTGGTTTACTTTTTCGAGTATTCTCTCATGTTTCCTTTTTGCTGGAGATGAGGAATGTAAAAATGTTCCATAATTAACTTTCCAAGCGCTTTCAGCCACTACACTAGTCATTCTCGATTATATTACTTTTTCTGATCAAGCAAAAAAGAAACATGTAAAAATACTGGAAATACTTAATAAAAAATATAATAAAATCTTCCTCGTCAGTCGTTTTAAAAAAGTTGTGTATATATACACTAATGTATGTATTAAATGTCTTGCAATCGGATTTATCACCGTTAGACATTTAGTTATGTGTATACTTATCATATATATATATATATATATATATATATATATATATATATATGATAAACATAAAGGTTTATTAATGGCTTGAAGTGTTCAATATGAGGGATAGAGCTTATGTAAATATAAATGTGTAAGTCAAAACTACCGGGAAGAGTATGTTTCATGCCAAACGCAAAGGCGTTTAACGTGAAACAGAAAGGCGCCTCTGGATGTTGACTTCACTGTACAGTTCTATGAATAACATGCTGTGAAGTTTGCCTTTCTCTGACTTGCGCCGATAGCTTAGGGGTGAGATCTCGTCTGATGACAAATTAGTCAAATTTCGATCCAGGCTTGAAGTAAACGGTATATCAAGCGCACTGATGAGCAGTGAAATAGTGAAACAGGCTTGTATGCGGATGATTTTATATATATATATAATCCGAAATGTAAAAAGTAGGAACGTAAATTCAAAGAACCTGATCCTAATTAATTTTTAAAATTTTTAATATCAAAAAATGATACAGAAGTAGAGCTCAATGTACTTAAATTTACAGAGCCAATATAAATTAATTTTTCAAAATTCACAAATGTTGAATGAACATTTCAACATGAAATCCCTAAGAGAGAATTCACGTCTTCTCAGTAACACCTGTGTTGCTGAGGAGACGTGAATTCTCTCTTAGGGATTTCATGTTGAAATATTCTTTCAACATTTGTGAATATTGAAAAATTATTTTAATTTATATATATATATATATATATATATATATATATATATATATATACTACCGGTCATAGTTATTAGGCCATCCCAGTTTTTTAAAAAATATTGATGTATTTCATTTTTAGTATTTATTGCCAAGTGAATAATTGTAAATCAAAATACAATGATTCTTTTGTTATTATTACTTTGCAAAATTTTACAAGGCAAGGAATCAAAGATGAACTCGTTCGAATCACCTTAAATTTTCTTTATTCTTCTGTATGCCGTCAGACTAGGAAGTGCTCTTATTAAATATTTATAAATTCATTTGATGCACATGTTATTGTGCAGTATTAACAAAAGAACCATTCTATTTTCATTTACAATTATTCACTTGGCAATAAATACTAAAATATAGTATGAGATACATCATTTTTTAAAAACACTAGGGTGGTCTAAATATGGCCGGTAGTGTATATATATATATATATATATATATATATATATATATATATATATATATGAATAAAAATTCACCTTAGCCGACATGTTTCTTCCTTTAGCGTCTGCTAAATTAATTTTTACTCATGTCTTTAGTTATATCTGACATTATATATATATATATATATATATATATATATATATATATATATATATATATATATATTAAAATAGATACTTTAATCCAAGTGAAAAAAGCAGGAAGGTAAATTCCAAAAACCCGATCCTAATTAATATTAAACATTTTATTTTAATATTTAAAAAAATGATACAGGAAGAGAGCTCCATGTAATAAAATATTACAGAGCAAATATAAATTAAAAAAGGATTAATTCCATGATGTTGAATGACCATTTCGATGTGAAAATCCCCACAGGGGATAACACATCACCTCAGCAACCGAAAAATCCTTTCAGAAACTGGAGAAAAATCAGTCTAATTTTCCTTTTTAAATAGATTTGCAAAGAAATTAAAAAAGAAAATAAAAAAGAAAAAGAAAGAAAAAGATAAAACAAAATAAAAACAAATAAACAAGAAAAGAAAAAATTGACATCGTCTGAGTTCGCAAAAAAAGGAAAGAGAATTGTAACCTAAAAATTAACAGACAGCCGTATTGAATTGAGTAAGGTTAAGCAACACGGAAAAAATGTGGGAGATAAGAAAGAAAAAGGACGAAAGGGAGGGAAAAAGAAAAGAAAAGAAAGAAAAAATTTTTTTATATATTACAGACGCTGGACATATTCAAAAAACCTAACTTCCCAAAAACGTTGAAGTATTAGAAAAAGGCCTTTACTTAAAATCCGTGGGGATTTTCACATCGAAATGGTCATTCAACATCATTGAATTAATCCTTTTTTAATTTATTATATATGTATAATAGCTATCCGCAGACAAACCTGTTTTGCTGTATCACAGCTTATCAGTACGTTTAGATATTCGATTGTTTCCATCCAGGATTGAAACCCGACGGAATTGGCATCAGTCGGTGCTTTTAACCTCTGAAATATGGGCACTCGGTAGAGGAAGGCGGACATTATGATAAATAATAGAAAATGAACTCAAACTAATATTAATTAGGAACAAGGCCAGAATGAGCTGATTACTATTAAAAATGCCATTAGAATGTACATATTAAGACAAATAAAACCTATTTGATATTAGCTAAAAGCATAGGCGAAGGTGCCTGGATTTAAATATCATGTGAACAGTTCTGACACGCTCCAAAAATGAAATCTCTTTTACCTATACAAGATTGTTAAATTCTAATCTCAGTCCCTTGTCTGTCATTTTAAATAAAACCTGTATTATCGAGAGAAAATACACAATACATACACACACACACACACACACACACACACACACACACACACACATATATATATATATATATATATTCAGTATTTCATCAACACATGAAGGACGTATAATGAAGAAATTCTAGTGTGACAGGAAATAAATTTTTCTTTAGAAAAGGAAGGAAGCAAAGAAAAAGTATCTCTAGATTAATAGGTAGAAATGTAAGAAAGTAGGGCAGGCAGCTGGCCCGAGGGGTCACGTTTTGATGATATGAATAATCTTAAGGTTTATCACATGTATAAAATCATGTATTAAAGTCATACGAAATTTTATGATAGTCTTTATATGTCAACTCCCGCAAGCCTTGCCTCTGTAAACAGAGGAACTGCTTACCGGGTTTAAATGTTATTGGACACAAGCTTGCATTTTTCTCGCCCCCAATAATTTCCTTTTTAGTTTGGGACCACTATCCTGATTTCGGAGAATTGTTTAAAAATTGAACTGTGTGCCTATTTCAAAACTAATTTACTAGCTCACTTCGGATCAAAGAGACTTCCTATCCCTGAACTGCCTTATCGTATATTCAGTATTATTGAAAACTAAATTAAACATTACTGCAGAAAGTGTTCTTAAGGGTTCAACTCTTGTCTAAGTTACAGCTTAAAACTGGGAAATTTACTTTACTCAGCCCCTCTCTAAAAAGAAATTGTACGACTTACAGTAACGGGTTAAATAGTTTCAGCATCCTGGCTTAGTTGGTCGTTCCTTAAAATAAAGAATGAATGATAATGACTAATTATTAAATCTAGACGATGGTCCAAAATATAATGTATGTATGTGGTTTAAAATTTATCTTTCTTGTAGAAACAGAGTGTTTGCGATATGAAGATCTACCTCAGTATACATCTGTAACAGTAATAAATAGTTGTTATTGCAATCTGCTACTACATTCTAATAATGATTAATTTTTCATAACTCATGTATTGAAGTCATCAAGAAGAGTGGCCTTGTCCTCCCAGGTGTTCTTTCCAGTGAGATCTCTCACAGTAACACATAATATTGTTTTTTTTCTTCGTCGTCTTCAGAATGCACACGCACGGAGAACGGTTCCATGACGATGATTTACAAGTGCAACCGTCATAAAGCTAAAGCAATCATTCACTCCACTTGCGATTTCGTCAAAACTATCTAGAACTTTACTGCGAAAACTACACTTACTTCTCTCCTATACGTCTCAAATCTATTCCTAAACCAACCGATTTTTTGTATAATGAACCTCGTTAAAGAATCTAGTTTTAAAAAATGATAAAGTTACTAAGATGTAAAAGGAATAAGTGATTATAAATGGACATGATCACCGATGTTGTGAAAGGACACGGTGGATGATAGAAATGTTTCAGAGAGAGAGAGAGAGAGAGAGAGAGAGAGAGAGAGAGAATTAATTTCCATATTATTAGGCGTAGCATTTTTAACGTGCGTAGACCTTTCATCACATGTTTCTATTGATTGTTCTATCGTTTCAACAACTCATATATATTGCTTTACACTTTAAAAACCAAATCGGAAGCTGCAAGGGCCAAATTAAACAGAAACAAAGCAACAGGGCAAGACGGATTTGTAATCGAGATGATAACAGACTTAAACGATTTCGGAATCGACGAGATCAGAGAAATAATAAATAAAATCTACAACAGCAGTGACATACCGGAAGACGTAAGCAGATTTTTTTCATAGCACTGCCTAAGAAACCAGGTGTAAACCAATGTGAACTGAAGATGTCTTCTAGTTTTGTATTCAAAAATCTATTAGTGGTAATAATTTTTTCCTTTAAAAATGTGTTATGGTAATATTTTTTTTTAACATATATTGTTGGTGATATTTTTTCTTCAAAAATGTATATTTTTCTATAAAAGTATTTTTATGTATATATTTCTATAAAAGTCTATGTCTATTTTTATACTTTCATAGTGTTTTGACCCCAGTTTGGGAGTTAACTATTTACCCATAGCTGGGATCCTAACAGGTACTACCACTCCGGGTCAGGGTAGACCTGAGAACAACAGCAATTAATAGGTGATTCCATGCTCCTCACAACCTTCCGATCAAAGGCCTTGCTGCTGGATGCAGTTTACTGTCATATCCAAGACACATTATGAACAGAACGCGCAGAACCAGGTCTGAGATAGGAAAATAGCAGTATAGGTTCGTCAAAGACACCGGAACAAAGAACAAAGAACGCGATATTTATGCGCAGAATGTTATCAGTACAGATGCAGAAGGACGTGTTTCTGTGTTTTTATCGATTACGCACAGGCTTTCGACAAAGTACGTCACAAACATCGGTTAAATCTTCCCAGTAACCTCAACATTAAAATAATGAAGAATCTATACAGAGAATGAGTTTAGCAAATATGCAAAATTAAAAAGGGGTGTAATACAAAGATGTGTCTTCTCGTGTACTTATTCACGCAATACAACGAGGCAATTCTGTGAGAAGACCTAACAGGAATCATTATTGGCGGCCCACAGTCTTAACAATAAAAACAATGATGATAGCAGACACGGAAAGGAAACAATAAAACCTCCTACAGAAGGTAGTGAAGGAAAGCAAGAAGAAAGGACTATGCATAAACTACAAAAAGACAGAATCCATGATTATCAACAAAAGAATGAGCCCCAAATGCAAAGCACAGTTTAGGGATACTAAAATCAAGCAGGTATGTGAGCAATGATGAGGTGTTAGAAAGGATGGAAACGAAAAATAAAATTAATATTGAGCATCAGGAAGAGACAACTGAAGTTCCTGGGGCATGCAATGAGGAATGAGGACGTGGAGGACCTGATATTAACAGGCCAGATAGAGGGAAAAGGAGACAGAGTAAAGCATAACATATTTGAAGGATCTGATCAGCTGGGTGACAAAACGGGGGTTGCGAGATGTTACAGGAGAAAGCGTGCTAAGTGCCACCCGGGATAGAGAGACGTGGAAGGTCATGATCGCTTGCATCCTGAAAGGACAAGGTACATAAACGAAGAAGAAGAAGAAGAAAAAGAAGAAAACGAAGAAGAAGAAGAAAATTTAAATATCTGGAAAGTGTTCTAACAGAGGACGAAAAGTGTGTCGCTAAGACCTGAAGATGTATTGAGATGGACATTTTTTTAATCATATCAACCCGATCAAGGCGGTAACGCTACTGATGTGCAGGGGGCTACATAAGAGAAAAAGATTAGGAGATTGAATAGAAGGACGAACCAATTAGAAAGGAGCAAGAGAAGGATGGGAATACAGGTGTGATGACAGTTGCAAAGGTGGAGAGAAAGGAAAAGGATATACAGGGCGGTGTGGAAAGAATTAAGGTCAAGTAGTTAAGAGATGAGTATTGACCTTGCATTTAAATTCCTGGAGGTTGTAGCCGTCAGGGAAAGCAAGAATAAGGAAGTGAGTTCCACAGGCGGGAAGTGCGAGAAAAGAAGCTGAAGGAGTAGAATTGTCGTCTGCATTTGGTTGATCTAACTGTGAATGGGTGAGACCCAGATGCCAGTCTGGTTGCACGAGTAAACACCTGTTGCGTAGGCACCAGTGACTTAAGTTCGTTGGAGCAGAAGCCATGGAAGTATTTATAGAATACATTCCAAAAGATAAGGGGAATATTGGGAGATATAAAATTTCATTCGCAAGTAAAGAAAAGAATACTGAACTCTTACATGGCATTAGTCCTCTGGTAGAACAGCGAATACTAAACAACCTCCTCAAAGACGGGAAAGAGACTTAAAACAACAGAAAGATTCTGTGAATGCCATTGACCAATCCTGGAAGCAATTACGAGATTTTGGAGAGAATATAAGCAAAAAAGGAAACTTATACTTAAAATTAGGAAGAGGAAGTCGAAATTTTGGGAGCAGGAAATTTTGAGTTCTCTAGAGAAGAAAATTTTAAAAACAATTCCCACTTCTGCGATATATGCATTACTCTTCAGGAATAAATTGAGTTCTTTCGGTGACTGGCGTGTGTATACACTGCTTATATACAACACGTTAAAATTTCCATTTTCTGATTCCATGGCTGAGGGGTAGCGACTCCGACTGACACCAAAGCGGTCGAGTTTCGATCCCTGCCAAGAAGTAAGTGGATGTGTTTAGCCACACTGATGAGCTGTGATACAGCAAAACAGGCTTTTATGTGGATGACTAATATATATATATATATATATATATTAATCAGGCATTTCGGGTCGATTAAGTTAAATGATCGACTTTACAGTTCTGAATAATCCTTTTCAGACTAGGTGGAAAATTGTCAGGAGTGCATTTCGGAAGAAAAGTGCAAGAAATCTGGTTCAACCTTTTACTCTCTGAAGTCATGATCAGGACAACTAGAGGAATCTCACCAATTGTTCTTGACCGACCCTTTTTCATAGCGTGTGTTTGAAAAAGTGATCCTATATGAAAGTGTTAAAGTTTTTTCTAGTCATAATTGATTCTTCCTCCTCCATGTGATTTGTTTCTTTAGGATGTTAGTGACCAAGACTTAATTTCCTGTCCATTGTAATTGTTAATAAATTTTGTCTTTGTTGTGGATTCTTGTTGAGAAAACACACAAAATAATAAATAACAAAAATAGATATGGAGATCGAATATGTAAGTTATATTGAACAAAAATATACAAACACGGGTTAGTCAATTCAGGAATACTAGAAATACAGTTAGTAGGAATCAATATATACAATCTTGTAGTGAAGAAGTATATCCAGGTAATGAGTCTATATCTTTACTGACCAACTAGCGGCGCTACAACTACTCAACGGCATTTAGTCACCTTCCCAATTAAGGCGAAATGCGACACAAAGTATTTTAATGTTGGTCTTCCGGGCCATATATCCCGGCCAAAAATATCTGTCTATCTTTCCCCAGTCGTGATTCTACCTTTCGGCGGACCACGACTGTGTTAGTGCTCTCCGCTCGAAGGCAGAAAGCTGACAGTGTCAATAGTAGAGTACAACTACTCAACGGCATTTAGTCACCTTCCTACTTAAGACGAAATGTGATACAAGGTCTTTTTAATGTGGGTCTTCTCAGCCATATAGCCAGGCTAAAAATATCTGTCTATCTTTCCCCAGTCGTGATTCTACCCTTCGGCGGAACCACGACTGGGTTAGTGCTTTCTGCTCGAAAGCAGAGAGCGCTCTTCACCCGAAGGCAGAGCTGACAGTGTCAATAGTAGAGTACAACTACTCAACGGTATTTACGCACCTTCCCACGTAAGGGGTGATGTGACACAAGGTCTTTATAATGTGGGACTTCCCGGTCATATAGCCCGGCCAAAAATATCTGTCTTTCGGGGGAGCCACGACTGGGCTAGTGCTCTCAGCCCAGAGGCAGAGAGCGTTCACTGCCCGAAGGCAGAGTGCTGACAGTGTCAATATTAGAGTACAACTACTCAACGGTATTTACCAAACTTCCCACGCAAGGCTAAATGTGACACAATGTCTTTTTATTGTGGATCTTCCCGGCCATATAAGCCAGGCCAAAAATATCTGTCTATCTTTCCCCAGTCGAGATTCTACCCTTCGGCGGAACTACGACTGGATTAGTGCTCTCTGCTTCCGAGCAGAGAGCGCACTCTACACGAAGGCAGAGAGCTGACAGTGTCATAGCAGAGTACAAGGACTCAACTATATTTAGTTGTCCCTCCCAATAAGGGCAACATGTTACAAATGGTCAGTTATGACTGGGATTTCCGGGCTATATGACCGGGCCAAAATATATATGTCTATTTTTGCCCAGTCGTGCTTCCACCGTTCGGCGGAACCATGACTGGGTTATTGCTCTCTGCTCGGAAACAGAGAACACCCTCTACCCTAAGGCAGAGTGCTGACAGTGTCGTAGTAGAGTGCAAGGACTCAACTATATTTAGTTGTCCCTCCCAGTAAGGGCAACATGTGACACATGATCAGTTTATAACTGGGATTTCTGGGCTATATGGCCCGGCCAAAAAATGTCTGTCTATTTTTGCCCAGTCGTAATTCTACCCTTCGGCGGAACTACGACTGGGTTATTGCTCTCTGCCCGAAGGCAGAGTGCTGACAGTGTCGTAATAGAGTGCAAGGACTCAACTGCTATTCTCTGTATAGGCAGGATTATATGTACACATCGGCGAGTCCATTCTTATGTGCAGACAGGAGTAGTCCCCAACAGCCTTTTTATTATCTCTCCTCAAATTTGATCTACCATCCAGGTAACTAAACTCACGAGATTGTATAAGCCTTGCTTTTCCCTTTCTCAAAATCAATGAGTATCAAAATTTCTATTCCCTGTTTCCTCATAGAAATTTTAGCTATCAACTATTTCAAATAAATGTATTTTTTGTTTTCCTTAACTTAAAACTTCGACTTTGCTCACCTGTTCTGTCCATGGTATTTTCAGCATCCTTTTGTACAAACACACTTCTATTGCTTCATGTCTCTTCTTCATCTTAGAAGAGATTTTACATCATTCACTACCATCTTGGAGTACTGATGTTACAAAACATTTCACAATTCCCTGTGCAGTATTGGGCTCAATTTTGTCCGCCTTCATTACTAGTTCCTACTCTGAATTTGCCAGCTAATTTGGCATCAGGTATCCCATGACAATTGTTATTTCTCATAATTGATTACGTCTGTGGAATCAATGTCCCTAAAGGGCATCAGTATAAAAGGTATTGTGGTCAGAAAATGTATTTCATTTACAATTTTGTTCTCTTTAGTAAGTCATGATTATTCGAGACCTTTCTGAATATCTTCTTGTATCAATATGTAATCATGAATAAACTCTTTTTATTGAGAATATTCATTTTCAACATCTCCTTCTTTTTCAATACTTACCGAAATTCCCCCATTAATCATCTTGGTAAAACACCATACGATAAAGATTAACTTAATTAATTTTTTGTAAAAAACGTGTTTACAACCATCTCTCATCTATTGCTAATAAGGATAAACAATATATGACATCACTTTCTAAGTATTTTTGGAAGTTAAAAGAAGAAAATAAAACACCTAAAGTTAAATGGAAAATTCTCAAACAAGCTAGAATATCTAGATCGGTGAATGAATCATGTTTCTTTTGTCTACCAAAAAATGGAAATTATTAAATACATGAAAAGTGATATATTATTAAATCAAAGGCATGAAACTATAGCAAGTGTAAACTTTTTACAGTATTAACCTTACTATCTAGATAATTTACTTTAACTATATGATCTCTTTTCTTATGTTATTTGATACTTATTTTCGATTACAATTTGTGATCTATTTACTACCTTAAATTTTAATTTCAAATTTAATTTTAACATTAATTTTAATTTAATATTTTTAATTTTTATTTTTATTTTAAATTTAATTTTAAAATTAAAATTTTAATTTTTACTTTTAATTTTAATATATATATATATATATATATATATATAAAGAGATAGTGGGAGAGAGAGAGGGGAGGAATATTATTTCGGTAAAGAAAATGATCGAACAGTCAGTCAAGTCCCCTAAGAAGAAAATGTTATCTCTAAGAAACTCAGGGAAGGGACAAATAAGTAAGTTTTCAATTTTATGTTTTACCACACACACACAAGCATACATACACATGTGTTACAGGTCGAGCCAAAGGACAATTTCGTTGCGATAGATAGATAGATAGATAGATAGATAGATAGATAGATAGATAGATAGATAGATAGATAATTTGCCTATCTGTGTCTTTTAATATAAATGTATGCATATATTTTTGTGTGCGTATGCAAAACTATAGACACATACGAAGATATACGCACATATATGCGCATATAAAGCTATTTGCGTGTGTCTAATAAAATACGCTTGTGTCTACATTCATATACATGAACAGGATTATCTTTTGCTATACTGAAACTATCCTAAAAACCGATATGCGTAGGAGTCACCGGGGCAAAGATGTTGTTCACCATTTTATGTGCAGTTCCAACGTACATTGAACGTCATCAAAAATACACAAAGAAAGCATAAATGTCTTCCATCTTGCATGCCTATCTTTTCAGTTCATGCGCATATGCACAACAAACGTGCGCCCGCGCATGCTGGTGCACACATACACAAACACCATAACATGGATGAGCACTGATTTAAACTCTGGCGCAGCAAGAAACTTACGGAAAGACAAAAAAAATAAACTTAAGAAAAATCAAAACATTTCAGTATGCCAATCCAATAAAAATCTGAGATTTGAAATCGCAGTGAATCCACAAGTCCTGATTTAATGTGAATTTGAACACAGGTTCAATTCAACTCCACCATACGTAGCTAGCTAGCTAGATAGATAGATAGATAGATAGATAGATAGATAGATAGCCAGCCCTGTTTCACGATCAAGAATTTCCTTTTCCTAAACTAGTTGTTAACGAAAGCTATATGACCTCGTTTGCATTCCAGTCTGTCAGTTAAGTGCGCTACGTGATACACGTTTGGCCGATCATGTCTCGAAAGAGTCATAAAATCTTAGCATTTTTCCGTTTTGTAAGATTTAAGGGATATAAAATATTGTCCATACTGTTTTTGTCCCAAGAGATTTACGCCACTTCTATTGCAATTTTCATGGGTGTTTTTGTATTTAAATTTTCCTTTATATTTTCACTGTTACGTATTAATTTTATTTTTGTGTTATTTAAAATATATATATATCTCAACAACCTCTACCATTGCTCGTTTACCTCGCACCTTCATATGGTTGATGATAGTATAAAATGGCTGATGACAAAGCAGTGATGATTAGAAGCAGGAAGACAGAAGAATACAATAGAGGCAAGC
The DNA here is from genome assembly GCA_037127315.1 of Ascarosepion bandense. Classification (NCBI taxonomy): domain Eukaryota; kingdom Metazoa; phylum Mollusca; class Cephalopoda; order Sepiida; family Sepiidae; genus Ascarosepion; species Ascarosepion bandense. The sequence goes on along the minus strand of JBBBDQ010000525.1, from coordinate 1,773,640 downwards.
AAACAAAGAGTCGCTTGCTTGCTGATTTGCCAATTATGCAAAAGTATGTAAGAAGAATGGCGTATTGTGCGCAAACCAAGTAAACCGCTTGTGTACGCAGGCGCAAACGAACAGCTATCACAACGACTATCGGTTTATTTTCACCAGATATAATCTAGATTGCATTATGGTTTGCATTTACTAAAACGGTATTTAGCAAGTTAATTTAATATACTGCTTATTACGGTATAAAAGCTCTATTTTCTTCACTGAGTGTCATATTATTGTGACCTTGTACCAGACTAAGCTAAAATTCAGGATAAATGCTTAGCTATTTCAATTTAGTACAGCGAGACTATTATGAGGACCCTAGATGTTATGCCAGGATTTGTCATCGGAGACCACAATTTGAACAACGTAAGGTAAGCAGATAACACCGTGCTGATAGCAGACTCGGTAAGGAAACTACAAGACCTGCTACAGAAGGTGGTTGAAGGGAGTGATAAAAAAGACTACAAATAAACTGCAAGAAAACCGAATGCATGGTCATCAGCGAAAGAGCAGCCCAACATGCCAAATACAGGTGGAGGATACTAAAATCAATCAGGTACAAAAATTTAAATAACTGAGAAGTGTTCTCATAGAAAACGGACAGTGCAACGAAGGTGAATTAGCATAGCGAATGACGCGTTCCAGAAGCCGAATAGAGTATTAAGAGACAGAAAAAGGTTGCTAGGAACAAAGAAGAGAGTACTGGATTGCTATGTGGTGTCAGTTCTTCAATATGGCAGTGAATGCTGGACAATATCATCAAAGATGAAGGAAAAACTTGAAGGCAACTGAAATGTGGTTCTACAAAAGGATGCTGCGGATATCATGGGTCGAGCATGTGTGCAATAATGTGGTTTTTGAAAATTTGGAAACAAAAAGGCAATTAATACTGAGCATCAGGAAGAGACAGCTGAAGTTTCTGGAACATGCAATGAGGAAGGAAGGCTTGGAGAATCTAAAACTAACAGGCCAGATAGAGGGAAAAAGAGACAGGGGAAAGCAATGGATAACATATTTGAAGGGACTGAGCAGGTGGATGACAGAACGGGTGTTGCGTGATGTAACAGGAGAAAAACGGGCTAAGATTCACCAGGGAAAGGGAGACGTGGAAAGCCATGATCGCCTATGTCCTTAAGGGACATGGCACAGAAGAAGAAGAATTTCAATTTAAGAGTCATCCTTATCCTCATGATCTTCACTTCCTTTGCGGAACAGATTCCCACCTGGATGCTTTCCTGAACATTGCAATCTTAAACCCTTCAAGTCAAAGGTTAATTTTTATCTATCATAATCTCCGCTCTCTTTGCGGAACTGACTCCTACGTGGATGTTTCCATAGACATTACACATTTAACCTCTTTAAGTCAAGGGTCAATTATTATTTACCCTTCATATTCTAATAATCTACCCTTCATATTCTAATAATCTACCCTTCATATTCTAATAATCTTCACTTCGTAACACCTCCTCTTACATTTTACATCACACACCTTATTCAGTAACTCGCTGGTTTGAATGTCTCTCGTGCCTTTAATTGAATAAAATCTTTATAAAAAAATTCTTATCGCCTCTTTCATTTATTTCACAAACCTCATTCATCATATCCAATTTCCTGGTCCCCCTCTAGCTTGAGTAGGTCTTGGGTCTTATGTGAATTTATAGTATAAAAATCTAAAAAATATGTTTGTATGTTTGCAAAAGGTAGGCTAAAATTGTAGATTCCTGTTGATCAGGTCGATTCTTATTAATTATTCGAATATTTCCTTTTTTATTTTTGTTCCTGATTCATGTATGAATATGTGTATTGTAAATTTCTTTTAATCACGTTTCGGGGACGGGACTTGTAAGAAAAAATCTTGGAGAATATTTTCATAAATAAAATATTAATTTTATCGAGAAAATATTTTGTCTAGGTTATATATAGTAACGGTTCCACGTCTTTGAAATCTGGGAGGAGTTGCAAAATAGAACTGCGACCATAAGTTTATTTTTCATTTTTTTTTTTCATATTACTAGAGAATAAACAACCTAGATTGAGAATATGAAAAAATAATGAAATTTTATAAAAGTTAGAATATGATTTAGTGGGCTGTGCAAATTCATTGTAAACTGAGCCCCCTACAGAAGCCAAAGCAAATATTTCTTAAAACGGAAAAATAATTATTTAAAATTTGAAAAATCCTAACCCTACTCTAACCCTTACTTGACAATTATAATACTTCCTTATAATGCGCTTTGTACGGTAGGCCACATACTATATTAGTGATAGAGTTTCATAGGGTACATTCAAAATATAGGCTACATACTATACCAGTGACAGAATTTCATAGGCCTCATTCAAAAGGTAGGCCACATGCTATACCAGTGACAGAATTTTGTAGGCTAAATTCAAAAGATAGGCCACATACTCTACCAGTAACAGAATTTCATAGGCCAAATTCAAAAGGTAGGCCACATACTATATCAGTGACAGAATTTCACAGGTCAAATTTAAAAGGTAGGCCACATATAATACCAGTGACAGAATTTCATGGACCAAATTCAAAAGGTAGGCCACATCTATACCAATGACAAAATTTCATAGGCTACATTCAAAAGGTAAGCCACATACTATACCAGTGACAGAATTTTGTAGGCCAAATTCAAAAGATAGGCCACATACTATACCAGTGACAGAATTTCATAGGCCAAATTCAAAAGGTAGGTCACATACTATACCAGTAACATAATTTCATAGACCACATTCAAAATGTAGGCGATATAATATAGTGGCAACGTAGAAACTGTTACCACATGAATTTATAGGAAAGCAATAAAATTAACGAAAAAAAAAACATGGTGGTTGTTTCTTCCTCGAAAAACAACTGCTGTGGAGGATCGCATCAGTCTAGGAAGCCCTCTGCATAGCGAAATCGATGCCATCACTGTATTAGATACATGGAGCTTCTTTTTCGACGTTGTGTTTAGATTGTATGGCTAGAAAAATTACGACTGAGTAGTATGCCCCATTCTTTCGACCTTGCGCCACCTCTAAGCTACATTTAGAAAATTATTTGGGCGCTTTTCTCGTGATAAAGGGGTGAGTTCAGTCTTTACTGGGTGCACCATTTTATTGGCCTTGTGCCACACCTAAGCTTCACTTAGAAAATCACCATATCTATTGAGTTTTTATTTTGAGGTAATCTTGCATAATAAATGAATAATATGAAATAAAAATGTTATAATATTCTACGAATTGTAAAATTCTTTCCTCTTTTTTTCATTTTTTTCTTCTTACTCTTTGATTCCGTCGTGGGAAATTTCAGCCATGGCCGAAAGAAAGCACTCTGCCCAGGTGTACAGCTTCATCATTTTACTGTTTGCATTCATACATATGATGATTGTCTACCCCATTAGTTCATTCGAGCTATAAGTCATGTTTTTAATCTTGTTTGATGTCTAACCACTGTTCTCGACAGATAAATACTGGTGGGAGCACCGGTCTAGTCGCCGATGATTGCGGGACGGCTAATATTGGGTTACACAGTACCAGTAACCCTTACAGACAAACCTGATATTCTTGGATAAAAAATATTGTAAATAAAGAATTATATTTTATTTCGTCAAGCGTCAAGAGAGAGAGTCCGCAATAAATTAAAATAATGCGATTCTTTCATGTTTTACGTAATTACAATAGTAATGAGTTGCTGGTGCCAGCATTGTAAAAATACTCCGTGAAATTCCTACGGGTTCAATAATTAGTTACCCATAGACTCAACGTCGTGCATATAATAAAATTATCTAAGTCTATGCCACAGCTGTACAAAGCCCAATGAGATATGAAAGTGGTTTCTAAAATATGCTTTATCCCTTTGCAGTAGGCGCCCATTTTTGTGTGTGTGTGCATCTGTTTCTTTAGTGTGTGTGTGTGTGTGTGTGTGTGTGTGTGTGTGTGTGTGTGTGTGTGTGTGTGTGTGTTCACAATTACACACGTATATTAATTAATGCATAAGCATGTATTCGGTTAAACTGAAAACCACAAATAGGATTACGCAACGCTCCTTGTTTCAAAATAAAATTTCACCCAATGAAAGAAGCATAAATCAAAAAGAGGAGGAGACACTTTTGATGAATAAATGCTCTTTTTCATCTCTTTAAGGATCTGCATTCATTGAAAAACTAACGTAGGCATTAAGAGCATAAAATGAATCCATACATAAATCGAATTTCTTTCTATACCCTGATAGGAAATATAGAGATACCCTATATAGCCGAGAGCCTGATACCAAAAATGCTTGGGTTTATCAGGAGAAAATGCATTCCATTTTGGGGTATGCATCACAACTTATTTCCCTGTATAATTGGAATAGATAGATCTATCTATTGCCCGGTTCACACTCCACCCACGTCTATTGAACAGGTTAAGAGGCTCATCCCTCGTTCCCTGTTTAGGATGTGGTTTCTGGCCTTCTCTTTTCTAATCTTTTCACTATTACGTAGCCCCCTGCACATCAGTGGGGTTACTGCCTTGCTCGGGGTGATACGATTAAAAAAAAACTGGATCTCAAGCACCTGATTTACTGCCTGTCGACTACTTTTTATTTTTTATCTATATTTCTGAGGTATTTTAATTATTTACACTATTTACACTGTTCGGACTGTTGACCTAAACTTTGTTGACTTCGATTTTGTTGACCATATGTGCCCAGATACGCCTGATTTTTCTATTTCCTCTCGTATTACGAACTTACAGTGTTCCTACAGTCTTATGTTATCTTATCAGCTGCATGGGATGACGTACACACAGTTCTTAATCATGTTCTACTCTATGGTCGGTCTTACTCGGAAAAGCTGTCTACGAAGTGTTGAAACACTTTTGAAGGTCTTCTTGGTGTTATATAGACTACATAGAGTAGGTAGACCCGGCTGTTTTCCAAGTGTTGTCATCCTCTTGCACACGTTTATCCCACTTTTTGGAGCTACTGTCATTTATCCAGGGTAGTTCTTATGTTGGAAGCTACTGCTTATACTAACTATTTCTTGTTTATATATCCCTAGGTCGCTACTTATGACATTTGCTCGATGTTGTAAGCAGCGGATGGCAACTTTCGTGACACTGTATGAGAGACTGGAGTTAAATTTGAGATATTATCCCGTGAATGTTGGCTTGCAATATACTGATGTCTTGAATCCAGGCTCTGTTCGAGATATTAGTACATCCAAGAATGTTACCAACTTGATATTTTTTTCATTGTGAACTGTATCGAATAAGACCATCGATACAGTTCACAATGAAAAAAATATCAACACTATCAAGCTAATCAGATCATACGAAAGGATCTTACACAAAATAAATAGACAGAACTTGTCTATATTATTCAATGAAACCTGCATTAATGAAAAAGTGCTGCCAAAATACACACAATATATATATATATATATATATATATATACATATATATATATATATATATATATATGTATATAGTCCCATTCAGAAGCGTGTTGCTTGTGTATAAAACTCAACATCTCTATCAGGTTATCTGTTCGTTATGGTGAACCTCCTACGAGAAATACACTCGTCCTTTTGCTACATATAGTTTACCTCCGTGACTTCCAGAGAGCAGCCAACAGGGACAGTTACGAACAGTTACGAGCAGTCAAGAACAACAATTAACGAAAGCATTTAACGAAAGTAACTAGTCAGGCAGCGTAATAATACCTTCGGACTTATTTATTTCTATATTACTTGTCATTAATACTTTCTTTGAATATCTTGTTTCTGGTTATATTAATACACTGTTTGAACCTACCTTATTGTCCCGTGTTTTACTTCCGGCACAAACCGCTCAATACAACTTTACCACAAGTCCTCAACAAATTGTCAACGAAGATCCACAACGCTCTTAGTATACTAGTACGTTCTCCTAGGAATAAGTCCAATGTTAGTCTGTCCCTGACAACCGATAGTGACTCCATAGAGGTTAACTCTCGGTGAACACACTCACCCCATCTAGACTCACTAACTGGTTGGATTAAATGAGAGAATATTTCTTTAATTTCAGGAAATAAGTAAAGTTTCGGATAAATGATGGCAACTTTTCTATTAATGAGTCGGAACATTGGCAGTTAACAACTGGCCTAAGTAGAATCTGCGACAGTTATCGTTTTCTTTTCAACGAAGGATATTTCTTTACTATAGCTACCAATTCCAATGAAATCTTCTAGCTTTTCTGTATATTCTGTTCTTTTCCGTCACTACAGTCACATTGCCTTTGTCATATTGTAGTATAATAATGCTGACATTTCTCTGCCAGCGTCTCCAGTTTCGTGATGTATGATTTGGGCAGCTTGATTCTCTCCAGTGTCTATCTTACTTTCCATCTTAGCTCATCCACCCGAGCCTGAGAAATATTCAAGTTTATTTCCTCGATTCTGGCATCAATGTCTAAATATGATATCCTCCTGATGGTTGTCGCGAAGCAGAGAACCTTGTTCAGTACTAACTCTTCAGAAGCACTCAGCTGATGTGGACTAATATTGATTACAGCTTTCAATTTGGGAGTGATAGACCTCGTATGTCAATTTCTGATCTATTAATCCGTTCAACCTTGACTGCATTGAATTCTTGTCTAAAGGATTTTATCCGGATCATACTGGATCCTCTTTCTGTCGTTTACATCCGTAATTCTATTGAGGAAGGCATAGAAGATTTTGAATTGAATTTTTTCTTTCATCCAACATTTTTACTGGAAACTTTCTCGGACAAGAATTTGTCCCGCTATTTCTACAACCAGAATGGCTCGCCTAGTCTTCTACGGAAAGTCTTGGTGCCAAGCGTGATGTGATTAGATGTAAGTCTCTGCTTTGATGTAGGAATGTTAATTGTGTCAGTTGTGAGGGATTTTTTATTTGTCTCCATATTTTTGGTATATCGAGTCGGTACCGATCCTTTAATATTTGTCTATATTCCTGAGATGAGTTATTGCAATTATTTACTCTATTTACATCATTGGAACTGTTGTTCTCATCTTTATTGTCATATTCACGACGTTTCGACCGTTCTACATTCCGACGTTCTTCAGGTGATTGGAATTTTGAACTGAACCCTTTAGTTTATTCACGATGTATATTGTTCTAGTTTCACATCTACCCTGTGTACACGAGAGCAACACATTTAACTAAAAGTGTGCAAGGGAACAACAAGACCCAGATAACAGTCTCGGTCTTTCTACTCTATGTGAAAGGATTATCAGAAAAAATACAAAAGACCTGAGGTCGATATGACATCATAACAACCTTCAAAAGTGGTTTAAAGTAAGATCTATCATAGAGAACATGACTAAATATGTACGGTATCCTGTGCATCTGTGGTAAAAAATATAAAGGAAATTAGGCTGCCAGCTTAAGGTAAGACTGCAAGAACACCACAAAGTCGTAATACGTGGGAAAATAGAAAAATTAGGCGTATCTGGCCACATACAAAGACACAAGGGAAATTACTACCCAAGTAGGATAAAGTTTCAATAATAAATAGAGAACACCACCGGAAAATATGTAAATTTAAGGGGTCAGCGCATATGTCCACAAAAATCTTTCAAGTCGTCCAAGCATAGAAAAGTATACAACATGGTAAACGGTGTGCTAGAGAAAAAACAATCACAAACAACAAAATTGTAATATGAGTTCTAGTAAAAATTATTGGGGACATCCCATAAATTCATACACCTCCGAAAGTAGACATGACCCTGTGAATAAAAGCGTCGGTTGGGTCTAGTGTATTGACCCAAAGTGTTGTGCGATCTATACCCGTCTATAGCAGAGGTGAACAAAACTTAGAGAGTTACGTTAATTGGTCGTCAGGATTCTTGGAACTAGAACAATTTACGCTGTTGAATGTAACAAAGTGTTCATTGCGAAATTTACAATGATGTGAAAAAAATCAGAGCGTAAAACGGCTGAAACGTCGTGAATATGGCAACAAAAATTAGGATAACAGTCCGAAAAAAGTAAATAATTACTTTTAATTTAGAGTGCAAAAATAAAAAAATATGTGCTCTACTTTTAGATAATTATCGTAGTATGAACATGTGAATTACAGAACCGCCTTTTGTCATTTCAAGGAATCCTTAGCAACAAAAATTAATTATCAAAATTAAACAAATTCAGGATTAATTAAAACTTATGAGAAAATTATCTGTTTGAATGCAATTGAAACTCAATGAAAAGCATGAGGGCTTAATTAATGGGCGGTTTAATTAAAAAATTGTGAAGAAATAATTAATTGAGAAAGAAGGGTGGGGTTGTTGTTTGTTTAGGGTCTTAGTTCTCTCAAATGCCTCATGAAAATTTTGCTGCGGTGTTTTCTATTTCTGGATCAAGCCATTGTTCTTTGGCAACTTCTTTCAATGCTTTAATTCCATACAATCTCTTCCATAAATATTCACTATTTCACACCAGTTAGGTGTTGATATTCAGAGAAATAGCCATGGAGATTAATCCGATTTAAACACTCTCATTATTATTATTATTATTATTATTATTATTATTATTATTATTATTATTATTATTATTATGTCATTTTTATCATATTTCTATTTCTGCTATGGTCGCACTACCAACCAAGTCTGCGGGAAGACCTAAGGCAGGTTGTGGCGTGTTGTTATGGCTCCATTTCATGTTTTTTCTCTCTTCCCCATCATCCCTAGCGTTACATAGACAAAGTTCTCCTTAGTGTGTGGGCTGTGCTTAATAAGACAATTTTTTGTATATCTCTTAAGCGGGGGTTTCCAGGGATTCTTTCAATGTGTTGTTTGTTCCATTTTTATCATTCCAAGTGCACCTACTATCACTGGCACAACTCTTGTTTTCAATTTCCACATTTTTTCTATTTCAATTTCCAGGTCTTTATATTTTGACAATTATTATTATTATTATTATTATTATTATTATTATTATCTGATAATCTTTCCGACTTTTAGATCTTTCGACCGGGTGGCGTCGCTTATATCTCAGCTTCTACCTGTATTTTAGAGCAACAACACTTTCATCCACGTATGTGCTGTTCCAAGGAGGGCAGCCATTTGCACATTTCCAGTGACGTTAGGTAACTTCAAGGCGTCCTGTGAGGCATAAAGTTCTGATTGGGCCAATCACAAAGGATAATAAGTTACTGTTTCGTATATTTCACTGATTTTTCTTAATAAACCTTGATACCTCTGTATTTTGACTGCTCAAAGTTCACAAGCATATATTATTCATAGCAGGGTTGCGGTTAGGGCTAGCGTTAGCTGCTTTTGAGAATAAATGGGTTATCAAAGTCACTAAACTCCAAGCAGTTGTTTTTTGTTATTATTATTATTATTATTATTATTATTATTTATAATAGTAATTATAATCATTCTTTTAGATTGTTTCTCTTGACTTTTCAACTTAGTAATAATAAGAATTCGATCTCAGTCAATTAAGTGCCATACGCGATACACGCTTGGAAGATCATGTCTCAAAAGAGACATGACTGACTGTGCAGAAGATTATCCCACAGTAGGTTGCCATTGCTTTCTGCGGTAGACTGGTTACCAACCAAGGTTATAGAACCCAATCTATCCTGTTATTTAGCCCATAACTGGAGGGAAGAGAAGGGTATTTGCGCGAAAGTGAATGCAAGGCATTCAACTGGAATTCAGTCTCAAATCAGCTGAAGTTTTTGAGAAATAATTGCCATTATTATTTGATGATGAATTGTCATTATTATTAATGTTTATTATTCATTTTTTATCAAGTCTTTAACGAATTACTAGACATAATATATTCGGTGCATTCGTTATAGTTTTGCACTCACCTAAACAAATTCACGCCATCAGGATTTTTTTCTACCCTGATTTGCTTTCACCTCCAACCAACTCTTGCAAAGCCAAACAGCGAGAGGGAATGGATGACGGGAGAAGGCTTTGGTATAAATAAAAGCTTCTAATTCTGAACCTGCACGTAGGCGATGAATTTAGTCATCACCCCCATCACCATAAAGGAAGCTATCACCAAAGAAGAAATTAAATTCCGGTATACGAGATAAAGCCGACAACCATGATTGTGATAGAGACTGGAGTTTACTTTTTATTTATCGTACGAGAAACAAAGACGTATAGTTGTTATGCTAGAGGGTGTGGGAACGGGCTAGTTGTCCCAACCACTAAAGGGTAGCACGTAGCAACCTTAGAGTCGAGAACCCTTATTTAAGGTACCAGAAATAACACTATGTTTCGGTGAGTATGTGATGGTTTGATATATATATATCTTAGATATTTTGGTGTTTACTCTCCGTACCAACTAGTTCACCCGGTTACGTAGTGGACGCGACTCTTCTACCCGTGTTGTGTTTAGGTAATACTTGACGAAGTCCCAAGCTCAAATTGAAGTGTCCCAAATGCAAGCCAGCCCCGAATTCCCACCATCAGCACTTTCTTCTTTTCTGATTTTTTTCAGCTCCAACCAATTCTTGCAAAGCCAAAAGGAAGCAAGTTTTGGTGAAATTGGAAACTTATAACTCGCTAAAGAATATTTCAATATCTTTTTTTTTACAGTTCATGGTTAGTGCCGAATTAATGTTAAACCGAAGATATTCGGCTTTAATAGATGCTAATAAAATTAACCGTTTTATATATTCAAGTATATATTACCGTGAGTTCCTAGTTTACATTCACAAGAAGACACGGCATTATTTTTGGTCTTTCATGAATGAGAATCATCTTCCTAATTTAGAATTCACGCATATTTAAATATTCATTGCCTTATTAACTGTAGATTTTTTTCCTTAACTTTGACGTTACTGAATGAGAAAAGAAAAATAGAATATTTTCTGAAATTTCGTATTTACTAATGAGTTAGCAGGCATTTGTTATAATTTTGTGCTCACTTAAATTAGGTTTAGCATATAGACAAAGTTTGCGATAACACTGGCATTAAATATGAAAGATAGAGGAATTCTCAAGCAAAAGAAATAACAGAATGGAGATAGAAATAACAATATCTAGAGAAAGATCAGAGAGAATAATAAATAAAAAGACTATGCAGAATTCATGCATCAAAAAGAAAACAAACAATAAAGGCATAAAAAGGCACACATAAGACGGAACTGTCTTATAATTGACTAGCACTATAACCCGGCATTGCTCGGGTGTAATGAAAGCTTTAAAACTAATCCATGGTCCTGGAGCTCAGACTCTTTGGACATTGGCACGAAAGACTAAAAAGCAATAGTTGTTTCCAGTTAAAGCGAAACCGTATACTGAAAGAAAAATGAATGGATGTAAGTCAAATTTTGATTTCCTGGTATCGATATCAAATAAGTTTTTTTCGTCTTAAACTGAATTTTGAAGGCTAAATAAGTCCTCTGAGTAAATGGTATCACGGCTGAGACTAAGAACTACAATTATACCTACTTAGAGCCAAACCCAAAGCAAAAACTAAAATAAAAGGGCTGAAAAAATACAGACATACAGGCAGATAAACAGACACACACACAAACATCTTGCCTTTTATATATATATATATATATATATATATATATATATATATATATATATAATCGATTTTCTGCACTATTGTAAGAACTGCAACATTGAAACTTCTTAAGATCGTTTCTTATGTCTTTGTCTATGAGTGTATCAAATTATTTAATGTATTGATTAAAATCGGACAACTCCTTCTATAACCCGATTTTTTCGATTATCGATTTTCGATATGTATTGGGTGTACCTCGACACAAATCTTAGCTAAGAACAATCGCAGACGCTTATAGTACAACTGTGTAAATTTTTTAAAAAATCGTTTCAGGTAACGGAGTTTATAGGTAACGGACACACACATACACAGGCAACGTTCCATTTATAAATCAGTTTAGATAAAATTATTCATTTCTAATTGATGGCAGTATTCAGCATTTAAGCCTAAATAATAAATAATATATATACATATATATATAAACATGTTACGGAAAGTAACAAGACTTGGTTATAAACAACCGACAATTTGAAATGATTTGTTTACGAAAATATGTGTCATTCGGCAGGATTCGAACCTATGTGGATAGGGGTCGCAGGTTCGAATCCTGACAAATGACACAAATTTTCGTAATAAAAATTTATAGTAAATAATTAGGCCGGTAGATATAAATTTATAATACTGTTTAATTGGAAAAAAAAATATCTACTTAAATATGAATCTCCATTTAAAACATATTGTTCAAACAAATCATTTCATGCATATATATATATATAATAATGTAGACAACTTAAAATCTCAAGCAAATTTATTTCAAAACGGGGTTGGAATGCTTTAGCAGTAATTACAGCTCAAATTCTGCATGCGATCAACTCGTACAAAATTTGAATTTTTTTTCCAAATTATGTTTTATCCATTCTCCAGCTAAAACACATTCTAAATCTTTCAATGATCATGGCAAAGGATATCGATTCCTCACTTGTTTTTTTCTAAAATGAGCCATAAATGTTCAATTATGTTGAGATCTGGGAACTGTGGTGGCCAGATAAGTTGTTCTATTTCACTAGAATGTTCTTCGTGCTATTTAGCTACAACTTTAGCAGTATGAATGGGTGCCTTATCATTCTGACAGATGGCATTTCCTTCCGGAAATAGTTCTTGAACCATATGATGAAACTGATCACTGAAAACCATGGGACATTGCATCACTGCATCATTAAATAGTCCTTACTGTTGATTTTAATAAACTTATTCAAATATTATGTGTAAAAAGAAGCCAACAATTTTAGGTAAAAAATGTAAATACTACTTATATTAAATCAACAGTTGTATCACCGAAGTGCATACGATACACAGAGAAAGTGAGCTGCAGTATTATTCAGCACAATATCCCGTGCTAAACGGATATACACAGAACAATACAATAGTTACAAAGACAGGCAATACAGAACTTACGAAACAGAAAGGAGGGGTTTAAATCGCAATAGTCGCCGAAGTAATCAGTTCGAATATTACTCGATGGACACTCGAATATTACACCTCGAATGCTAGTATTCTTTACTTAAATAGACCTTTTCAGACCATGGGACATTACATCACTGAGAGTGCTATGGATGTGTCAGCAAGAAACAAAAATAGACAAACTTTTGACAGGTTAATCACATTTTCTAAATTATGCTATTATGGTACTAGGTGTTTGCATTATTTTGTTCACTACCTGTATATATATATATATATATATATGTGTGTGTGTGTGTGTGTGTGTGTGTGTGTGTGTGTGTGTGGTTTAAATGCTGATTTCCTAAGCAGATTGAAAGATTAACCTGAGAACCAGCTTCCTGGTTCTTCTCATTTATTTTGTTACCTATTCAAATAAAATTTGCAAATGTTGAGTCCGAAAAAAATCTTGTCGAAACTTCAAGTTAATTTCTAAGACAATATTTGCATATTTTTCAAAGACTTATTTGATCACTCATGTGGCACATGTTTCTCTTCTCCCCAAACGTTTGGAATTTACAGGCTTTCAAAGAATTGAACCTCTTCCTATTAAGATAATTTGGTACAGTCCAAAATAAATGGCCATCTGAAGATAAACGATTAGGTGAATACGTCGAGTATAATCGGATATCTCAGTTATGATATACAAATTTCTGTTAGCTCTTCAAGGAGGTGTGAATGTTCCGCTTGTCCAATTCAGGTGGCTTTTCCTCAGCTGTTGCCTTTGCTCAAACCAATTTAAAACTGTACTTGCCTGGATGTGGGTTGTGGTCCAATGGACATCGACTCGGAACGAGAAATCGGAGAGCCGCATTCAAATTCCAGTTGAATTCATTGCATTCACTTACGCGCAAATACCCTTGGAAAAGGTATTAATCCATCTCTTCCCTCAAGCTATGGATCAAATAACAGGACACATTGGGTTCTATAGCCTTGGTTTGTAACCAGTCTACCGCAGAAAGCAATGGTACTCTACTGCGGGATAATGTTCTGCCCAGTCAGTCATGTCTCTTTCTAGACATGATCGCCCAAGCGTATGGCACTGACTTGTCTTATTGCCTGATTTTGTGGAAGGTGCTCCTAATACACAATACCCTTCCAATGTAACCAGATACACGGTATAACATTCTTTAACTGGTTTTGCGTTTTCATTAAAAACTTTTCCGCCTATATTTTGGGAAACTATCAGCAGTATAATATTAGAGCCATTACATTGTGAATGGGTCCTGGACTCAATTAGTCTCCGGTGAGAGCTCCCGATATCATAATGAGTAGTATGTGCTAGAACTTTAATTTATAACAATTCACAGCAAGTTGTTGACGCATGCATATCCTGTGGGCGTGACTGTTTCGCTACCCAATCTTCAACCGAACAAACTGATTTCTAAACGATATCTTCCCTATATAACAACATAATATATACCTTTTACTCTTTAACCCTTTACCTCGAGCGTTTCTTAGACAGTGTAAAAAGTCATTTGTGATCGTTCCTTTAAAAAAATGGGTCTTTTTTGGTGCATTTAAGTAGAAATCAGCTGATGGGCTAATTTTTCCGGGTAAATCATGAGCCAAACAAATATCGTAACGATTGATGTATCCAAACTTTTTCAGATGCTTTACAACACTTATAGGGAATATGTGGAGTATCAGGTGTCGTGCGACTTAGATTATTTCAGCATTTTGGTTTGGTCATCAGGAACGACTGCAGTAATTTTCGGTATTTAAAAAAAAACTAATTAAATGGCAAAATTTCCTCCCATTTTCATCCATTTTCACATTTAATATAAAAACATTTAAAATTTAAAATACACAAACTAATCAATCACAAAACCGCATTGCAAGATCAGTTTTCACAATATTTATACGTGCCATGAATTTTGGCCACGTGAGAAACGAAATTCTACTCCACCTGTTGAAAGATACTTCGAATTTTTGTTTCAACCTAATATAATAGCAATTAGTAAATTAAGTGCCATACGTAATAAGCGCTTGGGCAATCATGTCTCGAAAGAGACAAAACTGACTGGGCAGAAGATTTTCCCGCAGTATTTTGCCATTATTTTCTGCAGTAGGCTGGTTGCCAACCAAGGCTAAAGAACCCAATCTGTCCTGTTATTTAACCCATAACTAGAGGAAAGAGACAGATTAATACCTTTCCCAAGGGTATTTGCCCGTAAGTGAATGAAAGGAGTTTAACTGGAATTCGAACTCGGTTCGCCGATTTCTCGTTCCGAGTCGATATCAACTGCACTAGAACGCACATAAGTATAGTTAAAAATCTATCCCCAGCGTTCATCCACAGTTAAATATTTAGGATTTCAAATGTTGGTTTTCAAGGCATGCATGCTCTCTTTCATGGGTGTTTGTTGCAAGACAACCGTTCCAAGTTTGTGATGCACTAAACAAGAAAATAAGCCAAACAAGAAAGACGAAAATTAATGAAAAAAGAAAGAAAATGGGATGTAAAAAGAGAGACAGACAAAGAACACGAGCGTGTCTGGAAGAAAAAGGAACAAAAAGGAAGATGAAAGCAAAAAAAAAAAAAACCAACTCCAACAGAAGTAGGATGTAGAGAAAAGGATGGGAAAGTTCGAGAATCTCTTTGGGAAAATAAAAGCCAACACGTGTTTAGTCGAGTGTAAAACCTACTCGAGTCCTTCAAAACGGTAATCAATCAGATCTGGAAAAAGAATAATCGCGAAAAGAAACAGAAAATAGGAAGGAGCCGCTTGCTTCCAATTTCAACGACCGACAACAACTTGATCTGTTTGCCTGTCTTCTCTTTACGAGGCTGGTCGGCAATTCCTGTAAAAGGGCGGGAAATGAGATTGTGAAATTTGATACGAACAAAAACAACATGGCGGATTCGACGTCATATATCAGCGCTTCCCCGCCTCCATAGTCACCTACTTACAACGTGCATCTGTATGTATGAATAAATGTGTACTTGTATACTGTCGTGTGCAATTCTTATCGTTAAAACAATTACTAATTTATCTACGTGTGTATCTTTTGTTTATCAATTCATATCAAGTCTAATGTTGAGGGGCTAGTGAAATGCTTTCGGATAGCTCAATTCTCAAATTCTAACAAAATGATAAAATGTTTCTGTTTTACTTTTTTTAAACTGACAATTTTTTCATTATCCACACATCCTGCTTAATTGAGAAAGTCTTTTATAGACACACACGCGGAAGGCCGTGTGTGTGTGTGTGTGTGTGTGTGTGTGTGTGTGTGTGTGTGTGTGTGTGTGTGTGTGTGTGTGTGTGTGTGTGTGTTACTATATTTGGGTTATAATCAAAGTAAATGTGTTTGATAAAATCCATTATCTGATAACACAGGTCCATCGGGGAAACATGCAAAATAGAAATATCATAATCACACACGCGTTATATATAAACTTATTTATAAATGGAACTTTGTCTGTGTGTGTGTGTCTGTGTATGTGTGTGTCCGTTACCTATAGACACCGAAAAGGCTGAACAGATTTTCTTGAAAATTTACACAGTTGTACTATAAGCGTCTGCGAGTGTTCTTAGCTAGGTTTTGTGTCGAGGTACCCCCAATAAATATCGAAAATCGATAATCGAAAAAATCGGGTTATAGAAGGAGTGGTTCGATTTTGATCAAATTTGATACACTTATAGAAAAAGACATAAGAAACGATATTCAGAAGTTTCAATGTTGCAGTTCTTACAATAGTGCAGAGTCTGAGCTCCAGGACCATGGAATTAGTTTTAAAGCTTTCATTACACCCGAGCAACGCCGGGCTATAGTGCTAGTATATATATATATATATATATATAATCAAATGTTGCTTTATTTACACTACTACGCTTTATATATAGTTATATATTTTATGCAAGTATGAAAAGAAATGCACTAATTATGTATATAAGGAAAGAAATATATTGTTCAATATTCTTATGAAGGTATTTCATTTTATTTATGACTATGAATATTCACTCTTTTGATATAGGCAACAATAATTACAAAGAGAGCCAGCCTTTAAAAACATATATTCCCGAATTACCTGGTCGATATTTTGGTGGGAGGCAAAATACAATATTTGCTGATTGTTATATATAATCTATAAACTAAAAGTTTTGAAAACGCACTGTATTTAATAATTACTAATAATTACTAAGTTCCATATCTTCTTTATTTTAATTAACACTATATTTGAGGATTCTGAAACTGTCTAACCAATTAGTGCATAGTGTACAATCTTTCCTTTTTAGAGAGGCGTTCATCTAAGATTTTAATGTCGCCTGTTCTATGATTACCATTTGTCAGCAACATAGATGAGGCAGAATGTGGTAACATTTGAAAGAAACTTTATCGAAGAAATAATCAATTATTATTGCTATTATTATTATTATTATTATTATTATTATTATTGAGTAGATGACAAAAAACTTCACGAAAAGAAAGTTTCTTTGACCTGCAAGTTACTAGTACAATACTTTTCAAAAAGACATGCAACCTTAAATTTTACCTATATATATATATATATATATATATATATATATATATATATATATACGCTCTCACCCTGATTGAGCACTCTGGACAAATGGTAGACTTTGAAAAAACAGTAGTTACTCTAGCATCTACGCATAGCTCATTCAGTGATGAATTAAAGCACATACGCTAAATGTTCGCCTCCTTCTACCGAACGCCCATAGCTCAGAGGTAGAATCGCCGATTGACACCAATTCGGTCGGGTTCCAATCCTGGGTAAAAAGCAATCGAGTGTCTAACCGTAATGATGAGCTGTGATACAGTGAAACAGATCTGTCTGCGGTTGAATATATATATATATATAATAAAAAGTGCGAGAAGACGTGAACACTTTGTTTAAAGTGTAGATTTATTATTGTTATTATTATTAACAACATTACTTGCTTTTTGTATGATATATTAAATGTCCATAATGCTATTTGTGACGCTGCACGTGTTTTGAGTCTAAAGTTGACTCTCTTCAGGCGAAAAACTTGTCACTTCACATATCGGAATCCATTTGCTTTTCTGATGGCAAAGGTATCGTGTATAAATAGATAAGTCAAGTGGTGGCCAGGTCCGAGAGTTTAAATGTGTGCGGGCGTGTTGTTGTTGTTTTGTTGGGTTTTTTTTTGTTGTTTTTTTTTCATACTCGCACGTTAAGTTTCTTCTGTCGCCTTCGTCGCCTGTAAAACCTTTTTTTCATTGCCTTGCGAAATTTGATTTCGTCTTCATACTTGAAAATTGTTTTTAGCAATTTTTATTCAGTTCTACTCAACGAGTCATCTAGTACTTTTTATTGCTTTGGAGATACTATTTGAATTTAGTGTGTGTGTGTGTGTGTGTTTATATATATACTCATAATAATAATATGGGGCAAATATTATAAATATATATAGATAGATATATAGAGAGAAAGAGATAGGGAATATAATTCACACACACACACACACACACACACACACACACACATATATATATATATATATATATATATATATATATATATATATTGGATTTACAGAATCGTCTAAAATCGAAGGGTGCGTGTCATTTTCAAAAGTATTAACTAACACACTTCAGGCCAGAGAAACCTTGTTCTCATTAAGGTTTTTGTTATATATTCAATAATAATAATAATAATAATAACAACTTAACCCGTTTTCCCATTACTGTTCTTTAAAGCGTTACTACTTATTGCTTAATGTACGTTGCTGACAAATGCTAATCTTAGAATAACGCGGACTTTGAATCTTAAGTAACTGCCACTCTAAAAAAAGAAAAGAATTAAGTACCATGCATTTATGGATTAAATAGTTTCAGCATCCTGACATAGTAGATCTTAATAGATAGATAGATAGATAGATAGATAGATAGATAGATAGATAGATAGATAGATAGATAGATAGATAGTGAGAAATACTAAATGTTTAGAGTTATCAGTGTGTAAATGTAAATCATAGGCGGCGCCATCATACTTTGACGTCATGCAAATGGCTGGACGATCTATATCAACTATGTTCTGACATCTAGTCTGCATGGTCGTGGATGCCATAGGGATGGGAATTTTCAATTGTAAAATTATAAATATATTCGTTATTTCTCAATCCTCGTTGACTTGTGTATACCGGAATAACTGATGGAAGGCTATACTGACCACTGTGGACACTGAAATATCCGATTACAGATCATTAATAATCGTAACCAAAGATATCTGCCTGTGGTAACAGATAAGGGAGACTGGCTCAGAGCACATCCAATGTCAATACAGGACACACTGTACACATATAAGCGTTTCACTATGGCTCGTGACGGCCCTAATTTGACCCTTGAGGACAGACAACGTGTGGTGTGACCCAGTATGTCACTGTTTTAGTCGTTTTGTGCTGAGAGTAGAGTAGGGTATGGTAACGCGCAGTTGTCCAATAATTTTGTGGGTGTGTTTATGTGTTGGGTTTGATAGTTCTTATCAAAATTTCATTGAGCAGTGGCCATTACTTTTTCCTCACAACGTAACCGTTTGCCCTCATCAATATATTTCAAATACTCTAAACAAGAATAATTTATTCAAGCAGACCTAAGTTGTCCACAATTGTTATGAGGAGATATTTTGGACGCTTTCGACGAATGCAGTGGCCACAATATTCCACTCGTGCCTTAACGACCCATAATCAATAGGTCAATTAATACGTTATGTCCGCGACTCATGCAAATATCTATCGAGACATATCTTCCGAATTATCATATCCACTTGTAGAATCAATATCCAGACGATACTGGGTACCTAACAAATGATTGTGGTGCGCCAGTTTGCTCTTTTAGGCTACTATTTTCGCATAGCAACTAGGTCCCACACTTTTGCTGTGAAACCAATAAATTGTAAACGCAAATTCTACTCCATCAGCTTCTTTTCTCGCACTTCCCGCCTGTGGAATTCTGTTCCGCATACTCGCTTTCCAGATAGCTACAATCTCCAAGAATTTAAATGTAATGTCAATAGTCATCTCCTGTCTCACTAACTTACATCCGCTCTTTCATGCTTTTTCTTCGTCCACCTCACTCTCATCAATATTCTCTTCTTTCTTCTACTCTCTTCCTGCAACCTCTCACTCCTTCTTATAACATTTCTCCTATGTAACTCCCTTGCACAACAGTGGCAGTAAAATGCCTTGCTTGGGGCGACACGATTATAAAAAAACTCCTGTCTTTTTAAGATGCATATCCCATCGGATGACCTGAAACGTCTCATCCCACATGGTGTTGAGAACCGATTGTTGGGTCAAGAACGACTCATGAAACTTCTAGAGAATAAATGAATAGTGCCACGAGTACAAGCATTTTTCTCATCTCATTAGAGCCGATATATTCTCAAAGTTTCTAAGCGTTCAAATTGTATGAGATTAAATTGCTCGAGAAATAAAATGGTCATCTTATTCGATATACTTTCCAGAAAAGCAAAAGAATACAAAATTTTTTCTTCTTGTTGTCTTTTCAGGAGGTAAGCGATCATGGCCTTTCACGTCTTCCTATCTATGTTGGCTCTTAGCATATTTTCTCCTGTATTACCACGCAACCCCCGTTTTGTCTTCCACCTGCTCAGGCCCTTCAAATATGTTATCCACTGCTTTCCGCTATCTCTTTTTTAACTCTCTGACCTGTTAGCATCAGGTTCTCCAAGCCCTCCTTCCTCATTGCATGTTCTAGGAACTTTAGTTGTTTTTTCCTGCTCAATATAAATTTCCTTTTCGTTTCTATCCTTTCCAAAACCTCATCATTGCTCGCATGCTCGGTCCACGATATCCGCAGCATCCTTTTCTAGAACCACATTTCAGTTGCTTCAAGTTTTTCCTTTATCTTCAATGAGATTGTCCAGCATTCACTGCCATATTGAAGAACTGATATCCCATAGCAATCCAATAATCTCTTCTTTGTTCCTAGCGAAATTTTCCTGTTTCTTAATACTCTACTCAACTTCTAGAACGTGTCCTTCGTCATGCTAATTCGCCTTCGGATCTCTGTGTCGCACATTCCGTTTTCTGTTAGAACACTTCCTAGGTATTTAATTTTTTTATCTGCTTGATTTTAGTATCCCCCACCTGTTAGTAGCCTAAAAATTTGTTAAACCAACCTCCGTTCAGAGATTCAAATAGAGTCTCTCATGACAACGTTTTAAGTGTTTCATAATCAAATTAAGTCTTTCTATCCCCTTCTCTCTATTTTTCTTTTTCTCTCTCTCTCTATATATATCCTCTTTCTCTCTATCTCGCCCGCTCTCTCTTTATCTCTGTCTTCCCCTCTCTCTGTCTCCCTCTCCCTCTCTCTCTCTGTCTTTCTCTCTCTTTCTTCTTTATTCCTCTCTCTTGCTGTTCTTTATAAGGTTTCTTTTTTTTATCCTACAGACATTTAATGGGATGTTCTTTGTACATCTTTCTATTCCTAAAAGACTCCATTAAACTAAGTTTTAGTCAGCCATTACTTCCGTTTCTTAAATCTAATTAAAATTGCTTTAATTGAATAAATTTAATTAAATGCCATTCTTATTACCAGCCACCAATAATTTGCAGGAAAAGGGAATACAGATCAATTTCATTTTCTTCTGATAGTTTTATCGCCATATTTCGAATCGTTACTTTCATCAGAGCGGGAATAAATCTTTGATTATAATTTTGTAGAAATGTTTCTAATGTTCCGTAATAATAAAATAATTTTGTCATCTTTTTTTTCATAATTCTATATAGTTTATATATTTTGAATTTTTGTTTTATATTATTTGTTATTAAATTTACCAACCTTATAAACATGAGTCGGTGATTATTCTAGTCTATTTTTTTCGATATTCATATAATTTAATATTTGCAATTTCGATGAGGGATCTTGTGGATTGCTCAGAGGAATTGCAGAAATCGATTTTTTCCTGTCAAACTGATGAAAATGTGTCAATCTATGCAAGACTGTGTTTTCCGTTTGAAATTTGTTTCTTTTTTGTTTAAATTCCATCATTCGATTGTCGTTAAAACTCCGAGGTAGAAAGCATCAAAATTAGATTTAAAATAATGCTTTTTTATATTCATATCAGAGTCAACTGATTATTATTTGTACCCATTGACTTTTTGCACAAATATTGATTGAAGTTATATTCCATAACACTCCAGAACTCTTCACAGTATTCTAGCTGGTTATTATATTATGATAGTCACGATTTTCCGCCGGATTTTTCGTTCTTTCATTGTTTTTGCCAAACTGTTTCATGAGATCCGATTATGAACGGCACTACTGTCATCGCCATATGTTAGTTTAGTTTTCTATAATGTTAAGATAGTTATTTTTCTTTTAGATTTCTTTAATACTGTAGAAAACCCGAACAACGAATTTCATTATTTGGCATTTTCCTGTTCATAATAACTGGATCCCATTCTCTACCCTTGATTGAGGTGCATTAGTTTGAATATCACTTGTTGAATAACAACAGTTATAAAAAATGCTTCAGTGTATGAATAAATTATTCAGTATAGAATATAAGGATGTTGAACATAGAATAGGTTGCGTGTGGTGTATATCCACCCAAAATCACAAATTGTAAAAACATCAAACTGAAAATTCGGGTAATATTCTTAAGTAGACTTGTCAGATCGAGACTTTCATATGGCAACAAACATGTTCAGAAATATTTTTCAGCATTATACAACCGCTTTTTCAGATCAATAATTTGAATCGTCTGAGTGCTAGAAAACACAGTCAGTCAGTTAAGTGCCATACGTGAAACATGCTTGGGCGATCATGTCTCTTTCGAGACATGACTGACTGGGCAGAAGATTATCCCACAGTAGGTTGGCATTGCTTTCTGCGGTAGATTGGTTGCCAGCCAAGACTATAGAACACAATCTGTCCTGCTATTTAACCCATAATTGGAGGGAAGAGACGGATTAATACCTTTTCCCAAGGGTATTTGTGCGTAAGTGAATGCAATGGATTCAACTGGAATTCGAACTGGGCTCCCCAATTTCTTGTTCCGAGTCGATATCTACTGCACCACAACGCACATCCGAAAACACAACCCTTCTTAAAACCTCTAGACTGGCGCTACAGGATCACAAAGCACTGTGCCAAAGATATAAAATACATGATTTGATGACGTTCAACAGTAGCTATAGCACGTTTTTTTTTATAATCGTTTTGCTCCAGGCAAGACAGGACCGCTAGTACAGCGCAGTGGGTTACAGTGAGAGTAAAAGAGAGAAAAAAAAAGAAGAATGTACAGAGGATGTCAAAGAAAGGATAAGATAGATAGATAGATAGATAGATAGATAGATAGAAACAGACTGAGATAGATAGATAGATAGATAGATAGATAGATAGATAGATAGATAGATAGATAGTTTGGAAAATGGTCTAAAAAAGGTGTGCGCAAAATATATCTGTATACTTTGTTTGATCAAGAAATGATGGAAAAGACCGTGAAGTTAACGGCTTGAGATCAAATTCAAATTTTGTCATTGCCTTTGCCAGTGTGATTAGACATCGATTATAAGATGTTAGACATATTGGAAAAATAAGTTATTTCTGTAGACAACACCCAAAAAGAAAATTGTGAGATGTATATTTTGTTTTCCCTTCAGGCAGAAAACGTGATCTGCCTGACCAAGAAATAATTGGACAGGCCACACATTCATAGAGAAAGAACGTCATCACACAGGCATGCGTAAACACTTGGATAGACTCATATGTATATAACAAAATCTACAATACACAATTTCAAAATATTGACATAGACATTTACAATGATTAGTGTAGTACAGTATTAAAGAGTACATATATGTACATTTATAGATCTATATTCGTCATCCACATACAAGCCTGTTTCGCTGTAGCTAGGCTCATCAGTGTAGCTAGAGACATTCACTTGTTTCTGGCCGAGATTGAAACACGGTCGATTTGGTGTCATTCGGAGTCACTAACCCCTAAGCCATAGGCGCGTATGGAATCCGTGAAGAGAACTTTTAGCGTGTAACTATACAGATATATTTTGCGCACACCTTTTTTACACCATTTTCCAATCTCTTCACCTCTATCTATCTATCTATCTATCTATCTATCTATCTATCTATCTATCTATCTATCTATCCCAGTCTGTTCATAACTATCTATCTATCCCAGTCTGTTCATATCTACCTATTTTCGTCTTTTCTATATATCTCACTCCGTTCATTATTTATCTATAAGCGGGGTATGTATATATATATATATATATATATATATTAGTCATCCACATACAAGCCCGTTTCGCTGTATCACAGCTCATCATTGTGGCTAGACATTCTGGCCGGGATCGAAACTTGACCGATTTGATGTCAGTCGGAGTCTCTACTCCCTAAGCCATCGGCGCAGAGAAGGGAAATTTTACCGTCTTGTATATAAGCAGTGTATACACACGCCAGTCACTACTATATATATAGAACTAATTCTGTCAAGATTATCAATAATTAATCTATAAAATGAGATCGTCTTGAAACCCACCGGGGATCGAACCCGGAAAGAAAAGAAATGGAAGAAAAAAAGAAACAAATGAAACAAACGAAACACCTGAACAGAAAGTCAAGCATTCATAAGAAAGAAAAAAAAAACAAAAACCAAGACGAAAACCTTAACAATAAAGAGCTCAATACGAAAGCAGAGTACACAAAGCGAAAGTAGAGCAAACTAAATCGAAAATCTAAGAGTGAGCCAATAACCTACCACGGTTTCGCTTAACAGCTTGTCAGGGAAAATTGGATCCATAATGCTTACGAGTAATTGGAATATCCTTGAGCGAGCAACCCATATATACTCTCTCCAATTTTCCCTGGACGAGCTGTTAAGCGAAACCGTGGTAAGTTATTGACTCACTCTTAGATTTTCGATTTTATATATGTACGCATCGCTCATTCACTAATGAATTAGATCACTCTGGCTATTGGGCGTGTATAATGAGAATATACATGCTAAAAGTCTGCCTTCTTCTACCGTGCGCCTATAACCCAGGGGTAGAACCGCCGACTGACGCCACTTCGGTGGGGTTTCAATCCTGGGTTAAAAGCAATTGGAGTCTAACCGTACCGATGAGCTGTGATACAGCGAAACAGATCTGTCTGCAGATGACTATTTATGTTCTCACACCCTGATTGAGCACTCAGGAAGAAGGGGAGACTTTGAAAAACAGTAGCTCCTCTGGAATGTACGCATCGCTCATTCACTAATGAATTAGAGCACTCTGGCTATTGGGCGTGTATAATGACAATATACATTCTAAAAAGTCTGCCTTCTTCTAACCGTGCGCCCATGGCCCAGAGGTAGAACCGCCGACTGACGCCACATATATGGGGGTGGGTGGGTATGTAAGTGTGCAAGTTTAATTAAAAAATAATTAAAGTTCCTTGTTGATTCTATTCACTTTCTCAACATTTTTCGGTTTGTATACTAAATATATATTCTAGTTGAATTCATTGCATTCAGTTAGGCGCATATACCCTTGGGAAAGGTATGAATCACTCTCTTCTCCCTTCGGCTATGTGTTTAATAGCAGGGCAGATTAGGTTCTATAGCCTTGGTTGTTAACGAGTCTACCACAGAAAGAAATCCCAACCTACTGCGAGAAAATAATCTGCCTAGTCAGTCATGAATCGAAAGATATATAGAACTAAATCTGTCCTGCCATTCAACCCATAGCTGAAGGGAGAAGAGATGGATTAATACATTTTCCTAAAGGTATTTGCGCGTAAGTAAATGTCAAGAACTCAACTGAAATTCGAACTCGGCTCTCTAATTTCTCAGTCCGAGTCGATATATAAATTCGACTACAATGCATATCTATAACCAATTTAGTACTGCGCTGAAACGTATAAAGTCTTCGTAGCATAGCAACGCGCTTATCTGAGTTTGAATTTGAGTTTTGTTTAACGGCATATCAACCTCTGTGAGTTATTTAATGCCAAAAAGTTGGGGATTTAAAGTATTTTTTTAATGTTCAGTTATCGTGAAATAGTCAGATTTTAATGATTTTTTTTTGATTTTTTGATTTTAAAAAACTGAGAATGTCTTCTAGTTTTGTATTCAAAAATGTTTTGCTGAGAATTTTTTTTCCTTCAAAAATGTGTTATGGTAAGAATTTCTTTTCTTCAAAAATGTATTGTTGGTAATATTAAGTTGTCCCAAAAGTTCGTAAACATTTGCGATATGGGTCTATCTGGTCCAGCACAATCGAGACAAGCGATGGGTTCAGAAATGGCATGAGACACCGTCGGTTCCAAAATAAGATCGATTCGGCAAGAAAGTCATGTTGTGCGTTTGGTGGAACTTTGAGGCAATCGTGCATTTTGAGTTGGTTCCGAATGGTCGTGCCATCAGTGCCAAACTTTACTGTCAGCAACTTGCACGGGTCTACGAAAAGTTGGAACAAAAGTACCCAGCTCTGATCAACTGAAAGCGCGCTTTGATGCAGCAGGACAATGCCAAGCCGCACACCGCCAGGAAGACCAAAGACAAGTTTGAAGAGCTGGACGGCGTTGAGGTTCTACCACATCCAGTCTACAGTTCTGACTGTGCTCTATCAGATTACGGCCTTTTCCGCTCAATGCAACACGTTCTGGAGGGCCGCCGATTCGACTCGTTTGATGAAGTCGAAGAAGCGTGTGAAGAATTCTTTAATTCGAAGCCGGCTGACCAGATCCGAAAGCATGCAGAAAGTCTTCTAAAATGATGGTCTTTATTTTGAGCAATAATTTTTGTTGTTTTGCGAGTAAAATTTTCATTTTTTGCAAGTGTTTTCTGGTAACTTTAGATACTTGGCAAGTAAAATTTCAATTTTTTGCAAGTGTTTACGAACTTTTGGGACAACCTAATATTTTTCTTTCAGAAATGTATATATTTCTATCACGAAATATTTTTATGTATATATTTTTATAAAAGTGTATTTTCATACTTTCATAGTGTTTTGACCCCTGTCTGGGGGTTAACTATTTGCCCATAGCTGGGACTCTAACAGGTGCTACTACTCCAGGTCAGGGTGGACCTGGGAACAACAGCAATTAAGAGGTGGTTCCATTCTCCTCAGAACCTCTCAATCAGAGGCCTTGCTGCCGGATGCAGTTTACGCTTATCTGAACTATTACTGTGAAAGTATTTATAGAAAAGACACAAGGTAGCAACATCGCGGAAGTGAGTGGTCACGGAAGTCACTTAAGCAGAGACGCTACATCAGGACCAATAATTGTGCTAAATGCGCAGTACTTTTTTTGTGTAACATATCTCTTCAGGGGGTGCGTGGAGGGAAGACTAAAACCAAAGCTAATTCGTCTTTAGTCGTAACCAAAATTGAAAGATATTTTATCACAAAAGTGATGGAAACATAAACAAAAAAGAAAACGAATCCAAATGAAATCGCTGAGGTTACAGACGTCAAATGCATAAGTAAATAAAAAAAAGTAAAAGAAACAAGAAAAAATTTCCGTGCGCACGTTTAGTTGCACCAACAAACAAATTTAGTCCAATGAAATTTTAAAGAACGAAACGTCACACGAAAACTTTTTTCCCACTTATTCATTCATACATCTTTCCACAAATATATATATATATATATATATATATATATATATATATATATATATATATATATATATATATCTACATGGCCGTATCTGACTACCGGGCACAACGGGCATGGGTCCAGGCCGATCCGTGCAATCATAGTGAAAATCCGGGCAAGGAAAAATGTCTTCGTCAGAAATCAAACTTAAGAATTCATGAAGAAAGAAAGAAAAAAGAAAGAAAGAATGAAAGAAAGAAAAAAGAAAGAAAGAATGAAAGAAAGAAAGAAAAACGAAGAAAACATCCGAATGAACATAGTAAAAATCTGTTTATTTATTAATTTTGGGAGAAAAGATTGGTTATACTCAGAAAGTCCGAACCTGATTTCCTGCTTTCGTTCACGTTCTGTGTCTAATTTCCATTGGAATAGCCGAAAAAATCCGCAAAAATCATAGTTTCTGGAAACGGATGACACTGATGACGTCATCACATTATCAACTAATAAATCCGGGCAATTTTCTCTGTGCCCGGTGTTTTTTTAGCATCAACTACGGCCCTAAGTGAGAGAGAGAGAGAGAGAGAGAGAGAGAGAGAGAGAGAGAGAGAGAGAGCGCGATTGATAAATTATTCTTTAAATTACGCAAAAATTAAAAAATGACAACTTATTTTCACAGATATATTTACCAAAATTACACAAAACATCTTGAAATACTAAAGATTAAAGATATTCAATAAAATCGCCATTGGACGACATCGAAATCTCGTGCAAGTCTTCTGGTCAGTCTCCTTGTTTAAGTTGGTGAAAGCTGTCATAATCCTTTTTAGTTCATCTTTGGTATTACAAGAAGTTTTTTGGGTTTCTCGATCTACTGTGCCCCGCATATAATAATCTAGGGTGTTGCAGTTTGAAGTGTTAAGCGGCCAGATGTAAGGGTGATGTACTCGCAGAATTGGCTGACTGCACCATGATGTTGACAGGGTGTATCATCCGACTCTTTTCGAATCTTCTGAACTGTTCTCAGATTGACACCCAAACACACTGAAATTTTCGGACTGTAACTTCCAGCGCGAATACCAAGCAGTACGGCATTCTGTTTCAAACGTTTTTGCGGTGAAAATTGTGTCATGGTGCACTTTTTCTCAAAGATAGTGCCCAACTGACCCTACTATACTGTGCAGCCAAAAAAATCAAAACTAAAAAGCGTACATTTTCTGATAGGGAAATGACTATGATATATATAATATATTGCTTCAGTTTCTTCTTAAGGAATGTCATCTAAACAAAAGATACAACAGATGTCGAGTTAGGTAAAGATTCATTTTGATCATTACATATTATTTTATCCAGGCGTAACTGCGAACAATCCGTAATGTGAATGTTGTTTTTAAAAGATTACTAAAGACAAGCAAAAAAAAACAAACTGGAAAAACAAATGAAAGATGCGTTTTAGGTAAAAGATCAAAGGAAATAAAATTAAGTAGAACTGATTCGCAAAGGGAGACAATTCCGGTATGCGTTCAGTTTGTAATCATATAGGAACGTATAAAGGCAATATATAGATGATTGCATGCACGTACGTACGTGCATGTGTGTGTGTGTGTGTGTGTGTGTGTGTGTGTGTGTGTGTGTGTGTGTGTGTAATGGATAAAAGTTATATATATGAGCTTGCCAAGTAAGTAAATGTAGAATCATGAAATGAACAGAAACATACTGAAATGGATAGATAGGTCAGGAACAGAATGAGCTAGCTAGCTAGCTAGCTAGCTAGCTAGATAGATAGATAGATAGATAGATAGATAGATAGATAGATAGATAGAAACAGAGTGAGATAGACACAGATAATGAGCATATTGTGATAGATAGATAGATAGATAGATAGATAGATAGATAGATAGATAGATAGATAGATAAAAAGAAAGAAAGAAAGAGATTGAGATAATGAGCATACTGTGATAGATAGATAGAAAGAAAGAAAGAAAGAAAGAAAGAAAGAAAGTGAGATAAACACATAGATAATGAGCATACTGTAATAGATAGATAGATAGATAGATAGATAGATAGATAGATAGATAGATAGATAGATAGATAGATAGATCAGGGACAAAATGTGAGAGGTAGATAGAAAGGAAGGGTGAACGTGAGATATGAATTTTAAACAACTCCCTTCATTTAGTAAATACATTAAACAAATTAAAAAACTATGCAATCCATGAGGATTTAATACTAAGTCAATTTAACAATAATAATTAATAATAATGCTTAAATGCATACAAAATGCCATAAATATTTAATAATAAATAACAAGTTAAAAGTTTAGAAACAAACTGGCACAATATAGAATAATTATATTCTGGTAAATAATTTCTACCCAAGACTTTAGAATGATTTAAAATATGGCCATTACCGCCTGTCCAATAGCCGTTAGGATAACACAATGAAACCGATATACTTGATTGTGCAACACGTAATGCCCTATTCACCAACGTATATTAATAATCAAGCTACCACCCGACACAGTTGGCCTGAAACTGCATTCAAGCAGCAAACAGTGTGTTATCACTCAACAAGTTAAACTCAAGGATGATTCTTCTTCTATACACCCTGCTCTTTCAGAACGTACACTTCCGGCCACAATTATTAGACCACCCCAGTTTTTTTTAAGAAATTAAGCATTTCATACTATTTTTAGTATTTATTGCCAAGCGGATAATTCTAATTGAAAATAGAATGTTTCTTTTGCTATTATTACTTTGCAAACTTTTACAAGGCAAGGAAGCAAAGATGAACACGTTCGAATCACCCTAAATTTTCTTCATTCTTTCATT
Source organism: Ascarosepion bandense (assembly GCA_037127315.1). NCBI lineage: Eukaryota > Metazoa > Mollusca > Cephalopoda > Sepiida > Sepiidae > Ascarosepion > Ascarosepion bandense. The sequence continues at coordinate 1,743,248 of JBBBDQ010000525.1, read as the reverse complement.
GATGAAACTGCAATAGAGGTAATTATTAAATATTTATAAATTCATTTGATGCGCATGTTATTGTGCAGTATTAACAAAATATCCATACTATTTACATTCACAAATATTCACTTGGCAATAAATACTGAAAAATAGTATGAAAAACATCATTTTTTAAAAACACTGGGGTGGCCTACTAATTATGGCCGGTTATGTAGACGATCATGGCCTTCCACGTCTCCCTATCCCTGGTGGCTCTTAGCACACTTTCTCCTGTAACACCACGCAACCCCCGTTCTGTCATCCACCTGCTCAGGCCCTTCAAATACGATATCCGCTACTTTCCTCTGTCTCCTTTTCCCTCTATTTGGCCTGTTAATATCAGATTCTCCAGATTCTCCTTCCTCATAGCATGTCCCAGGAACTTTAGTTGTCTCTTCCTAATTCTCAATATTAATTTTTTTCGTTATCATCTGTAACGAGGAAGTTAGAAACGTTTTTCGCCTCAAAAGCCTTGGGTCATGACTAAAATAGTCACCTTAGTAACAGTAGTAGTAACTGATCATTCGGTCAGGGTTCTACCACTCCAGAAAGGAGAGTAGTATGAATTAGGTCACTGGGCCAGGTTCTACCCTTCCCAAAAAGAGATTAAATAGCCAGGTAACTATGGTTACAGTGAAAAGAAGGAAAAGACCAGGGGAAAAAGAGGGCTAGTGAATATAGGCCCCTGTTTCTATATAAAAGGGAAGAAATAGTAGAAAACCTCAGAGAGTTGTTGGGCTACCGGTCAGACGTGACCTCTCTCCGGCTATTCGTTCAAGACGTCGAAAGAACTTTCTATCCAGCTACCAGCTTAAATTCTCCGCGCGAAGACCTTCCTCAACATCCAGTGAATACACCACGTGCTGCCGTGAAAGGTAAAGATTGTTTTGTTAATCACTCTGACCAAACCCTATCTGTGTATAATTATATATATATATATATAATATTTAGCCGATTTGAATGATCTTTTTCCATTCCGCCTAAACTTCCTCGTTAGACTCACCTCTTATTTTCCAGTGAATATTGTGTGAAACGAGTACGAAGTTGAACCCGTTCTAGTGTCCGTATATAATAGTTTTGTCACCTTATTCCTGTGTTTTGATGAATATTTTTGTGTGTTATAATAAATTTCCTTTCTGCATAAAATTATCTTGCGTTAGAGTTTAATTCACTTCCTTCAGCATTATTCCAACTAAAATTATCTTTTTATGTGTTGCTGACCCTAATGGGTTCGTAACACATCCTTTTCAAAACATCATCATTACTCACATGCTCGATCCATGACATCAGCAGCAACCTTCTCTAGAACCACATTTCAGTTGCTTCAAGTTTTTATTTCATCATTGATGATATTGTCCAGCATTCACTGCCATAAAGAACTGACATCACATAAAAACTAGTGCTCTCTTCATTGTTTCTAATGAAAGTTTCCTGTCTCTTAATACTTTACTCGGATTCTGGAACACGTCATTGGCCATGCCAATTCACCTTCGGATTCTGTGTCACACCTTCCGTCTTCTGTTAGAACACTTCCCAGGTCTAAAAATAACGTTTGGCGCAAATAAAAATATTGGATTAAAAATAAATCCCTTATTTCTTTAAACATTAGTTTATTTACGTTTGGATGACGAAAGCAAGCATATATGGTCTTTGAGAATCTGGAACTAAAACAAGAATTGGACGTTTCTTAAAAGGGTAAATAGATCCTTACTTGAGTAAGGACGCTCTCCGTCCAGAGAAGGTCGGGCCGGCGGTGGTTTTTTCTACAAAGAGAGGCGCAGATTCAAACCTTTGTTCGAAGGCACGTATTTTCTAACTTTTCTCTGGTGTTCAGGCCGATAGACGTAATATACACAATTAAAAAGTCAAATACGAGTAGCCACCAAAATTCCCAGGATTACAATATATAACTACCATGAACAAGGAGAGAAAGAAAAATTCAAATCTCGAAACGATCAGTTCATTAAAAGCACCTGATGATTGCATAGTTCATGAAACAGTAAGTCGTGCTATAGACGGAGGATAATGTATATATTTATGAATATACATCGTGCACCGTTTTATTAAAACCAGAAAAATATTTATATATATGAGTGTGCTTGCGTGTATATCCATGTTTATATTTATTGATATCTATCTATCTATCTATCTATCTATCTAAAACCAGAAAAATATTTATATATGTGAGTGTACTTGTGTATATCTATGTTTATATTTATGGATATCTATCTATCTATCTATCTATCTATCTATCTATCTATCTATCTCAATCTCTTCATATCTATCTATTTATATATATATATATATATATATATATATATATATATATATCTAAAACCAGAAAAATATTTATATATGTGAGCGTACTTGTGTATATCTATGTTTATATTTATCGATACTGACTTGGCAGACCGCCTGCAGTCTCTCTCTTTCACCGGCGAGACGTGGCTTCCCTGTTCTCTTCTATAAATACTTTCATGGTTTCTGCTCCGATGAACTTAGATCACTGGTGCCCCCTAGGTTCGAATTTGCACGTGATACTAGATTAGCAACTAGATCCCACCCTTTTACAGTGAAACCAATAAAATGCAACCGCAACTTCTACTCTAACAGTTTCTTTTCTCGTACTTCACGACTCTGGAATTCCCTTCCACATGACTGCTTCCTCGACGGCTACAATCTCCAGGTGTTTAAATGTAAGGTCAACAGACACCTCCTAACACAATAACTCGCTTCCATTCTTTCAAACATTCTTCCCATCCTCTCAAGTACCTATCACCCCCACCCCCCCCCCTTCTGCCATTTCCTATATCTAACCAATCTTTCTATTTACCCTCCCCTATGTAGCCCCAAGCGCAATAGTAGCAGTGGAATGTCTTGCTTGGGGTGAAACGATTAAAAAAAAATTGATACCTATCTATCTATGTATCTATATATATATATATATATATATATATATATATACATATGTCAGCGAAACAGTTGCTGGTAGAACTAACATAGTGTAGGTAAAAAGTGCTCAATGCAGAATCAAGACTAAAGAACTGAATATGCAGAGCTATCAATATATTCAAAAAATGGAACCTCAACCACTTACTTACTATCAATATTTCGTCACGCTGGTCTCTTTAGGCAAACAAGTTTATGCCTGAAGAGACCGGCGTGGTCGAAGCATAAGTACAAAGTGAGTGGTGTGTGTTCCATTCTTGAATATATATATATATATATATATATATATATATATATATATATATATTATTCTAAACATATATTGTTAAATATAACATATGAATATCTATTATGTTTAATCATGAGTCGTTCTAAACATAGTATTTTGGCTTTAATTTCAGGTGAAAATAAAGACAAAAATTATCCAGCACTTGAATATTTTTTATTATGCTGTTTCTAAGCTTTCAGCTCACATGACCCATTTCAGAGTGGTTACAGAGACGTTAACATAAAGACATCCACCATCGAAGATGTTCTCTTGTGTTGACATAAAACATTGCTAAGGTACGATAAAAGTCACCGAATATCAAACGCGGGTCGTAAATGCAGTTCTATGACGTCACAACACGTGAGAGACCGAAATGTTAACAGAATCATATGTTTAAATGCATTATGTGTTGTGAGCAGATTGAAATGTGATTTTATTAAGTGATTTTATTATTATTAATAATATTAATATTATTTTATTTATTATTGGGTTGCATCAATTATTTCGCGTTGCAATAAAGCTATTAATGGATTGGTTGATAGTTTTTTACAGCTTATCAATCTTCTACCAGAAAATAGTTTTAGATTGTAAAAATGTTTTGGAGATAATGATACATGTCCTGAAAGTTTTCCTATAACGTAACCTTTGACTTTCCCAGGCGTATATATATATATATATATATATATATATATATATGGATTAAAATAAAATTGACGCCATGATGTATATAACACCTACTTGACAATCACGACTGTGCCGCTTGGTATGAGGATGCATGGTTTTCTGTTCTGCACAGCGCCCGTTCGACCTATCATCTACGTGTTCTGGAGGCTGTGTACTTAAAAATACACCAGCCCAGTCTGTGCAGACAAAAGGATCACTTCATCCGCTCCTTACGGCTGTTGAAGGCTTTGGTGAGTTCCTTTTTTCCATTTTATTGGTCTTGTGAAACTTTGCGTTTACACCCCCTTACATTTTAATTAATTTCGATTAAAATTTTGTTTTTAATCGAGTTTCACCTTCCATTCTGCAAGTTATATTTATGTGTCCTATAATCATTTAAAAATATTGCCAACGAGCAACTTTCATAATGTGTTTGGCCGAAAAGGATCCTATTGGGTCATATACATTATGAAGTCATTTTATTTAAATCCATTTGTTTTTTCTGCAGGTAGAAGTCTTTGTATATATATATATATATATATATATATATATATATAAGCATGCGTTTTAGCTATAGAAGAATCCAAAGGACTATCCTGTACATACCGTGGTAGGATAACTCTCTAAGAAAGCTGTAAAAATATATGTATATAAATACATATAGAGCAAAATATTAGAACAAATTTAGTCAGACACGTTATTTCATGGTAAATCGGATGTGTAGGCCTATTTCAGGCGAACCATCATTAGCTTCCGTTTTTATTGTACAGATGATTAAAATCTGCCTAAATTTTTTCTTATATATATATATATATATATATATATATATGTATATATATATATATTCCAGTGTATAAGCTGGTAGTTATCAAAAGCAATGTTGAAAATCAAACGAAACTTTTTCTCAGAATATGGGTATCCGCGAAAAATACAGTTTCAAATCATAAAATACTTAAAATTAAAAAGTAAAATCGATTAATATTAGAAAAATCTGTTGTTGTTTTTTCTGTATACAAAACTGAGCAGATCTGACATTTCGAGAAAATATGTTTTGTGTCGAGGTACTCCCGATACATATATAAAAATCGGGTTATAGAAGGAGTGGTCCGATTTTAATCAAATTTGATACATTCATAGACAAAGACATCAGAAACGAAATTCAGAAGTTTCAATGTTGCAGTTCTTACAATAGTGCAGAAAATTTGCTATCGATACAAGGAAACCAAAATTTGATTTACATCCATTCATTTTTCTTTCAGTCTACGGTTTCGCTTTAACTGTAAACAACTATTGCTTTTAGTCTTTCTTGCCAATGTCCAAAGAGTCTGAGCTCCATGACCATGGATTAGATTTAAAGCTTTCATTACACCCGAGCAATGCTGGGCTATACTGCTAGTTATTATTAACTGGTTTAATATTTCTACCTATTATGTTTTTGAGTATTGTTTCATCATGTTTTTAATTATTATACATTTAGTTACCATAGTATAAATTAATACTGTTATGTTTATTTCGACATACACTATTATTATTAATTCTATCAATATTTTTAGAGGTATTATTAAGTTTATTGGAGGCCATCTACATTAAATCAAAGCAACCCACTCTTAATAAAATCACATTTCAATCTTGTCACAACACATTACATTGAATTTAGACTTATGGCTCTATTGAAATTTCGGTCTCTCACGCGGTGTGACGTCATAGAACCACATTACAAATTTACAACCTGCATCTGCTATTCATTAACTGTTATCGTTGCATAGTAATGTTTTATGTCAGAGCAAGATATCATCTTTGATGATGGATATCTTTATGTTAACGTCCCTGCAACCTCTCTGAATGTGGCTCAAGTGAGCCAAAAGTTTAAAACCAGCACAATAAAAAAATATCCAAATGTTGGACAGCTTCTGTCTTTATTTTCACCTGAAATTGAAGCCAAAATATGATGTTTAGAACAACTCATGGTTAAACATAATAAACATTCATTGTCTGTTATATTTAACAATATACGTCCAGAGAATTATCTACTGTCTCGATACACAAAATTTACATATATATATAAAGTTTTCATTATCATAGGGAGAATTAACTCCCTTTCACTCGGAATGATATAACACGCACCCGTGAGCGTACGTGTGTACGTCTGTGCCTATGTGTTTGTGTTATAACGTAATAGTGTTTGCAGAGCCATTGTACGAGATGGTGTGTTTATATATATATATATATATATATATATATATATATATGTGTGTGTGTGTGTGTGTGTGTGTGTGTGTGTGTGTGTGTGTGTGTGTGTGCTTAATTCATATGCTTACTTGAAAGAGGGCATATTTCATTAGCTAACTTCTCTGTCACCTACATGGCTCTTGTGGCTGTTTTTTTTTATTTTTTTCTTCCAAAAAAAGCAGAAACTTGTCACTTTATGCAATTAACACCGCTACATTTTGACTTCAAAAAATATACCTGAAACAAATAGGAAGTTTCTAAGCAAGCGACTTTTTCTTTTGAAATCACGCAGATAAAAGTTACAAATGAACTGGCTAATTAAGTCATAAAAATAATGACGAATCTATGACATCAAATGCACATAACGTTACTTACTAAAACACAGCTAAACTTATGTAAGTACCTTTCTTTTAAAACAAGTGCTTTCAACATCTTTCTAGTAGATTTTTTTAATATCTAGTATAAACAATTGACAATACACAAAGAATAAACTTTGTCTGTAAATAGCAATCTTTTCGTTCGTTGCTCTGCATGTGATTCTTGTCAAACAAACTTTCGAGCCGAAATGAATGTTGGGATTTTAAATGCTGGTTTTCGATCTGGAAAAGTCTGTCTCGCTTGGAAGACTATCAGAATAGTACGGTTGTAACGTTCTATTCGGCAACAGATTCAAAAAAAGGAATAATGTTTGATCGGCTCAGATCGGCTCATATCCAGCAGTTGAAATAAACACAGACGATGTTTCTCTACTCTCTCTCTCTCTCTCTCTCTCTCACAGGCGAGCAAAAAACAACGCTGCACTGGTCAACAAAGGTCTGACTTTCGTTTCAGTCAAACAAGTTAATATATGCTGCTTCCTTCATTTTTGCACTTTTCAGTTTTTATTTGGACTACAGAGAAAAGACTTTATATGAAACTTTCTCCAGTTTTCTCGTTGTCCCGCCTTCTCTTCTGGCTTTTAGTTTAACTTCATCCCAGAGAAGATGATACATATATTTCTTTCAATTTTATCCAACAATATAAACCTAACTGTATTTTAATGATAATCCAGGCTGTTTCTAGTGAAATTTTAACAAAGAAGAGAGAACTGGACTACAATGTGATGTCCGTCCTTCAATATGACAGTGAATGCATGAAAATCTTATCAAAGATTAAGGAAAAACTTGAAGCAACTGAAATGTGGTTCTACAGAAGGATGCTGCGGACATCATGGACCGAGCACGTGAGCAATTATAAGGTTTTGGAAAGGATGAAAACAAAAAGGAAATTAATACTGAGCATCAGGAAGAGACAGCTAAAGTTCCTGGGATATGCAATGAGGAAGGAGGGTTTGGAGAACCTGATACTAACAGGCCAGATAGAGGGAAATAGAGACAGAGGAAAACAGCGTGTAAGGTACTTGACTGGCCTGAGCGGGTAAGTAGCAGAATGGGGGTTGCGTGGTGTAACAGGAGAAAGCGTGTTAAGAGCCACCAGGGAATAGGGAGACGTGGAAGGCCATGATCGCCTACGTCCTGAAAGGACAAGGTACATAGAAAAGCTCATATTATTTTTTGATCGATGGATCTAGTAATGAAAAGTAACGAAAACAAAAGTTTATGCATTTCACCTGAAGCAAGAAAAATATAATCCCCTTAAGATATACTGAGACTGGAAGAAACAGAGAAGTGAATAAAAGAACATGGATCAAAGAGACAAAATATAACGATTGAAAGAAAGAAAGAAAGAAAGAAAGAAAGAAAGAAAGAAATGTATAAGATAGATAGATAGATAGATAGATAGATAGATAGATAGATAGATAGATAGATAGATATGAACAGAATGGGATAAACAGATATAAAACGATAAATGTAGATGTGCATGAATTTAGATAGATAGATAGATAGATAGATAGATAGATAGATAGATAGATAGATAGATAGATAGATAGATAGTAAGGCTGCTAAAAGAACATATCTACTTTGCGATTTTAACGTTCCAGATAATAACACGATATACCACGAATCATGATGAATAAATTATTACATATGAATTTTCGATGGCTGTGAAAAGTCAACATCCTTACCAACTTCCAAAGTCTAATCACACGATCAAGTAGCTGATTCATTTTTTGAATAATATCTTGATCAGAATTTTACAAACCAGATGAATGTGAGAAAAAATGTAGTTGTCGAACATTTTGAAGAATTATGTTGATTAGCTTAGATTTCGTGTGGGCTGTATTTACTCTGCTATGAAAATACATTACTTTTCTGTTGCATAAAGGATAGTGAAATAGATTAAACAATGTTTTAAAAGACACGGGGTACAATTCATATATCCATTTCTTAAACGCCAAAGGCGAATGGTTGTTGCATTTTATAGCACTATGATTTCAGAAGTTAGACCTGCGTGCAATATTTGCTTAATATGTGTGTACTCAATATTTGTTTGCTCAATATTTGTTTGCTCAATATTTATTTGCGTAATATTTGTTTACTCAATATTTCTTTGCTCAATATTTTCCTCAATATTTGTTTGCTCACTATATGTTGAATGTTTTGTTTATGAAAAAAGTAACGGTAATAGTAATATTCGCTGTTTTACTTACAAGGAAACATTCGGTTTTTCATTGACCGAGCAGCCAATGCTGCTTTCATTTGAAATTTATATAATCTTTCTCTTAAAATAATTTTTCCAAAAAATTGGTTTCTAATGACCAGCAGCTGTTATTGCTCTTTCTAGTAGTGATGTAGCTTTTCTCCCAAAACTCTTATTTGGGGATAGAATGGAACGTCAACATTTTAATTATACCATTGTTTTCTTTTCGTTTTACATGCAAATCTATTTTAGCTATTGCTCTTGTTGAAAGTACTCAAGTGTTGTGTTTTTGTTATTTGTTATAGTTCTTTATTTGGATTTCTTTAGGGGCCAGTTCCCAAAGTTCTCATTCGAATTGTCTTCGTCAACACCTACAGCATTCACTCACAATTTTAAAATCATTCTGAGAAAGCAGTTGTATATAGCTGACAAAAATATGTTTCTGAATGGGTTTGCCGCTTAACATGACATCCATATGTAGGTCACTATTTGACCCAGCTATTTCAAGGATGTGCGTTTTGGTGCGGCGGATATCGGCTCGGAACGAGAAATCGGGGAGCCGAATTCGAATTCCAGCCGAATTCCTTGCATTTACTTACGCGCAAATACCCTTGGGAAAGATATTAATCCGTCTATTCTATCTAGTTATGGGTTAAATAACAGGACAGATTGGGTTCTATAGCCTTGGCTGGTAACCAGTCTACCGCAGAAAGCAATGGCAACCTACTGCGGGATAATCTTCTGCCAAGTCAGTTATATATCTTTCGAGACATGATCACCCAAGCATATATTATGTATGGCACTTTTTATAAATGGAACTTTGTCTGTATGTGTGTATGTGTTTGTGTGTCCGTTACCTATAGACTCCGAAACGGCTGAACCTATTTTCTTGAAAATTTACACAGTTGTACTATAAGCGTCTGCGAATGTTCTTAGCTAGGTTTATATATTATAGTTAAATTATATATTATAGTTAAATATCTGAATTCGATGATCAAAAAAATCGGGTTATAGAAAGAGTGGTCCGATTTTAATCAATAGATTAATCTAATCATAGACAAAGTCATAAGAAACGATATTCAGAAGTTTCAAGGTTGCATTTCTTACAATAGTGCAGAAAATCGCAGAAAATCGATAATATATATATACACACACACACACACACACACACACACACATATATATATATATATATATATATATATATATATATATAAAAGGCAAGCTGTTTATGTGTGGGTCTGTTTATCTGTCTGTATGTCCTTTATACAAATCCACAATTTTTATCCGATTCTAAACCAAACTACAAAATTTGACTTTCATCCATTCATTTTTCTTTCAGTCTACGGTTTCGCTTTAACTGGAAACAACTATTGCTTTTTAGTCTTTCGTGCCAACGTCTATGGATTAGTTCTAAAGCTTTCATTACATCCGAGCAACTCCGGGCTATACTGCTAGTCTCATAGTATAAATTTATGCTTGTTCAGAAGCAATAAGTTAAATCTCTAATAATAAATAACCATATGTATTAATACGCTGACCATTGATACACATAATAAATATAAATAACAACTAATTATTCGAAATCTTTTATTATATACAAATATCAGATATTTTGGGATATTACACATTATTCTTCATGTATGATTCCATACTTCAATATTACCGACCATGAGCAAAAAAAAAAAATAGCAATTACAAAAATACGCACACGCTTATTACATTGCTTTCCTTTAATAAATCTTCTTTTATTCGTGTTGTCCATTGAGGATACGTATTAAATAACCGATTCCTGATTCGCAAAGCATCCTCCATTGTACGCGTATTTGAACAAACGGAAAAAAAACCCCTCACGGGCACTACACTTAATTTCGACTCTGATATGGATGACTGCAAGAGACTCAATTTACATTACGAAAATCTATATCAGGAAATTAGGTAATGTGTTTCCATGATTCTTCCGGCAAAAGCTTAAATCTGTTTATTTCACTTCCATGATTCTATATTCTTCAGCATTTACTTACTTCGACTACAATTTTCTTTATGCCTCTGGTCGTCTCCTGAATGACGCCTTTACCATATAAAATACGGAAGCCTCAAAGAAACAGTTACCTCCAGAACACAAGAAGTTGAAGTTCTTCAAAGTTGTATATAAACTCAGATATAACGTTACCAAAATTAATTTATCTGTTTCTACTGAAGAGTAAGCAAACATAAGTAACAAATATAAACTGCACTTAACAGATGAGTTAGAAAATGTCACGGTTAAAATGATGTTCGTAAAATTGAATATGAATATGATGCACAGAGATTGATCTTTGATTTCTATTACTTTGAGGTATGACACTATACTACAACTGGCAGCATAACCTTTGACCTTGCGAGTGAAGGGGTTTCAGAAGCGTGGAACGACCTTTTAATTGCTGCTGTTCCTAGATGCACCCTTTCCCAGGGTGGTAGAACCTGTAGGGCCCCAGAAATGGAAAAATAGTGAACCCAACACAAACAGAAACAAAACTATATGAAAGTATAAAAATACATATTTATAGTAACATTACTAACAATACGTATTTATATGTATAAGGATCAGCAAAACATATTTATTGTAAAATGACCATCCAATACCTATTCTCTAGCAAAATGACCAGCAATAACTAATTAAAGCAAAATGATTAACAATACATTTTATCTTTAGCTGAAGCTGTTACGTTCAAAATATTTAGATTTTTGATATTAAATAAGCTATATAGGTTGCTATGCCGCTAAACAATATCAACCAACCAAGTGGAGTATATGTTTATCTCTTGTCTCCTGTTCAACATTAGATTTCCGATTTCTTCTGAAGGCTACTTCAACTCTATGCTTCTAAACTCTCCGTCTGAACTATATTCGTTCTTTGTTTCTTTTGTTTCCTCATTGAAAGAAAATAAACTCGCCTATCGCCCGGTTCACACTTCTCCTCGGTCTTTTAAAAATGTTTAGAGGTTTATTCATATTTCTCCTGTTTAAGATTTGGTTTCTGGTTCCTTCTAACGTATGCTTCAACTCTATATTTCTAACGTCTCTGCTTTAAATCTGAAATTTTATTTACTATTTTTTTCTTATTAGGTATAGAGAGATTTGCTTTTCGTTCGGTTTACACACCTATCCGGTCATTTGAACAGGTATAGAGGTTTATTCTTTGTTTTCGTTTTAAGAATTCTGTTTTATTTAAAAGTACTCTCGTCTTTTTTCGCTCCCAGTAACCTCCTGCGTCTTAGTGGCATTATCACCTTGCCTTTAATTTTTTTTAATTTTTTGTCAATTGGAAACTAACATATTTGAAAATAGGAGTCAGTACATTTGAGAGGTTAGGCTGTCGAAGTAGGAACATAAATGGTGATGAGAATTTTCGTGTTTGTGTTCATTACAACTTTGTTTCCTGCATGAATGACTAATGCTGAAGCTTCTTTGTTTAGTTGGTTTACCATCCCAAGTATCTACAAGGTTCTTTTATCTGCCTTCTCGTCAGTGTGAATTAGCCTCGCTGATATAAGTCAGATTTGGTTTGTGTCAAGAAAACACACATCTCGAACAATTCCAGACACTAACCCTCGAACAAACAATACCAATAAATTGTAATAGAAAGAAAGAAAGAAAGAAAGAAAGAAAGAAAGAATTGGTATCAAATATAGATTTAGTTTGGAATCCGACAGAATGATAAAGAACAAATAGGAAACGTTTATGAGTCTAACATGTTTCACTTTTGTGAAAGTAGACATTCTGATGAGGCTTTAATAACAGCGTTGTGTGTTAGATTAATAAACGTGTTCTTTTTTCTTATCCTAACAACAACACGACCACCAGAGTTGAAATAACAACTCTCTCTCTCTCTCTCTCTCTCTCTCTCTCTCTCTCTCTCTCTCTCTCTCTCTTGACCTCCGTGTAGCTTCGGATAACCTAAATCTTTTTCTTTTTAGTGAGTATATTGCGCATATACCGCTGTCCATGTCTTCTTCTTCTTCTTCTTCTTCTTCTTCTTCTTCTTCTTCTGTGTGCCTTGTTCTTTCAAGACGTAGGCGATCATTGCTGTTCATGTCTCCCTATCTCTGGTAGCTCTTAGCACGCTTTCTCCTGTTACACCAGGCAACCCCCGTTCTATTATTCACCTGCTCAGGACTTTCAAATATGTTATCCGCTGCATTCCCCTGCCTCTTTTTCCCTCTACCTGACCTGTTAGTATCAGATTCTCCAAGCCCTCCTTCCTCATTGCATATCCCAGGAACTTTTGCCGTCTCTTCGTGATGCTCACTATTAATTTCTTTTTCGTTTCCATCATTTCCAAAGCCTCATCATTGCTTACATGCTCGATCCATGATATTCGCAGCATCCTTCTGCAAAACCACATTTCAGTTGCTTCAAGTTTTTCCTTCATTTTTTAATATATTGTCCAGCATTCACTGCCATATTGAAAAACTGACATCACATAGCAACCAGTACTCTCTTCTTTGTTTCTAGCGAAATTTTATTATTATTTTTACGTTTTTGTTGTATCTGCCGATCCGAGTAGCATTCAGGCAATTCTGATCCTCGGGTAGATTTTTCTCATTAGCTTGTCTAATAAGAAAGGATGAGTTTTCATTTTTCCTTTGAAAATCATACATGGCATTCTATCAAAAAGCTGGATATTGTGATGACAAGTAGATGCAATATCTATTCATAATTTTTGCCAATGGTTGAGCATTTTGTTTTTTAAAGATCGCCTGAAATATGTATAGAAAAACCGCTTACAAACTGACTTCAAAATTTTACTATTTTAAGAATAAATTCGAATAATTTATTATATCTTTTGCATCAGCTACAGTGATTGGAAAATATATTAAAACCAGAAAATTATGAATCACCATCAAAATACGGTGTTATGTTTACTATATTCGATAACTAAAAACTGTGTAAAGAAATTGTAAGAGATTACAAAAAAGTCTACTCAATAAATAAGACCATTTGTTAGATCATAATTAATAAAAACAAAAAATAGATAAATATGTATATAACACCGAAAAATTGCAGGGCACAAGTTATAATACGAAATGTTTAAATTTGCTTTGTTGAGTGAAAATCAGGTAAAACCTACTACCCAGCGTAGCATATTACATCAAAATATTCTGTGTAGTTTACTTTTAAAGTAATGTTTTATTTAACGACACAATGATCAAATAGTAATCTGCTTCCCCTATACGTTTTATCTATATGCAATTTTTAATACTTCTATAAAATATAATTTTTTACAAGGCTGTGCTATAAGGCTTTCATTGATAATCTAAATTAAAATGAACGCTAAGATTTTTAAGGGTAGCTGAAGAAATAAGAAACTCCAAGGAAGAGCGGCAAAGAGGAGCTAAAAGCTACTGTTGTTTCTCAGTCCAAACAATGTGATTGGACTGCATGGCGTGATATTGATCCAGTGAAGCTATTATGGAATACACTGTCTGAAATGGAGTTATTGTCAATATCATTCCTCCTGCGATCTACCTCTGATCTTCTACCAAATGCGACTAACCTAAAGCAGTGGGGTGGGGGGAGGTACACTGACACCAATGTATGCGCAATATACCAAAGTGATCGAGACACTATATTTGACGTGATCTCTTACTGCTCGCAATCACTGCAGATGTACACGTTGAGACATAAGAATGTGCTAGATGTGGTCAGTACACAACAGCCAACAAACAGTCTGTAACGGTCAGAGAACCTAAGATCCATTTTCACAAGGAAGGTGAACGGCCTTTGTCAGTCAGTTGATCGCAATACGTGATACACGCTTTGGGCGATCATGTCTCTTTCGATATATGACTGACTGGGCAGAATATTATCACGCAGTAGGCTGCCTTTGCTTTCTGCGGCAGACTGGTTGCCAACCAAGGCTATAGAATCCAATCTGTCCTATTATTAAGCCCATAACTGGAGGGAAAAGACGGATTAATACCTTTCCCAAGGTTATTTGTGTGTAAATGAATGCAAGGAATTTAACTGGAATTCAAACTCGGCACCTTGATCTCTCGTTCCGCGTTGATATCTACTGCATCACATCGCACTGTGTAGAAGACCCAAATGACGCTGCTGAGTGGAGACCTTGATTGGAGGGTGTTATAAATCTTACAACACTTCAGCAATTTCCGTTACAAATCATTCACACGCCATGACATTTTAGCGCAGTCTTATTTAAAGAAGAGCATAGTGGGGTGGTCATGCCATGTGCTAATTATTGAGGTGAACTACCGTGGATTCCTTGGATGATCAACCGTTTTCTTTCTTTTAAAATTGGGTATCGCTGACTGGTGCCTCTGTAATGCTTCACGTCGTCTCCAGACTACAGCTCAACGGGCATCGAGTTGGATCTGGTCAAGATCCAAAATAAACAAAGTTAATTAAAATCATGCTGGAAACTTCCGACGTGAAACACATCTGTTTACCTTCCATTCTACGTCATTGATAACTGTTGTTATTAGTGTGTTGTGTTTGCTTAATGATCAAAAGCAAATGCATACAACAAAACATTGAAAATCTAACTTGCAGTTGCATGAAAATCACAGAAACTGACACGTCTACAGAATAGAAAACTTAAAAAAAAAAGCAATGACTCTTCTGGTGGCAAAAGCTACTGGTTGTACCAGGAGTGACAAAACCGCCGTAAACATCCCTTCATTAGCAGCTGACGATGGCAGGGTATCGCACATGCTTTCACATATATTTAAAACATTTAAACACGTTCTCTTAAAAAACTGTAATAATTTTGAAAAAATATGTTTAGCATTATCTACCTTGTGAAAGCCCAATTTTCAAATTTATTGCAATACCACATCGACCTGCACTATTCTTAATGTTTTTATTAAATGCTCAGTTATCGCTGGTCGTGTTTTCACTGAGTTTGTTTAAAGCTGCAAAACCCGTTCATCCTATGGATTAAACTCACAATTATTATGTCATCAAATTTATTAACCATCATTTTAATCCTTTAGGCCATTGTCTTGAAGTTAGCGTTAACCTTAATGGTTTCTTACCTTATTTTCTGATCTAATGAAAACCCCTTATCCCAGAAATTCTTATAGAAAGAACGGATATATTTTCATGATTTTCCCCTTTTCCCCTGGTTGTCAATTAATTGATTTCATGTCAAGTGGGAACTTGTTGGTCTTTTTCAAGGAAATAAAATAGAAAGTCGAGTATTATATATATATATATATATATATATATATATATATATATATATATAGGAAAAACTACTAAAAAGTTGTAAGTTTAAAAATGTATTTCTATTATTATATTTGACAATTCAGACCGTCCTTGGCCTTTCATTTGTTTCTGATGAAAGGCCGAAGACGGTCTGAAATATCAAATATAATAATAGAAATAAATAAATCCTGTCAAAAAAATACATTTTTAAACTTACAACTTTTAGTAATTTTTCCTATGCATATTAAGACAGTATACGTGAATCATCACTATGTTATATATATACATATATATATATATATATATATATATATATATATCTTATCCTGCTATTCTCTAATCCCCTTAACTCCAATACTTCTCTTATCCTTTCCCCAACACCCCCTGAGTTTTGTTCTTCTCCCTTTTTCATTCTACTCTCACGCAACTCTCTTCAGACCAGTATTCATATCTTTCTCTTGACCATTCTCTGACACCACCTGTAACCGGTCCCTCTTCAGTTCCACTTTCTCTTTGCTCTCCTCTTTTGTAGCCCCCTGTGCACCAGTGGCATTACTGCCTTTCATGTCGTGAAATGATTTTAAATAATCTAACAACCTCAAACAGTTTCTATGTTTGTGTCACCTGTTACACTTCAGTCCCGGTAGGGACCTGCCTAAAATTCCACGTATTGTGCACCAGCGAAGATCTCGAGACATAACCACGGAAATATTTGTTGAAGCTTTTTCTCAATTGTCGTTCGTCCCTCTGCGACGCATTTTGAAATTAGGGATACCACTCTGACGCAAATATTTCCAGCGCAACTCGCTCGAAGTTTTCATGAGGCACGTTGGCAGATGACAGGTTACACTGTAGTTCGTCTTTCAAGGCCTCACAAAAGTCCATTGTTCACTGTCAAGTTGTCTATACAAGAGATACATAGGTATTCTGTCGTCACTCATACTTGAATTTGACCAGTCCATTGCAGTTGAGACTCCATCATGAAAGTCTCAGTTCTAAAACTGTTGCAGTTGGTGAGAAGATTAACTTTATATATATATATATATATATATATATATATATATATATCCGAGTGAATAAGGAACGAAGAAAAATTTACAACGTTCAAAACATTAATTTAAACAAGTGTTCGATATACAATATAGAACTGTGAATATTTATTATAAATTATAGTTTCGAACATGTACAAATTATTAACCACTACAAAATGTACATTTTGTTTCCACATTGAAATGACAATGTCTCCTCAGCTGACCACCTGCTGACTTTTAACGCCCTTGAAAATCCCAGTATATTCAACTTACCTATCTATCTATCTATGATAGGATAAGAAACAAGTAGAACACTTTTATGAGTCATTTCGCTTTTCTATCTATCTATCTATCTATCTATCTATCTATCTATCTATCTATCTATCTCATTTGATCATATATAGATTTTCTTTCTTTGTGGATTTTCTTGTTGTATCATCTAAGTTTAAAAATATCTATCTGTCATGGGTCCTTACCTCTAACTCCAGAATGAACTCTTCCTATCACTATATATACTACGTCTTTCAAGAGAAAGAGAGAGAGAGATTTTGATCGTAACAACAAAGATGAGGATATTAGTTCAACTATAAATTAAATCAACAGTGTCCTTTCTGTTTAACAGAAATTCTTAAACGAAAGATGTTTTCAATCTTAAGTTATAAATGTGTATAACTGTAAATCAGTCAGTTAAGTGCCATAATTGATGCATACTTGGGCGATCATGTCTCAAAAGAAACGGGACTGATTAAGCAGAATTTCCTGCAGTAGATTACCAACTCAATATATCCTATATTTAACGAATAGCTGGAGGGAAGACCCAAGGGGATTTGTGCTTAAGTGAATGCCATGAATTAGACTGGAATTCTAACTCGACTCCACGATTTGTCGTTCCGAGTCGATATACAATTCACCACAACGCACATCCTAACAGTCACTTAAGTGCCATACGTGATACACGCTTCAGCGATCATGTCTCGAAAGACACATGACTGACTGGTCAGAAAATTATTCTGCAGTAGGTTGTCATTCATTTCTTCGATAGACTGGTTGCCAGCCAAGGCTATAGAACCCAATCTGTTCTGTAATTTAACCCATAACTGGAGGGAAGAGACGAACTAATACCTTTCCCAAGTGTATTTGTGCGTAAGTGAATAGAATTCAACTGGAATTTGAACTTGGCACCCCGATTTCTTATTTGAGGGCCGATAACCACTGCACCACAACTCACATCCATAACTGTAAATACAATAGTAATAAAAAGATATGACAAAAAAAATTTTTTTCAGTACGTTTCGCTCCTTGAGAAAATTCCTGAAGTTGAAATGCTGAAAGTTTATTGATAAATTACGCTATTTAATGTCCTCAATAATTTCCTTTCTCTTTGATAACTTCGAGAAATTTTCGAATATATTTAAATTCGCAAATTTAAATCTGAACACATAAATATATAGACTTTTACTGTGGACATAAATACTGTTAATAATGTTTCTACGTTTGCCTTTGTTGAATTCCCACAATGATAGAAATACGTTAAAAAATAGCCTCTACCTTTGTCATTTCATCACACACACACACACACACACACACACACACACACACACACACACGGACACACACACATATATATATATACTTGCAGTATAGCCCGGCGTTGCTCGGGTGTAATGAAAGTTTTAAAACTGATCCATGGTGCTGGAGCTCAGACTCTTTGGACGTTGGCACAAAAGACTAAAAAGCAATAGTTGTTTCCAGTTAAAGCGAAACCGTAGACTGAAAAAAAAAGAATGGATGTAAGTCAAATTTGATTTCCTTGTATCGATATCAAATAAGTTTTTTTCGTCTTAAACTGAATTTTGAAGGCTAAATAAGTCCTCTGAGTAAATGTTATCATGGCTGAGACTAAGAATTACAATTATACATACTTAGAGCCAAACCCGAAGCAAAAGCTAAAATAAAAGGGCTGAAAAAAATGCAGACATACAGGCAGATAAACAGACAAACACACAAACACCTTGTCTTTTATATATATATATATGTATATATTATCGATTTTCTACACCATTGCAAGAACTGCAACCTTGAAACTCGGACTACTCTTTCTATAACCCGATGTTTTCGATTATCGATTTTTGATATTTATCGGGGGTACCTCGACACAAAACCTAGCTAAGAACACTCGCAGACGCTTGTAGTACAACTGTGTAAATTATCAAGAAAATTAGTTCAGCCGTTTCGGAGTCTATAGGTAACGCACACACACACATACACACAGACAAAGTTCAATTTATAAATAAGTTTAGATAGATATATATATGAAGGGCGTAATCATTGTACATATGCAGTAATGAATATGTGCTGAAACTTTATCGACAACCACATGTTCCAGATCATTTTGCCAGTTTTACTCATCTTCAATTCCTGTCGGAAATGTCTGACATACATTTACGAGAATGCAACTCACAAAGTATATTCTTGCTTTAAATGTGTATTTTAGTTTTTCATATATATGTCTATACAAAATGTTTGTAGAGAAAATTCTGTATTCAAAGCAGCAGAATAAATGGGTGCACTAAAAATAGGTTTGGGTTTATTGGAAAAAGATCAAAGCTAAGATAAGAGAAGTTTTGGAAGTAATTGCTCTGAACAGGTTAGAGATGCTCAAAAAAAAGAAAGAAAGAAACTGAAAGAAAAAACGGTTCATTTGTTTTAGCTTTTTTATTTATTTATTTATTTAATTTTATTTTTTTTCGTAAATGAGTATTAAAATATCCGATTCTTCAAATATCCATAAATTTATCACAGGACTTTGCCAAATCCCCAAAATAGAGGAAAATGGGCCAAAAGACCATTAACCTTTACTCACAATGAAAAAAGATGGGGAGCTGCCATGTAATATCACTACTCCCCCTATTGAAGAAAATGCTGGACAGTTTCCACACGGATGAAGCGGGACTTAAAGCAACAGAGATATCGTTCAATGGAATAGTGGTGGCAATTGTAATATTAGCTATTTCCCTATAAGGCAATATTCAGCAGTCGTTGACTAAGAAGCCACTACTGTTGTCAGTTGAAATATATAAAGTCTTTCTTAAAACATTTTTTCAAGAAAACAGATTCCTCAAGTCCAGTAAATATTTCTCTTTCCAGTATTGATGGGAGAGATTCCTTCATGACCTTTTATTTGAAGGCGTGTGGACAGCCAACATCTTGATTATATCTT
Organism: Ascarosepion bandense; assembly: GCA_037127315.1. Taxonomy (NCBI): domain Eukaryota; kingdom Metazoa; phylum Mollusca; class Cephalopoda; order Sepiida; family Sepiidae; genus Ascarosepion; species Ascarosepion bandense. The sequence goes on along the minus strand of JBBBDQ010000525.1, from coordinate 1,723,075 downwards.
TATTTTCACTTAAAATTACATGTGCTATTTATTTTAGTTATTTTTATTCAATCATCTGAGAAACCGGGATGATTTTAAGAATAACATGGACAAAGCATGTGAAAAGCTAGGAAGTTAAAATCAAATGGAAAAAGAAAAAACTTAAACTTAGAATCAGAAACAGTTTTAGAACGCATGAGGAAGGAAAAAACTTGGAGAATTCGATACTCACAGGATGTATTGAGGGAAGGAAAAAACAGTAAATATAACAAACGAGGTTGTACTTTTGGGTGGCAAAACAACTACAAAAAACAGGGAGGATTTGTGATAAGACAAACTTTAGTAATTTGAAAAACGAAACTCAATCTTTAGAATTTTTGAATTACAATAATATATAATTATAAAATTATTTTTATTTGAATATCTCACAAAATTTCTCAAGTTCTCAAAATGTTCGGCTTTTATATGAAAGGCGCAAACATCTAGTGAAATATAACCTATGGGACATTAAGAGATTTAATAGTGGCAGGGAAGTTAATAAGTGGTCTGTGAAAGCAGACGATAATTTAATTGATATGTCATAAGCAGTAAGCAGGGGTTTAAAAGCAAAGAACCTACTTTAGTTCCACTCTTTTCTTTCTCTGTATCTATCTATCTATCTATATATATATATATATATATATATATATATATATATATATATATATCAGTCCTTTCATATCTATCTATCTATCTATCTATCTATCTATCATATGCATTTAAAATATTAAAGTGTATGTAATATAAATAATAAGTGCGCCTATATTTATTTGTAACACGCTTAAAAATGACCCCCAAAGATTGTACTATGAATTTTGTGAAACAAAATCTACCCGTTCATTTCGAGATAGAAAGGCTTGCTTTTCGAATAATTGCGGCGTACGCTTATTAAACTTTTAGAAGTTCAGAGACATTCTTGCACTTTAATTGATTCTTACATTGTTTGTTAACATTTCATGACAGTAAATCTCATTTTTCAGTCTTGATGGAGGCTTTTTAAGTAGTGTGGAATATCAACATGTTGATAATATTCTTATTTTCTTTTCGAGTTGCCTGTGACTTCTATTTTAGCTTTTGCTGCTGTTCAAGGTTATTCTGTTTTGTGAATTCTGTTATTTAGTACAGATACTTCGGACTGTGTATCTAGTTAACTAGCAGGTAGATAGAGTGAGAGATTAATTAATAATTTAGTTGAGCAAGTGTACCATCCAGTGCACCTCCGTGCTATAATAACAGTCAGTTAGTTCAGTGCCATACGTGATACACGCTTTGGACGATCATGTCTCGAATAAGACATGACTGACTGGGCAGATTATCCTGCAGTAGGTTACCATTGTTTCTGTGGTAGACTGGTTACCAGACCAAGGCTATAGAATCCAATCTGTCCTATTATTTATCCCATAACTGGAGAAGAAAAGACGGATTAATACCTTTCTCAAGAGTATTTGTGCGTAAGTGGATGCAGGGAATTCAACTGCAATTCGAACTCGGCTCCCCGATTTGTCGTTCCGAATCGATATCCACTGCACCACAACGCACATCCAGCAGTCAGTTAAGTGCCATACGTGATACACACTTTGAGCGATCATGTCTCGAAAGCGACATAACTGACTGGGCAGAAGATTATCCTGCAGTAGGTTGCCAAGGATCCATTACACGCCAACGCACATCCGTAATAACAAGCTAAGCTAATACCCTACTACGGCTTCCATGAGTTCGATCTCCACTTGATATCTCATATTTTTGAATTCTAATTTCTTTCAGACAAATAAATTTCCATAAAAGAAGGCGCTTTTTGAAAACCATCTTTAGGGAATGATTAGTTGTCTAGCAAAAGCCATTCTAAATAACATAATCTGCAGACCTGATGCTTTTCTATTTGGCGATAATTTATTTCCCGATTCGTAATAACTTGTACAGAGCATTCGTAAAATGCTTTTAGGTCTTCTAACCTTAATTTTTGTTATTGTTTTGTTAATGAGATGTCATTAGCATCCAACTTGCCCTTCCCCCATCGCTATCTCTCTCTCTGTCTCCCTCTCTCTCTCTCTCTCTCTCTATATATATATATATATATATATATATATATATACTAGCAGTATAGCCCGGCGTTGATCAGGTGTAATGAAAGCTTTAAAACTAATCCATGGTCCTGGAGCTCATCAGACCCTCAGAGAAAATAAAGAAAAACAATACTGACATATTAGAAGAACTGTAGTATCCGAAAGTTAATCGGTAATGTTGTTGATGTATTAAAGGATGTAATTTCGGGTCTCGCTGGGAAGACTCCCTCTTCATAATGGGCCAACGATGTTTAGTAATAATGATAAAAAGATGATTTGGTAGCAGCGAAATAAAAAAATTAAAAATTTTAAAAATAATAAATAATAAGTAATAATTATAAAATGTTTTCCCATCTTTTGATGATCTTATTTACAACGAATAACAAACGATTTCAAGAAGACTTCCGGATGAAAGCCACACCTGAACGCACCTATAGTTTTCATGAATTCTATAAACAAACCGCTAAGATAACTTCCGCATTTCTACAAATACCAAAAACTAATTCGAACAAAAAAGAAAAAATTATTTTATAAAGAACCAATTCTTGCATTATTATTTTTGATCCGATGTCTTACACTTTCATTTTATTCTCTTAGCAATATTGAGTTGTCATCATTATTTCCTGTTAAAAATGCTTAAAAAGATTTTTATCTTCAATTCTGTGGTAATTCGACTTTCAATTGTTTATGCGAGTATGTTCAAAGTTATTCGATATTTTTGTTAAAACGGATGTGAGTTGTGGTGCAGTGGGTATCGACTCGGAACGAGAGATCGGCATACTGAGTTCGAATTCCAGTTGAATTCCTTGCATTCACTTACGCGCAAATACCCTTGGGAAAGGTATTAATCCGTCTCTTCCCTGCAGCTATGGGTTAAATAATAGGACAGATTTGGGTTCTATAGCCTTGGTAGGCAACAAGTCTACCACAGAAAGCAATGACAATCTACTGTGGGATAATCTTCTTTCCAGTCAGTCATGTTTCTTTCGAGACATGATAGCCCAAAGCATCACCTATGGCACTTAACTGACTGTTAAAACAATGCAGGTGTGAGAAGATATAACAGTACATCTCGTAGCTATATATTTACCCGAAGCATAAAAATGGGTTAAGGAGAATATAAACGAAAATATTTCTTTATAAAGGCGACATAACACAGCTCTACTTTGTTACTCTTTTTTAAAAAATGTAGAATCTTGTTAGATTTTAGTCTTGATATATTCATAAACAGTAACCTAACTTTATACGATTTAATTCCCATGAACACTGAGTAAACTTAAATGAAACTTAGTTAACTTAAATTAAAATTAAAATCTAAATTAAATTAAATTAAAACCTATTAAACGGACAGTGTGTAATATGTACGTGTGAATTGCATCGTTCCATCGTTTCTGAGTCGTTCCATCGACGTAGGACAATATGTTTATTAATATATATAGTAATATAGTAGTATAGTAATATATATATATATATATATATATATATATATATATATATATTACACAAATAAATAATCAAGCCACTCCCACCGAAATAACCGTTAGAAGCCCCATTAACACATATATATAAACAGCCGAGTAAAAACTCAACACATATGTGGCCTGATGTTTGCGCTTAGCATGAAACATTCTGTCGTCTCTGAGTGCTGACTTCAATGTTCACTCTTTTATATTTACATATGCTCTATCTCTGATATTGAGCACCTTATCCTATAATATAGCATACCTCAAAACTATATTCATATATATATATATATATATATATATCTCCTTTGAGATTTCACTCAGTCGATTAAAACTTGATTGGGCGATTAAAGTTTATTGCTTTACTCGCTCGCGGTCGATGAAAAATCTCGCAATGAAACATGCCCCTTCAAATATAGAAGAAAAAAATCTAAATTCTTTCATAACTCAAATGTATGCCATTGAAGATTCACAAGTTACTTAGAATGACCTACAATGGCATTATTGAAATCTTTGGTCTCATGCATGGCGCCTGATTTACATTGAAATGTGTGGTTAAACAAAAGACAGTGTCATCAGGTAATCATCAAAGGAAGATCTGACAAACGGAATTTAGATTGACAAGCTCCTGACTCTATTTTATGGCCCCATTCAGTTTACTGTTTTTTTTTTGTTTTTTTTGAACGCTCACGTTACGTGGAGTATAGTGAAAACAGCTAAGCCTTACAACGGATGCAAAATATGCAGACTGTGCCAGGAAGAAAAGTTAGCGATTATGCAATTCCCAAACAAAAATGGATTATTAAATGAAAGAACAGAAATTATGTAAAATTTTGAACCTCAACGATTTTCTCCTGATGTTGGACGAAAGGGTTCTTGAGACTTTTAATAAATTCCTTGTTTTTAAAGTAGTATATATATATATATATATATATATATATATATATACAGGCCTTTATTATAATATAAAGTATACATATATACATTTTTTACTACTCAACGGCAAAATTATTGCAAAAAATAATAATTGAAATAATAAGGCTCAATTAAAGACAAAAACGGGCAAGAGATTTTATAACTGAATTCAACACAAACACACACACACACACACACACACACACATATATATATATATATATATATATATATAAGGATTTTTATGATAATGAAGATGATTATTATTATCATCATCATCTTCACTACTTCAGCAGGGATGTTTGTTTTCAACCGGAAATCTTGCATTATGAGTGCACGCCATTAAGTCACTTGAGATATCAACCATCTCCTTAAGTAGGCGGATACCCGAGGCATAAGGCCATTTACGTGGGAACACCGAAACCTTAACCTCGGTCCAAAATTCTCTTCTATTTTTTCTCAAACGAGACTACCCTATCAGCGGAGCTTCGTCTGGGTTCCTCTCCGTCCAGCTGCAGAGAGTCCGACAAAGTAAAACTGCCACACATCCATCAATTCACCTGATCTCAAACAACATTTGTAGCAGAATATTTGCTGTAACATGCAACGCAGACTTCTGAAGACTATAATTTATTCCGATTTTATTTATATTAAATTTATGTTCGAGGGCGTGATGCCTAACACCCCAGTGATAACTGCGACAATGCTGCTCCAGACGGTACCAGATTCCAGCAACCACATTATCATCATCATTATTATTATTATGTCATTTTTCATCATATTTAGATTTCTGCATTGGTCTCACTACCAAACAAGTCTGCGGGGAGACCTAAGGCAGGTAGTGGCGTGTTGTTATGACTCCATTTCATGTTTTTCTATCCTCCCTATCATCCCCAGCATTACATAGATAACGTTTTCCTTAGTGTGTGGGCTGTACTTAATAATACAATTTTTTGTATATCTCTTAAGCTGGGGTTTCCAGGGATTCTTTCAATGTGTTGTTTTGTTCCATTTTTTATCATTCCAAGTGCACCTACTATCACTGGCACAACTCTTGTTTTCAATTTCCACATTTTTTCTATTTCAATTTCCAGGTCTTTATATTTTAACAGTTTTTCAAATTCCTTGATTGCTATGTTACAATCCGCTGGACAAGCCATATCAATTAATAGACAAGTTTTCTCCTTCTGGTTTTTAACAATAATGTCTGGCCTGTTTGCTTCAATTTTTCTGTCTGTGTAGATGGTGTAATCCCATAGAATGGTTACATCTTCTATTTCTGTAACCGGTGCTGGATGATGTTCATACCAGTGTTTGTTTACAGCTTTTCCATAATGTTTGCACATTGCCCAATGTAAATATTGCCCAACTCTATCGTGGCGATTTTTATATTCGTTTGGGGCAAGCACAGAACAGCCTGAGATTAGGTGGTCTATTGTTTCTTGGTGTTTATCACAAAACCTGCATTTTGGATCCATATTATTATGCATAATATTTGCCTGAAAGTTTCTCGTGAAAAGACTTTGGTATTATTATTATTATTATTATTATTATTATTATTATTATTATTATTATTATATGAATGATGTTTACCGTAGTGCAATCGTTAACAATTTCGTTTCTTTGATCGATTCATTATAGTTTTGAATTCGATTCTCATTAAGAGTCCTATTTCTCTGACCTTGTGTTAATCTTAACTGATCTTAGTAAATAATATCATAGTTCTGAGAGCAACCAGCTTAGTTAAAAGTAATGCTAGTTAAATGTGTAAGATATGCCATCAGATTGTATTCTGTTAGTAAATGTTACTCAAATGAAAACACCTAGTAGGATTCTTTAAAAATGTTTTATTACTCTGGACCAAACAAAGTTTGGCACAAGTTTCATTCAGTGTTTCTAAAAGACAAAAATGTTATTCTGCGACACTACTTATAAGCGATATTTGTTTCGAAAATGTTTTTAAGATAAGTTCTTCACTATTTCTAAAAAAAAATTAAAAATAAAAATCCAACGACATTTCCGGTTTGCATTTCTAAGAATATATGGTTCTATTTATTTCTTTGATGCCATAAATTACATTAGGATATTTTATTTTTATTTTTTGTTTTTAAATATTCTTATCATTATTTACTTGTTGCACTTGCAAAGTAATAGAATGCACTTGGCTTTTTCTTTATTTCCTCGAAAAAAGACGTGCTTACTTCCTGCTCTCTCATTTCTACAATAAAGGGATCGATTTTTTGTTTATTGATGGAGATGATATCAGCTTTTACATGTTCCAAATATCGATTGGCTTGTACCAGGAAGACGCAAGAATTCTGTATTCATTATTGTTCTGTACTTCTGATCGTTTCAATTATTTTTTCTCTCTCTGTCTCTCTTCGTTCTGTAAACCTATCTATTTATCTATCTACTGTATTTTCGTCTATTATTTTCTTTTTGTGTGGCACAATTTCATCTCTTTTGCTTTTTCTAAGTGTTTACAATTTTTCTCGTTTAAATATGATTTCTTAACATGTCCGTCTACGTACGAGTCGGTAGTATTTATTCGTCAATCCATGTCAAAACACGGTCGGTGATTAAATGTAGGCTATCTGTATTGCAAGATGGCACAGTACACAAGACAAGGTCACGAATTTTAACTTAACGTTTTAACACAAATAATCGTCGACCTTTGCTTCAAACATAAAAGACTACCCACTTCCGGTAGATATGAGTGTGTACATTCTGTGTCCTTGTATTCTAGTCTGCCTCCGGATACTAATATTAGAGGCCTATCCGCTAAAGGAAGATATTGTCTACTATGGGGCTGGTATTACAATGTACCTTAGAGCGTCCTTTACAATAGATGTTCGGATTTCAAATTGTTCGATTTGTCCCCATTTAGAGAACAGCCCTCTTTGTAAATATTTTCTTGATCTCTTATAACAAATATAGTATACAAGTTAAAAATAATTGAACATAGAATATGTTATGCTAGAGGTGGTTTCACGCAACACCAAAAGTTACTACAAAACCAAAACATTCACCTAAAAATTGTAGTCACGTACTTAAATAGTCTCGTTGGGTAGAGACTTTCATATGGGTATCATGTATTTGTCTATATTTCTGAGATGAGGCAGCACTTACAACATTTAAATTATTCGGACTATTATCCTCATCTTCATTATCACTTGTACGACGTTTTCGGTCGTTGTACGCTCCGGCCTTTTTCAGGTGCTAGGAATTTCGAACCAAACCCTTTATTACAATCACTGGGGTATATCATCCTCATTCCTTGCGTTAAGCCTCGATTGGCAGTCATGAGTTATCTCCCTTCTAACTTTGCAAGTTACTTGTTCACCACGGCTGTAGTCTGGTATTGAACTCACAACTCTTTGGATCAAGTCACAGGAACTAACTAATGTCTATATTCACTGGTTGGTTAGTTAACGCGTTATTGTACAAGGATTAATTAAAATTTTATCTCGTTTTTCCTAATCTGATTAATGGTAACCTCAATACTTAACCTTACGTTACCCTCACTATAAAGAATTGTACGCCATGCACTGATCTATTAAATATTTTTCCACATCATTGCTTAGTAAGATTTAATTAACACAAAGGTTTGAACATAGCTAATTATTAAGTCCAGATTTGTCCGATAGTGTTAGCGAAACGCAATAATTTTAATTGTTGGGTGGCTAAAAGAAATTATGAGTGAGCTTATCAGATCATATTTGATCTTCTAAATTTTAGGGTTTTGTAGCTCAATGGGTAAAGAAGAATACACTATAAAAAACAAGATTTTCGGTATAAACTGGGTACCAGTCCGTGTGCCACTGAGTGCTTATTCTTTATTTCCGGTAAGTGCTGTTTATTGATGATCTGAATAATTTCAAAGAAAAACATCTAAAATTAAAATGAAATAAATCTTCGTCAAAATGAAGAGCGAAAAGAAAAACTACAGCAATTTCACGTGACAAACAAAAGAAATCTTCAGATGAAATGACATAGGCGTTGTTATGAAAAGAAAAAAAAACATTTAATTTTAGAACTTGCTCTATTCTGCTTGAAATGAACACAGAATAAAAATAGATATTGCTTTTGTGAAGACAGAAATAAAACCGCCAATCAAATAATAAGCGAATATGACAAATTTACTCCAATCTTTTTTTTCTATTTCGAACGAACACCATTGATTAGGTTCTTTTTTTCTTTTTTTCTCTCGGAGAGGTGAGTTCAAATATCTTCAGCGTTCAATACGTTCTCTTACATGCAAATATCTGAGAGGAAGGAAGGAATCCATCTTCTTTCCCGGCTATGGGTTAAATAATATACAATACCAGGCCATAAATATTAGGCTACCCCACATTTTTTTCTAAATGATGTATTTCATACTATTTTTAATATTTATAGCCGAGTGGATAATTGTAAATGAAAATAGAATGGTTATTTTGTTAATGCTGCACAATAACATGCGCATCAAATGAACTTGGTGTCCAGTTTTTGTGATCTCTTCCCCATGCTAGTCTCTTCCTTCTTATTGGCTAGCAAAGGTTTCCTGGTTGCCTTGTAAAATTTTGCAAAGTAATAATAACAAAAGAACCATTCTATTTTCATTTAGAATTATCCACTTGGCAATAAATACTAAAAATAGTATGAAATACATCATTTCTTTTAAAAACTGGGGTGGCATAATAATTATGTCCTGTTATATATATATATATATATATATATATATATATATATGTGTGTGTGTGTGTGTGTGTGTGTGTGTGTGTGTGTGTGTGTGTAGAATCTACAATCTGCGATGGGTAAATTGTCGCCATTTGCCTTGTAAAATTTTGCAAAGTAATAATAACAAAAGAACCATTCTATTTTCATTTAGAATTATCCACTTGGCAATAAATACTAAAAATAGTATGAAATACATCACTTTTTTTAAACTGAGGTGTCCCAATAATTATGGCCGGTAGTGTAACTTGTATCAGTAAATAGATTATTTCAAAGAAATTGTTAATGCAATATTCACTATCAGAAAGTATTTTTTACAATCCAATATATGTCTAGATTTTAAATAACCCACAAAGGGTTGATAAACCGAAACAAAAAAAAACAAAAACAAATCGTTCAATTTCTTCTTCTCTATTTGTCACGATTTCATTAGTTCTTTACTCAATATTGCTTCTTCCTTGAGGTAGCCATGCTTTAGACGGGTTTCCTCTCTTCAGTTTTCTTCCTCCAAATGTAACAAATAAACCCCAGTTTCGGATTCCTTCACCATTTGCAGTTTTCTGAAGAATCCCTTATAGTATAGCGCCAAGTCTCTTATTACACGTTCCGTCATGTTTTATCACTTTTCAGAAATGTAAAGCAAACTTTTTACTATAGATTGAAAGAAACTTACTTTCAGACTCTTTTGGAGATTCGACTTCCATACCCTTTCTATTGTATTTAGTGCGGCCCAGTCTTACTCTTTCTTGCGAATCTATCCAATCACCTCGGTATTTGAAATTGTCTAATTGCCTCAGCTTATTTCCTCCTTAGAGGATAAAATTTCACCACCTGAGGAGAAAAGTAAATGGAAAATGTGTTATCCTATCCTGGAAAATGTGCAAATTGTTGTGGAGTAGTTTTCGCACTGAAGGTTTTAATCGTGCTATGTCGGTTGCTAATCGACTTAACGCACCCAAAATGTTAGGAACTTGGTAATCTTCCGCTGAAAGCTGACTCCTTAGTATTTGGCTAACTGCCGACTAATATCAACTGCCAAGTAGTTCTACTGAACTCTAATAGAACTCTAAAGAACTCCTATAAACTTCCCAAGAACTCTTAAGAACTTCTCTAAAACTTCCTGTTAAACTCTTATTGATATAGGAGGGAGAATCCCTTATATGAGCAATAAGTGTGTTGCTCCATAACACAAATGAATATTAGAAACTTGCTAAAAAACTACAAAATACTCTTTCTTTTTTTTAATATAATCATATCGCCCCAAGCAAGGCATTTTACTGCTACTGTTGTGCAGGGGGTATCATAGGAGGAAAGTTATGAGAAAGAGTGACAGATTATTGGAGGTGTCTGGGAGTGGGTTAAAGAAGGGTGAGAATACTGATGAGAGTGGAGTGGACGGAGAAAGGAGCATGAAAGAGAGAATGCAAGTCAGTAAGATAGGAGATGAATATTGACTTTACATTTAAATTGGAGGTTGTAGCTGTCAGGGAAGCAAGTAAACGGAACCAAATTCCAAAGGCTGGAAATATGAGAAAAGAAGCTGCTTAAGGCAGAAATTGGCTTTACATTTTATTGGTTTCACAGAAAAAGGGTGGAACCTAGTTGCTACTCTTGTGGCTCGAGTAAATTAGAAATTCCAATGGAACACTCAGTTCAGGCTAAAAGACTAGATTCCATAAACTTGAATAAAGAGAACAGATAATTTTATTTTGCACCAACAGAACCAGAATAAAACTGAAAGAAAGCGGAATTCTGGAGAACATACAGAGGATTGAAGAAACGGTAGATTATAAATTATTATGCCACTCGTTATCCTGTGATTAAGCGTTGTGGTGCAGTGGATATCATCTCGAAATTATAAATCGGGGAGCCGAGTTCGAATTCCAGTTGAATTCCTTGCATTCACTTACGCGCAAATACACTTGGGAAAGGTATTAATCCGTCTCTTCTCACCAGTTATGGGTTAAATAACAGGACAGATTGAGTTTTATAGCCTTTGCTAGCAACCAGTCTACCGCAGAAAGTAATGGTAGCCCATTGCGAGATAATCTTCTGCCCAGACATGATCGCCCAAGCGTGTATCACGTATGGCACATAACTGACTGAATGAACATAATAGTTGGAAACATAAGTAAAGCCACAACTGGGTAAAAAGTGGGGGATCATCTTTTAATTGTTATTAGGTAATAAATTGATCCCCCACTAATTACTACTTATTAATACAATCCGTCTCTTCTTCCTTCAACTATAGTTTAAAGAGCAGGATAGAAAATCTTCTGCCCAGTCAGTCATGTCTCTTTCGAGACATGATCGCCCAGTCATGTCTCTTTGGAGACATCATCGCAGCTGGAAACGTCTATTTTGTTTATGCAATTTTTAAAGAAGTAGACAAAGTGTCGAAACATTGTACAACTTCTTTAAACACTTCTTCTTTCTTTCGTTGTTTGCTTTTCTTAAATAACGCTGTTCTCTCAGTAGTTTAATGTAAAAAACTATGGACTCAATTATCTACAGTGTGGGAAAATTTCAACGTCTATCTGGACAAAGAGTAACAACTGATAATAATATTGACTATCATCAATATGTCACAATTTGATACCAGAAGCTACAGCAACTAATGAAAGAAAACTAATCAAAATCCACTGGCCCTTAATTAATTTCACTGGAAACAAATTTATGAAAATCTCTAATCGATTAATAACATAGCAGCATTTTAATGTTTAATACTTTAAATATGGGCATGGTGAACTGATGGATTTCATTTAAGAAATTATTATATACGAGGGTATATGAAAACTTTCTAAAATTGCTAGGGACCCAAAAGAGCAAACCCAAGCAAACTGTCTCGTTGTTTACAAAGAGAGGCTCGCATATATATATATATATATATATATATATATATATATATGTGTGTGTGTGTGTGTGTGTGTGTGTGTGTGTAAAACAGAACGGACGGTATATGACCCTTATATATACTCTGTGTGTGCGTATATGTGTGTGAATATTTGTGTATTAATTAGTCTGCGTGTGTGCTCGTATATTTGTATATATATATATATGTGTGTGTGTGTGTGTGTGTGTGTTTATTACAATTTACTTCGATTTACAATTTAGTTCTATACTCCAGATTTACTTTCAAAAATTCTTTATTCAATCGATTTTCTTTGCCTAACATTTTGATTTTTCTTGATTAACATTGAATGTTTTCTTTTCTTGCCGTTCGTCTCGCTCTTCCTTGCTGTAAATTCTTCGTCTTATCGGAAATCTAACAGCTTCTGGCAATTTATTTTCTATCTTTTGCTTCCACACTTCGTCTATTAAGATACAACTTTTTTCGTTGCATTTCTATCCGTAAAGGTTTCAATCTCCTCTTTGAAAAGGCACATTTCTCTCTATCCTATTGCGTCCTACATATATTCAAATTTCTTCTTCTTCTTCTTCTTCTTCTTCTTCTTCTTCTTCTTCTAGGCATCGTCTTAATCTTGTTTAGGCTTCTTCTTCTTCTTTGAGGTTTCATCTTCTTCAAGGTTTCTTCTTCTTATAGATTTGAAGCACATCACGCTGAAAAACCGATTCCTGTACAATTATCGAAATTGTTAATCAGAGAGCGGATTTCTAATTCCACTCAGTTATTTAAGTGGCATACATGATACAGGCTTGGGAGATCATATCTCAAAAGTGACATGGCTGACTAGGAAGAAGATTTTCCCGCAGTAGGTTGCCATTGCTTTCTGCAATAGATTCGTTCCCAACCGAGATTTTAGAATCCAGTCTGTCATGCTATTTAACCCATAGCTGGAGAGTGAAGCGACGGATTAATACTTTTTCCAACTGTATTTGCGCGTAAGTAAATACATAGAATTCAACTGGAATTCGAACTTGCCTCTCTGATTTCCATTCCAAGCCGATATCAACTGCATCCCAACGCAATTCCAGTAGTGTTCATTATATTCTCTCATGCTCATGTTGGGGGTCCCAGTTATGGGCAAATAGTTAAACCCTAAACTAAGGTCAAAACATGAATGTATAAACATTTTATAGTAAAAATATCAGCAATACATTCTCATAGTAAAATAATTACCAGCAATAAATGTTTGTCAAAAAAAGTAAATGATAAAATAATAATTACCAGCAATACGTAACTGTAATGAAAAACATTAATAGCAACACATTTTTATCAATATATACATATATATATATATATATATATATATATATATATATATATATATATATAAGTAAAGAATTATTTATTTATTCTTTACTTATTCCGCTCTACCTGAATACTGAGCGCTTTTTGTTAGTTGATTACTCGTGTTGGGTTTTTTTATTTGGGCTACAAGCTGACTCGGTCCGAACTCTTTTGACTGATGTTCATGTACTTAGCTCTTTCTTTTTTTTTTAAACCATTTTTCCCTTCTTAGATTCGTGGAAGGTTTTTTGACACTAGTATAGTTATAATTATGAGAGTGGAGTGGACGGAGAAAGGAGCATGAGAGAGAGGATGAAGTTTAGTGAAATAAGAGATGACCATTGACTTTACATTTAAATTCTTGGAGATTGTAGCTTTCGGGAAAGCAAGCAAATGGAAGGGAATTCAACAGGCAGGAAGTGCGAGAAAAGAAGCTGGTGGAGTAGAATTTGCGTCTACAATTTATTGGTTTCACAGTAAAAGGGTGGAACCTATTTGCTAATCTTGTGGCTCGAGGAAATCCATATATGGGGAACACCAGTGAGCTAAGTCCATCGGAGCAGAAGCCATAAAAGTATTTGTAGAAGAGACACAGAGGAGCCACATTGCGCCGGTGAGAAAGTGACTGTATCTGAGCTGCCAAGTCGGGATCTATCACATTACAGATTTCCCCCAATATATATATATATATATATATATATATATAAGTAGTTTAAACAAAGGAATATATATTCCACAATTTGATATTTCCTTTTTATAAATTGTTGCATTAAAGAATTTTTAGACTACTGATACCCTTCACCAAGGATGCCTTCTTTTGTATCAAATATAAGTGCGGGTCTGGAATTGAAATGACGGTGAGTATTTTATAAAACGTTCTGTTGGGAATTTATATATCAGTTTAATAAACATGGGAAAAAATTATGCCACGGAGATTTCAGAGCGACATGGTTAACACTGAGTAACTAGACAAATGAACAGATTGCTCAACTTTTAACCGCCCTTTTTTACGTATCTTTGTATAACACGTAAGAACTAAGCTTGCCTGGCACAAAGTTAGAGATATGGAGGAGATACTGAGAATCGAACTCACTAGACAGAAATAGCGATTGAGTAAATTGATACTTGTTACTGAGCCCACTGATTGTCTTAATATAAATCAATGCCGCACAACACGAGGCAATACACGAGAAACTTAGATTTAATTCGATTTGCCGAACGCATACTGAGAAACACGTTCATCCTGGGAATTTGATCACAGCATACAAACCACTTCACTTAATAACGACTAGTCATTATCTATTGTTGAATAACAGCATTAGTTTTTATTTAATATTAATTCTATCCGAATCTATATATATAAAAGGCAAAATGTTTGTGTGTGTGTGTATCTCTGTCTGTATGTATGTATGTACTTTGTACAAATCCACAATTTTTATCCGATTCTCACCAAACACACAAATATTTTTTAGGCTTCCGGTCAAGTCATGGGCTACTTATTTTTCCGATTTCCTTCTGATATCGGAAATCGATATTACGATATCCGATCAGGTTTGATCAAGATCAGGATTTCAGCTCTTTTATCATGGTTCTTGCTGCAGAATTTGCTCTAACTTGGTAAGATTATAGTTTTTATCTCAAACATTAGTAGATCTTCTCAGACGACTCATTTTCTCCGATATCGGAAACCGATACTCCGGTATTCTATTGAATCTAATCAAAAACCGATATTCAGCCATCAATATGGCTCATTTTCTCCACTTTTACTCCCGATGGGTACGGTAAGTTTTCATGGACTTACTTAGGTTAGTTTATCCTTGGATGATTTGTTTGACTCCGATATTGGAAATCAATGCCCCGATATCCTACCGAGTCTGATCAAAATCAGGTTTTCAACCCTTTTATTTTGGTTTTTTCTTCGGGGTTTTGCTCTAAGTAGGTATAATTGTAGTTCCTATTGTAGTTCTTATTTAATATCGATATCGGAAATCAAAATTTGACTTATATCCATTCATTTTTCTTTCAATTTACAGTTTCTCTTTGACTGGAAACAATTATTGCTTTTTAGCCTTTCGTGCCAACGTCCAAAGACCATGAATCAGCTTTAAAGCTTTCATTACACCCGAGCAATACTGCTAGTATATTATAAAATTGAACTTACGAAATTTACAAAAACACTTCCCAATACAAATTAGGTGTTATTAATTAATTACGAGGTAATATTTTTATCAAATACTCATATCTTGCTTCATCGACAGCTACAATCTCCGAGAATTTAAATGTAAAATCAATAGTCATCTTCTATCTCACTAACCTGCATCTTCTTTCTCATGCTTCTTTCTCCCTCCACTCCACGCTCATCAGTATTCTCATCCTTCTCTTGCCAACTTCCTCACGCCCCCTATAACCTGTCAATCTTTCTCATAACATTCCTCCTATGTAACCCCCTGGAAAACAGTGGCAGTAAAATGCCTTGTTTGGGGAGATATGATTATAAAAAGAATATCTTCTGGAATAGAGAGGCCAGTGGTAATTTTATATGATAAGCATTCAGCTTCAAATAAACGTTCTGTCGAGAAGATTGACAATTCATTTAAACGTTTTCTCATGAGTACGGCCATTCAAATAAACGTTCCTCCAGAAAAATTGACGGTTCAAATATATGTTCTTTCGAGAATAGTGACGCTTTAAATAAATATTCTACCGGGAAAAGAGTTGTTTCAAATAAACGTTCCTCTAAAAAGAATTACTGTTTAAGCAAACGTCTTCCCAGAAATACCGACGAATCAGATAAATATACTGTCAAGAAAGGTACCGGTTTAATTTAACATTCTTCCAAAAAGAATGCAGTTTCAAGTAAACGCTCCATCGAGAATCGTGAAGGTTCAAATAAACTTAATGTAGGGAAAAGTAACGTTTCAAAATAATGTTCCCTGGGGAAGATTGACGGTTCATATAAACATTCCTTCAAGACGAGTACCGGTTCAAATAAATGGTCTGCTAGAAAAGTGATTGTTCAAGTAAACGTTTCACATCTAAGAACAGTGCTCATGTAAACAAACTTTCACCAAGGAAGCGGATCGATTCAAATAAATTTTTTGGCCATATAAAGTTGCTGGTTCAAATGAACATTTCGGCCATATAAAGGTGTTGGTTCAAATGAACATTTCGGCCATATAAAGGTGCTGATTCAAATAAACGTTTGGGCCATATAGAGCTGTTGGTTCAAATGAACGTTTGGGTCATATAAAGGTGTTGGTTTGAATGAACGTTTGGGCTTTATAAAGGTGCTGCTTCAAATAAACGTTTCAGCCATATGAAGGTGTGTGTTCAAATGAACGTTTCATTCATATAAAGGTGTTGGTTCAAATGAACATTTGGTCCATATAAAGGTGCTGGTTCAAATAAGCGTTTAGGCCATATAAAGATGTTGGTTCAAATGAACGTTTGTGTCATATAAAGGTGTTGGTTCAAATGAACGTTTGGGCTTTATAAAGGTGCTGGTTCAAATAAACGTTTCGGCCATATGAATGTGTTGGTTCAAATGAACCTTTTCGGCAATATAAAGGTGATGGTTCAAATAAACGTTTCAGTCATATAAACGTGCTGGTTCATATGAACGTTTTGGTCATATAAAAAGTTCTGGTTCAAATAAACAATCATCCGCTAGGCGCAATTAAGCTTTGCGTCAGTTGTTGTGATATGTGATGAAAATAATCTAATTGATCCAGCACTTGTATTTGGTACAAATATTGCATATCCGTAATCAAAAGTTAAAAGATATCCAAATGTTCATCGACATAGATAATGGGCTCAGTGAACTTTAGTCTATTTCAATTTATGGTTAGCTATATGTATTTTACATTATGTTTAATCACCCAATATTATGAGGAAAGTTAGTATGTAACAATCATTAATGAAGAAATAATAAATGCTTAAGTAATCACTTGGGGAATGCATTCTTTCACGAAGGAAATGAGAGAAGGTCTATTTAAACTCTTCTTATTTTAGGGTTACAGCCTATCACGTTGAATACACCGGGTCTCGCTCGATCACCGAAGTTAAGCAACGTTCAGCCTGGTCAGTACTTAGATGGGTGACCGCTTGGGAATACCAGGTGCTGTAAGCGTTTAGTGACGGAAGTGCGTTGTGGTGCAGTGGATATCGGCTCGGAAAGTGAAATCGGTGAGCCGAGTTCGAATTCCAGTTGAATACTCTGCATTCACTTAAGCACTGGTACCCTTTGGAAATGTATTAATCCGTCCCTTCTCTCCTGTTATGGGTTAAATAACCATGGCAGGACTTCGGGACCCTACCCTTAAAAACAAATACCAATAAATCTTAATACTCGTAAAGAAACATGTATTACTAGACACAAAACTTATTGAAAAAAAAAACAACAATAAATTGTTGAAAGAAAAAGGTATTACCAGCAATAAATAAATAAAGTTTGTTTGGCAATAAATGACCCGCCGCGGTTGATTTGCCATAAAAACAAAACAACCAACTAATCTTCCTATTTTATGCAATGCGCATGTACAAGCACAGAACTGAAGAGGTAGACACTGATCATTTAAGCATTTCTTACCAATTCTCAAACTAATATGCTAATAGAAAACAGCTCTGCTACATCCAAGGACAGTGTACTGATGATAAGGGCATATATGCCCGATGGCATAAGTATTCATAATTGAGATAAGAATGCAAAGGAAATAAAATATCAAATAGCTAGTGTTTCAAGAAGTAAAGCACAAGATAAACCTTTTCAAGGCAGAAATTATGATCTGGAATTAGAATGAAAGCATGGTTGGTATGTACCCTGAATCGATCATAAAAATCCGGAATATGAAATTAATTTCTTAACACATCAGATACCTTGGTGTGCTTATCACTTATAACAAATTCAGTACATGAGACAAGGAAATTGAATATTAGGCTGCACTAGGGAGAATTTTGCCCAAGACCGCAAAATGTAACAAAACCCGAGCACAGGAGTCATTTTCTTATATAACCTCATCAATTCATACGGATTAAACTCACAAATCAGCCGTCATTGTTATAACCAGACAAGCTAAACAACCATTACATTACGTCGAAATGCTCAAATGATTTTTTAATTGCAGCTTAGATGTGACACAAGGCCTCAAGTATGAGAATCTAGTGAGGATCGAACCCACTACTGAGTCGTGATTGTTCTAACAGGACAAACTTGCTAACCATTACACCACGTTGATGTACCCGCATCTAAATCGATCAAAAATTATGATTTTCTCAAAATCGGTGATTAAAGTCAAGCGAATGAATGAATCTTGTAGATCTTAAAGAACTCACTCATCAACTCTCATAGACTGGCGCTACATAATTACACAGAACTGTGTCAAAAAGAGAAACCACATCATTTGAAGACATTCAAGAACAGAAACCCGAAGAGAAAATACTGACATAATCAAAATGTTGACATTAAAGATTACTTCAAAGAAACGAAATCCACTATTAAAATTAGAAAAAACTGTAGCAACAGACTGGGGGAAACCTATTTTTCTGAGAAAAAAAGTTTTTTCTTAAAATAGCTTAAATATATATATTATAAATTTCACCAGCAGTAATGTTAAGTATTTGTTCGAAGAATGGGAAATATTTCCTTATAAAGTAGTTTATGTATGATTTTTGGCATTATTCGTTCGTTTAAACAAACCGAAAATCCAATATGTATCATTTCTAATTTACACGCAGGCAGCAATTGGAATGTCATTATTATTGTCTTTACCATTTATTAACGAATGCCCTTATTAGAACATTATTAAGATTGATGCGAAAGCCTTCGATCACCGATCTTGTACTGATAGGCAGAAGCTAGTTAATTTAATCCCGCCAGAATGCATTAACTTCTTTGTGAAATTAACAGACATGAGTCGATGGCAACCAGAATTATCGATCGGATTTATTGGCTTCTGGGAGAAATTGACACAGTGCACGTGAATTACTTTCCTTATGGTGATCTCATCGCTTTAAGTATAATACAAACTTCTTTTTTTAGTTTTTATTTATCAGTGAATCATCAACGCAAAAAAGCTAAATTGTTTTGTTTCAATCTCGTCGCCGCTTCATTAATCAGTGTGCAACTGTAAATTCAATCGATTACGTCATTGTCAGTGACTCGGTTCGAACCTATGTACAAAGAAATCCCTTCAGGAAGAACTATTGTATTATACATAAGAATTATATTATTTTATGCACGCTTCTGATGCCTTTTTCATACTATGTCTCTTCACGGTGTAAACGGTTATGGGCCTTCACAGATTCATTTTCTTTTGTTGTCTGTGAATTGCATTCTCTACGCGTTACAATGCAAAATACTCCTTCTTATATACTGGCTACCATGCAAGGTCTCCAAATATGTAACCCAATGTTTTTCAACCGCCATCTCGTGAAATATGAGCATGGTATAAATATATATATATATATTCTAAACATATACCGTTAAATATAACAGACAATGAATGTCTCTTATGTTTAATCATGAGCCGTTCTAAACACAAATCACATTTCAATCTAGTCACAACACATAACATTGCATTTAGACATATGGTTCTGTTAACATTTCGATCTTTCACGCGGTGTGACGTCATAGAGCCGCAACTGCGTCTGATATTCGGTGTCTGTTATCGTTGCATAGCAATGTTTTGTATCAACACAAAATAAAATTATCTTTGATGGCGGATGTCTTTATGCTAACATCCCTGTAACCTCTATGAAGATGTCTCATGTGAGCCGAAAGCTTAGAACCAGCATAATATCAAAAATATCCAAATGTTGGACAATTTCTGTCTTTATTTTCACTTGAAATTAAAGACAAAATACAATATTTAGAACAGCTCATGATTAAACATGATAGACTTTCATTGTCTGTTATATACAACAGTATATGTTTCGAAAAGTATCTGCTGCCTCAATTCACTAAATATATATATATATATGTGTGTGTGTGTGTGTGTGTGTGTGTGTGTGTGTGTGTGTGTGTGTGTGTGTGTGTGTGAAAGTATTAAAGGTACAGCGTCAGTATTGGAATAAATGAATAAGTATTGCACTTTTTTTATCCCAGATTAGCTAAAAATTCTTTATCAGTTTTATTGTAATTTTTTACTATTTACTTATGTGAATTAGGCTTCTGTAAAAGATTAAAGAAGACGCCCCCTGTAACACAAGTTAACTAAGCAAGACGTCGTAAAATAAATCTCAGAGGCAGAGATCCATCAAGTTCTGTTAAAATTTTGATAGAGTGTTCATTAAAGGAGCGTTGGAATCAGCCGACGCATAATATAACCAAGTTATAAGAATGGCGACGTGGAATCGAAATTTATACAAAGCTTAAGAGCTCCCCAACCCTAAATAACATAAAAATAATAAGCGAGAAAGACTACACTCAACCAAAGAAGAAATGTGGGTCTGCTTATCACACATTCAACCAAACATTAAAGAAATCACAAAATAAAACAGCAGGCACGTGCTTCACACTAAATAAGCGACCAAAAATATTGAATAAAAACATTGAAATAAAGTAAATTCATGGACGTGCGTTGTGGTGCAATGAATGTCAGATCGGAACGATAAATCCGGGAACCGAGTTCGAATTCAAGTTCAATTCCCTGCACTTACGCGCAAATTCCTTGGGAAAGGTGTTAATCCGTCTCTTTCCTCCAGTTATGGGTTAAAAATTAGGACAAACTGGGTTCTGTAGCCTTAGCTGGCAAACAAAGCAATGGCAACATACTGCGGAATAATCTTCTGCTCAGTAGGGCATGTCTCTTTCGAGACATGATCGCCAAGCGTGTATCACGTATGACACGTAAATGACTGATTGACATATTTTCATTTGAATTTTTTGTCAATCAGTGGTTTAATTTCATAACATTTAAATGTATACCCTTTAAAAATGTTGTTAAAAGTGAAGTGATATTTCCTCCTAGGTTTGCTGTTTAAAAATTTTGAAAACTAATTTAACCTATAGTTGTTAGAGGAATATGAAATGAATTCAAGTTTTTTCCAAGATATTAGTGTTAAGGTGAATGCAGAAAACTAATACGGAATTTGAACTTTGTTCGCCGAATCGATGCTCCACACTGATACCAATTACGCTACACGCAAGTGAAATCCATTAGACGAAAGTGTTCGGAAATTGTTGACGGTTTTGCTAGCAAGTGCACTAATAGGAACACTGTAGACTTGGTTGAAATAGTAGAGATAGTGCCTCCAGAAACTTGGCCATTCGTGGGAATGTCAGTTAAATGCCATACGTGATACACGCTTGGGCAATCATGTCTCGAAAGAGACATGACTGACTGGGTAGAAGATTATCCCGCAGTAGGTTGCTATTGCTTTCTGCGGTAGACTGGTTGCCGACTAAGGCTACAGAATCCAATCTGTCCTGTTATTTAACCCATAACTGGAAGGAATAGACGGATTAATACCTTTGCCAAGGGTATTTGCGCGGAAGTGAGTGCAGTCGCTCTAATAAAAGAAACTCATACTAACTGAAAACTTTGATAAAGGGAAAAAAATCCGAAGTCTTTTAAATCTGCCAGTAAGGAAACATTTGAAGTAGTGGTGTTGGTGAGACTATTGGTAGTGGTACATTTAAAAAAAGACAGATTAGCTAATGATCAAGACATAAAAAATCACGTCAAATATTCAATATCATTTAGAATATATTTGTCATGATATACCTTATATATAACAACCCCTATTTCTGTTTTTAATATATACTAGCAGTATATCCCGGCGTTGCTCGGGTGTAATGAAAGCTTTAAAGACTGGAGCTCAGACTCTTTGGACGTTGGCCCGAAAGACTAAAAAGCAACAGTTGTTTCCAGTTAAAGCGAAACCGTAGACTGAAAGAAAAATGAATGAATGAATGAATTTCCTGGTATCGATTGATACATATATATATATATATATATATATATATATATATATATATATATATATATTATCGATTTTCTGCACTATTGTAAGAACTGCAACCTTGAAACTTCTGAATATCGTTTCTTATGTCTTTGTCTATGGGTGTATCAAATGTGATTAAAATCGAACCACTCCTTCTATAACCCGATTTTTTCGATTATCGATTTTCGATATTCATCGGGGGTACCTCGACACAAAACCTAGCTAGGAACACTCGCAGACGCTTATAGTAAGACTGTTTAAATTTTCAAGAAAATCGGTTCAGCCGTTTCGGAGTCTATAGGTAACGGATACACACACACAGACACACACACAGACACACAGACAAAGTTCCATTTATAAATAAGTTTAGATTTAGATATATATATATATTTCTTTTCTTAATATATATATATATATATATATATATATATATATATAGGAGTGCTCAATATACATCCCAAAACCTCATATAAATGTATGAAAATTTGGGTTAAGTAATTTAGGAGAAACTGAATATCTGAGTAACTAGACAAATGAATTGATTGCTCAACTTTTAGCCGCCATTTTTACGTAGCTTCGTATAACACGTAAGCAGTACACTTGCCTGACACAAAGCAAGAGATATGGAGGAGCCACTGAGAATTGAACTTGCTACACAGTAAATCGATACTTGTTACCTATAAGCCGTGGCGACTGATTGTCTTAACAATAATTCAATGTCGCGCAATACGACAAAATACGTGAGAAATTTTGATTTAATTCGATTTGCCTGAACACACACTGAGAAACATATATATCCCGGGAATTTAATCACAGCACACAAACCACCTTACTAAATAACGACTAGTCATTAGCTATTGTTGAATTACGCCATTAGTTTCTAATATTAATTCTATCCAAATATATTATAGAAATAAACTTACGTAATTTACAAAAAGACTTTCAATACAAAAACGCTTACCTTGCAGGGTAATATTTTGTATCAAATACACATGTCATCTCGAAGAGACAGGTTGGTGAGATTTTTATTACATATGTGATAAGCGTTGCGGTTCAAATAAACCTTCCGCTATTAATTAGATCCGTTGACATAAAATAATGATACCGCAGAGAATGCCAAATTGAACTTTTGATTAGTTCCATCGATTCGAATTTATTCTGTATTTCTGACCACGCGTTTTCCTAAACAAACCGCCATATATCGAAAGATAATTCGAAACGCCTATTTTACATTTGTATTCACGTAAGCATTTATGCTAAATTCTTCACCAAAATATTGAATCCGTATAACGAAACCATTAGTCTTCTGTGTTTTGCGTCCCTAAATAGACATTTAATTCAAAGGTTTCCTTAATATGGGCACAATTTTTCACGAAAACATACTACCTCATATTAAATTCCATACATAATATATAGAATACTTAATTTGTCAATATATTTCGCTTAAGTTTGTGAGTCAACTTTTCAGCTAAAAAACGTATTCCATCATAAGTGAATGTACATAAAACGGAAATAGAAAGTACGTATAAGCGGTACATGAAAATGGGTACAAAGTACGATGGAAAAGTACATAAAATGTACTTATTCCTAATAATTATATAGTATAAATATAATTCATTTTTATAATTATAATTCTTATTTGCAGCATATTAAATCGAATGTTTTCAGTGACCTGGCTATTAATGTTATACTTAGAAAATTCAAAAAACTTTGTCAGAACAGAAAAAGTAACATTTTGTCTACTTTAACATGTTTTCAACTATGAATAATAATAATAATAATAATAATAATAATAATAATAATAATAATAGGTGTTCCCGCGGGCTTGGGAGGTAGTGCGACCATAGCAGAAATAAAAATATGATGAAAAATGACAACATAATCATATTTCCGTGCATCCCTTAATAATTATTTAAATAATTAGAAAAAATATATTTTATTATTAATGCGGTGAGATGCAGTTCAATCCTGGGTTAAAAAGCACGGAGTCTACCCGTACTGGTGAGCTGTGATACAGCGAAACAGATCTGTCTACGGATGACTATATATATATATATATATATATATATATATATATATATATATATATATGAGAGATAAAATTCGAAGGATTTTCTCTAATGATTATATATTATCAGATATAAATAGTGAGCCCAATCTATATATCTAGAACAAATATATTGAGAAGGAAACTCAACTCATAATTAAACTGTTATAAATCCAGAATTTATTTCAACAATGTTAAGAAAAAAATTTACCATCGCCTCGTTCAGTCAGTTGATGAATAAATAATTATTTGTTTTATTTAAACATGAATGAATAATTTTATTTTTTTCTTATTCAGGAATGAACAATATATTTATTTTATCTATTTATCAAGGTTCTGAACGAGGCAATTGTAATTTTTTTGCTATATCTTGCTGATTATTTCTGGATTCATAACTATTTAATTATGTGTTGAGTTTTTTTTATTACTATAAACACACACACACACACACACACACACACACACACACACACACATATATATATATATATATATATATATATATATATATATATATATATAATGATAATAAACAAGGTAAAAAGTCTGCATTCTTCTAAGGAGCGCCCATAGCCCAGAGGTAAAATCGCCAACTGACGCCATTTCGGTCGGGTTTTAATCCTGGGTTAAAAGCAATCGAAGTCTAACCGTACTGATGAGCTGTGATACAGGGAAACAGACCTGTTTGCGGATGACTTTTTATATACATATATATATATATATATATATATATATATATATATATATATATGTGTGTGTGTGTGTGTGTGTCTTTATGTTTTATGTATACGTATTCAAAATTAAGAAGGTCCACCCTAAAGCTAACAACGGTTAATGATCCAAGTTCTGAACTGACATTATTATTGTTATAAAATCATAAAATAGTTTGTGTTGCTACGAAACTCTTCGACAATTTGGAGTCTCATGACATTAAGCAATTCTTAATCATTAATTTATTACCAAAGATTCCAATAATGGCGTAAAAGTAGTGGAGCACGTTACTGCTTACCTCCTCTTCTTTTTTCATTCATTCATGCAATCTTCGGAGAAATATATACATATATATATATATATTGATTTTGAAATTAGATATTTGAAATGATACAGTTCAGTACGTGACATTGGCAAAAGTTGCAGGAGTAACCGAAATAATTTTCTGTATATTTCAATATTTTAATTTTCTTTCAGCAAAAAATACAGAACATACTTTTGTCATATATATATGACAAAAACTTATCTTTACTGGCGCGATTCATTCTCTGATGAACCTTATCAAGACAAATGTAAGATTTTTTTTTTTTTTGCTATATCTGTTTATAAACAGAAGTAAAAATCACTTGGGTTTTTACATGTACACATAATTACACGCACACACACACACACACACATCACATATATATATATATATATATATATATATATACAAATTGTCTCTTTATGTCTGTTAAAGCCGAAATCTTTTTAAATCTTAATGTTTAAATTTAAAATAATTGTTATATATGTGTGTTTGTGGCGCAGGGATGTGCGTTTGTGGTGCAGTGGATATCTGGTCGGAACGAGAAATCGGAGGCCTGAGTTCTAATTCCAGTTGAATTCCTTGCATTCACTTACGCGCAAATATCCTTGAGAAAGGTATTAATCCATCTCTTCTCTCCAGTTATGGTTTAAATAACAGGACAGATTGGGTTCTATAGCTTTGGCTTGCAACCAGTCTACCGCAGAAAGCAATGGCAACCTACTGCGGGATCGTCAGTCATGTTTCTTTCCAGAGATGATCGCCGAAGCGTGTATCACGTATGGCACTTAACTACCTGACTGAACGCATTATCCGATATAAAATTGTTAATGATAATTATATAATGAAGAATAATATTTTCTCACCTTCAATGGAGGTGATGAAATTTTAGGATTCATAAAATTCTAAATCTACTTCACCAGTATCTGTTACAACCAGCACTATATACATCCAAACATCCATACATATAAAATGCATTATATATATATATATATATATATATATATATATATATATATATATATATATATTCAGTAAGCTTAATGTTGTGACTGCCAAGATTAAACTAAATCGAACTAACTTAACCGCCGTCTATATAAGTCAACGGATACTTGGGAATCTTGTAAATAAGTAATAGGAAAAACTATAGAGCGCAGGTATTGATGGGGAAAAATAAAATATTTCCCCTTTGTAGGTAAGCCATAAACATTACTCAGGTCACAAGATCTATGACTTCCATTTAAAAACAAAATTACGCAATACGCGTTCTGCAACGTGAATAAGTGAACATCCATTTTTGAGTGCTTCTATGTACGTAATTCTTTTTCAGTTGGACAATCAATTAAGTTTATAAATGCTTCACATCCAGAATGCATTCATACTTTTTGGTTTGTCAGCTTATCCAGAGTGTCATGTGTCTTGATGCACATTTTACAGATGTTTGGAAACCATTCCACCAGAAAATAACGAACTCTGCTTTTATTAAATTTACTTAGCTGTTTAAACGTTGACGATTTTTTAATACCTTCCCTTCCAAAAGGTAAGGGGAGTATAAAGAAACAGAAAAAATTCTTTAAAAACAGAGAGTACGGAGAATATACGTAATATTAGTCATATTATATGGCAGTGAATGCTAAATGATCTTCTCACAGATGAAGAAGAGACATGAAACTACAAAAACAAAAAGAACACTGAACTGTTACGTAATATGAGTCCTCCTATATTGCAGTAAATGCTGGACAATTTTCTCACAGATGAAGAGATTGAAACAATAAATCAATAAAAGAACTGAACTGTTACTTATACGTAATATCAGTCCCCATCTATGGCAATGAATGCTGGACAATATCCTTACAGATGAAGAAGTGATTTGAAACAACAGAAAGAAAGAAAAGAGTACTTAACTGCAACGTAATATCAGTCTCTCTATATGGCAGTGAATGCTAGACAATATCCTTACAGATGAAGAAATAACTTGAAAAAACGCAGTAGGTTACTGTGATAGACTGCTTATAGAACCCAATCAGTCCTGCTATTTAACTCATAGCTTTCGGGTGAAGCGGCAGATTTTCCCAAGGTTATTTGCGCAGAAGTGAATGCAACTGGAAATCGAACTTGGCTCTCCGATTTCTCGTTTGGAGCTGATATCCAGAGCACCACAACGCACATTAAGGTGTATGCATCCCATTATAATTAATAATATAATTATAGTTCCCTTTTTTAATTATAACTTAATGTTCGGGATAAATAATCATACAATTTTAATGACTTGGTTATTAATGAAAAACTTAAAGCTATTTTGAAGATTTGGTGGCTAGTAATTCATAATTTTTTAAATATCTTTAAAATATTTTTCTTAGATTTTCGACGAGTTGTTCCATGAGATTAGTTTTTTTTCTACTCTTGGAAGTATTTTAGCAGACAAATATACAATGAATATTTCATAGCCTTGCTTTTTATGATTATAGTAAACACCATTCGAAAATTGTGATGAAAAATAAGAAGCAATCGATCTCTTTATTCTTTAAACCCTAAGTCGAAAATATATGCTAATGGACAAGTTTGTTGGCACAGATCCAATATTGTTATTGTTCAATCTTTGTTGCACTTACTTTATTTTTATTTTTATTATCGCTGTTTTCTTTCCATTTGTTTCGTTCCTACTTTTTTGTTTTATGATTTCTCTTTTATTTTTCTTTGTTTCGTTTTGCATTTATATTTTTTAAATCTGATTAAACTGTATCTATTCGAACAGACTTGGTTACCCAAATCGACACTAAGAAATGTTATACGCTTCACACTTTTAAAATTCAAATAAAGTAATTCCGAAAAACATACAATAGTTTGTTACGGTGCCCTCCTACGAGGAATGGACTCTTCCTCTTATTATATATAATTACTTGCGTGACTTTTTGGAAAACGACAGCTAGTGCGAAGTTAAAGCCACCTACTAGGCAAGAAATAAGCAGCGCAACAGTACCGTTCGGACTTACGTATTTCTATTTGCTGATTACTAACACTTACTTTGTATATATGTTCCTGTTATACTAATACACTGTTTTGAACCTACCTTTTGCTTTCCGTATCTTACTTCCGGTACAATCAGTTATTTCAACTTTGCGGCGAAGTTTCGCCACAACAACTTTACAACAGTTTATCTATATTTGAATAGAGAAATTGATATGCACGTGATTATTCCTTCAGGAATTGATGCCTAATTCTTCATGAATAATAACTGGAAATAGTTTAAGTTGGTTACATTTTGAGAAAAGAAAGAGATTTAAATGAAAGAACTTAAACAAAATACAGCGTCACAAAAATAAAGCAACCAGAAAGAAAAATCAATGCATCCAAATGTGACCTTGAATTGACTTAGAATTTAAAAAAAAGAAAGAAACGGAACTGTGTTCTTTGGTCAAAGTTGTTTCAGATAAAAATTAAAAATATGTTTGAAAGAAAATGTTTCGTTGTTTCGATACCTTTGAACTTTGAAATTTAAGAGCAATTAAAATGCTGAGTATAGAAAAAACTGTTTACGATGAAAGATGATACAAAGACGGTGAGCCTTCTCCTGCCGCTTGGGATGAGCCTGGATGAAATAGTGAAAGTAAATATTGCGATCGTAATTAAAGAATCAATAGGATCAAACGCAAGAGCAAAATACGAATACAAACACACACACACACACACACACACACACACACATATGCATATAGATAGAGAGATAGATAGATAGAAAGAGGTAGAGGGAGAAAGAGAGAGAGAGTGCAAAGAAGACTCAACACATAATTAAAAGGCTATAAATCCAAACTTATTTCGGCTGTCGTGTACACATATGTACAAATACAGTTAAGGAAAGATGACACATATTTACACGTACATTTATGCATATAAACTGAATTAAAATCTTGCAATATTGTAAGAGAGTTTTACAGATACAAGCAATGTACACCCAAATACACACAGATAGATAGATAGATAGATAGATAGATAGATAGATAGATAGATAGATAGATAGATAACGAAATGACTGATCAGATAGATAGAAAGAATACTGCTTGTATCTATAAAAGCTCTGTCTCTAGTGAGGATTCTTTCCCTATAAAGATACCAATTTTACCATATATATATATATATATATATATATATATATATATATATATATATATATTTGTTTAATGTGTGCACTTTATATTATTTTTGTCATATGCTGAACTGTAATTGAGTCTGTTTTTATAAATAGGGACATCTTGATTCGCTATATTTGATCCTCGCTAGAATAATTTATTCCTTCTGATAAATGAATCTATCAGTTATTTTAGGAATCGGCTTGTGAGTGAATCTAATAGAAGAACGACATGTTTTGACTGACAGTAATTTATCAAGGAATTAGTTAATGTCAGGGATGAACAGTTGTAGAAAATGTACATTTCCTTGGCTTTCTTGGTTGTTGCCTTCTAATTTGTAAGGTTCATTTCATGTCACTAGTTTTTCTACAATGACAAACTGCTCAACTGACCAGAGTGACCGTTGGAATGATGAATGGCCCTGTTTGCTGTCAAAATCCTTTACTGGCCATTGCATCTGATTAAATACGAAAGTTCTTGAAAGGTCTTTAGAACATAACGATTTTAAGAACGAAGAAAGTTTATTCTGACAGACTAAAAGCAATAAAAGGACAATAGCAAAGAAACAATAAAGTCTTCTGAAAAGATTGAATGAGTAAAAGACTGTCTTATAAGTGAACATATTTCTGTGATAGTAACTTGCACTAGATCGCTCAAGGTTCGAGTTAGAGATATAACTAGAGGAAGAAAAGTATTTCTATCAATTGATTGCAAATTATACAAAACTGAGCAATCTAGTGCAAGTTATATATATATATATATATATAACGGTCTTTATTATAATAGAGATTATATATATATATATATATAATTCCAGGTGAAGAGGAATCAAGGTTTTATTATTTTGAGTGTACTGGCATTTATTTTATTATGGACAGTGTTCAATACAATGAGTATTATAGAGCTGAATATAATCATATAGTTAGGAATTAATTGTACATTGCGACACGGAAATTTCTATGATTCGAGATAGATTCTTATCATCAGCCAATGTTGCTGATGGTTGTGCAGATGATTTACATTTAAATAACAAAACATCTTTGGTTTGCTGTGTATGAATGGGGAAAGATATACAATTTACGTGTTTGTTTCTTTTAGCCAATCAGAGTGGAGATTCATTTTGGGATTTGGCCCCAAAGAATACATACTAGCCAACTTTTTCTCTTTTGTTCTCTTTTCCTCCCTCATCCTCCCCTTTTCCCTTGTTTCCCTTCCCTACTTAACAGTCAAGATGTTAACCTGCCTTTAACCTGATCTTATCATTTACCCTTTTTTTCTTTCTTCTCCCTTCAGTTTTATTACCTTTATTGCCTTTGTGGTGATATTCTCGTTCAGTACCAATTCTATATTTTTCACTTACTTATCATTTTAATCTATTTATTTATTTGTTGTAAAGTATTTTTATAAAGAAAGATTTATTTTAAAAACAAATTTTATTTTTCAATTTAGCTCGAAAATTTCGTGTCGCAATGTACACTTAATTTATAACTATATATTTACATATATATATATATATATATATATATATATATATATATATATATTTCACTACTCGACGACATAACTATCGCAAACAAATAATATAAGGCACTGTTAAAGAGCAAACACGCGGCACGAGCCTTTATAAGTAGCAGTAAAGTTTAATAACTGGTAGTAAAGAAAATGGACTGCACTGACGCTGCCTCGCTATTTTCTCTCTTTCCATGTGTGCAACAGGAGGGCAATATATATATATATATATATTATATATATATATATATATATATATATATATATATAAATCAATGCACGACGGTTTGTATTATAGTAGAGATGTAAGATTGATGTATTCATGCACTGTATTTTGTATATCTTGTTTCTCTTATTTATAGTTTGTGCGCATATGACACCAGTAAAATTAATTATTATCACTATTGCTATTAGTATGTTTAGCATTGTTAATCTCCATAATGGACATTTTATTAGTTGTCCACGAAATTGTGGTTGGCTACAAATCGTGTGGTTAATAGTTTTACTAAATAGCAAGATTTAATGGAATTTGTTTGCAGAATAAATACTATATTTAAAAATGAAATATGGGAGATTAAATTATTTAGTCATTTTGACAGTTAGAACACGTGATCAGGGGCATGTGTGCTTTTGGGTGGAGAGAGAAACAAGAATTATGGATTTTAACGTTGTCATGGAAATAATCAGGATGATAATATTTTTGGAATATGAATCTATTCTACATTGTTGGGATGAGTTTGTTCATTTTTTTTAATTAGGCATAATATTTTCACTTCATTTTTTTTTAAATATTGAGTGCTCATTAAGAATGATTCGTAATTTTGAATAGTTATTCATTCGCAATTGTTATAAAATCGCTTAATTGCGTTTCATAATTTGTTATCTAAAATTTATGTTTTGAATTCGAATGTCATATCGGTTTTGTAACAGATCCTTTTTCTCCAGCAATTCTTGATGGGTTTTGATGAGATTATTAGCAGATTTAAAATGTTTTTAGATAATATTTTGTTTTGTTTTAGTGGATTATATTTAAGCGTCAATTATTTCGAAGATTCAGAAATTCTATTAATAATCCAAAATAAATTGGGAACCTAAGGTAAATTAATACCAGCGGTTGACCATTTTTTTTACTCAAATTTTGTTGGACAATGGACACATATTTCTGGCCTTTTTTTTTTCAAACTGATTTTGAAAATTGACCGTCTTGACCCATCACATGTTTTCTCTGCACAGTTGAGGCTGCTTTTTTTCTTTTTTTTTTTCAAAATAATCCAAAATATCTAATTTCCCTGTGAAATGCCAGGACATAATAATGTAAGTAAAACACTTGAAACATTTTATTTTAGGTTCAAATAACTTATCATGAAAGGAAAAGCATCCTAACAACCTCCTAAGTGTATTGCCAGCAGTTTCAGTCTCTATTTTGTGACCTAGAAATATTTTTGTGGATTTATTAATTGACGCCCTTAATCCTTCTGAGTGAACAAAAATGAAAAAAAATTGCATCACATGTGTTTTCATAGGGCCAAACATTATATCTTTGTTTCGTTCATATTTATTTCATAAATTGTTGATGTACATGTTTCATTATTTTTTTTATTTTGTCTGTTGCTTTTAATAAGGATTAATATACAGTATTTTCATTATCGGACTATTTTCCTCGTCTGCTTTCCCATTTGAACGACGTTTTGGCTGTTGTACACTCCGGCCTTCTTCAGGTGTTATGAATTTCGAACCGAACCCTTTATTACAATCACTGGGGTATATGAACTCCATTACTTGCGTAGAGCCCCTTCTGGTAGTCATGAGTTATCTCCGTCTAACGCAAATTTGACCCAAGAAGTTGTGAGTTCAATACCGGTCTACAGCAGTGGTGAACAAGTAACTTACAGGGTTATTAAGTTCATCTCAGAAATATAGACAAATACTAAAAGATTAAAACATTACTTATTCTTTTGCAACGTTTTATTCTGTATTATCTTCTCCCGGAACACGCTCAATCAAATTGTTAGAAAATAAAGTTTATTAATTTCATACCAAAATCACAAACACCAAGGTTTTTAGGTCAGAAAATTGGGATTCTTAACTGATTTCGAGCAACAAAAAGCTGAAGTGATGAAGAAAAACAGACTTGAAGCAGCGTTAAAAATTAGCCCAGAAACATGTGCCCATTACCCAACAACATTTAGGTAAAAAACAAACATGTCGACAGGTGTAATTCGAGCGAACAAAAAGGTATATTGTGGTGGGTACACTTCTATTGCTAATTTTTTTAATGTTTTCCGCTATTAGTATTTGTCTGTGGTTTGACCAAAAGAGTTGTGAGTTCACTGCCAGGCTACAGCAGTGGTGAGCAAGTAGCTTACAGGCTTAGAGGGAGATAACTCATGACTACCATAAAAGGCACTACTACGCAAAGGATGAAGTTCATATACCCCAGTGATTGTAATAAAGTGTTCGATTCGAAATTCCTAGCACCTGAAGAAGGCCGGAGCGTACAATAGCTGAAACATCGTACAAACGCAACAAAGATGAGGTCAATAACCCGAATAATGTAAATACTGTTTTCCGCTATCGTTCCTGAATACAATGCCCAATTGCTACTCAAATTAGAAAGATAATGAATGAGACTGTGATATAGAAGGAGGAGTAAAAAAGTGCAGATAATGAGGATATGTGTTGTCGAGTTATTTTCGCAGTGGAGGCTAGTATTTGTGCTAAAGTCGGTTCTAATAGGTTCGGTGTACAAAATGTTAGGAACTTGATATAATATAATAGGTCACTGACTACTTTCGTATTCGACTAACTGTCGACTACTATAGTCCAACATCGTCTGACTCTCGTTCCTCTTACTACTCCTACTTAAATTAAGTGGGAGAGTCTATTTACTATAGAATAGGTGTGTTTCACCTTAACAATAACTATTGAAACTAGATTTGAAGTGGTTAACATCTTCGAGATCGCGAAAGAAACTGTGGAATGGAACTTCCTTCTTAGCAATGGAATACGAAAAGGAATTGAGTGTAGTTTGTCCTCGTATGCATAGCATGGCGAGTCTTAGATATTGGAACATTTTTGTTCATCTAAAAATATAAATGTTCTCTTCTTCGAAACTCTATGAGGATTTTGAAAAGGTCGATCTCTTTTGATGCTCCAGCGGAAATCAGCCATTTTGTTAACATTTTCGAGATCGCAGAAGTCTTGGGAAGAAACTGAGGGAATGGAACTTCCTCCTTATCAATGGAATACAAAAAGGAATTGAGAATGGTTTGCTCTCGTATGCATAGTATGGCGGGTCTTAGATGTAAAGGTCTGAATTGTTGGAACTTATGAATGCCGCTTGTCAAAACACTTGCCATGGAAATAGCGAAAGAACAGCAAGAAGCTAGCAACGCTTCATGTCAGGAAATGGTGACAAATAGTCCATCACCCATAAGGTTGAGTAGAAGCTTTTGAACTTTTCGGGGAGTAGAAAGAGAGGATTTGACAGCTTCAGCCCAGATATGACAGCAAATATTGGTCTTGAACTTTCATTAGAGCTTGAGTCACTTGGCTTCCTCCTGCTTTTTCTATAAATATTTTTATTGTTCTTATGAGCTTTCCTCTTTAAAACATTCGTATGACGACTACTAGTTATCTTTTGTAACCTGATCGGGGAGGCGCTGTCGCTGTTAGGTAGAATAATATAAATATGATTGTTTACTACGATTCGGAAGCAAATTGTTTATTTCCAGTCCTTACTGCTTGCTTAACATGCTGCTTTAAAATAACAAGCAACATAGTAAGAAGAAATAAACGTTATGCAAAAATTAATAAATTTAGAACTTCAGATTTTAATTTATATGTTTTCGTTATTTTGACATCCATCTTCCGCCATTTCGCATCACAATGCTCCATCCAAATCCCATGTTGTTCTCTGAGAGCAAGAAATCTTTCAGATTTTAATTTATATGTTTTCGTTATTTTGATGTCCATCTTTTGCCATTTCGCACCACCATGCTCCACTTAAATCCCATGTTGTTCTCTGAGAGCAAGAAATCTTTCAGTAAATTTCCAACAAACTTGCATTTCTTTTGATCTCTTTCCAGCAAACGCCATTTTTCCTGTTTCCTCCGCAACGCAACAAGCGTTGTCCGGCATTGAAATCCAATCGATCTCATTCGGACAGCTTCACTGATCCTTCCCTTTAGTTAAACGAATACTTTACCCCGTCCCTCAAAGGAATGGCGAGTGTCTTCGACATGAAGCCTGACGTTATTCGGATTGTTGCTTCACTTTCAGAATCAAGGCACGGAAAGAAAATAACAAGCGTCTTTTCCTGTTACCAAGGTCTGTCCAACGACAGAAAACCAGAATGCCAAAGCAACAAACACAACCTATTAGAAGAAACCATGTACACACATATATGTGTTTTTGTGTTCACGCAGTTGTGTGTGTGTGTGTGTGTGTGTGTGTGTGTGTGTGTGTGTGTGTGTGTGTGTGTGTGTGTGTGTGTGTGCACATAGTGTGTGTGTGTGGATAGAAGTCTCCAGGAAAAATATTTATTGTACCCAGCATATCTAAAACATTTGAATATACATATGCATGTTTATTTAACTTATTATTAATATATTAAATCAAACATCTCTGTGTGTTTGTGTGTGTGTTCGTGCATGTGTACATTCGTGCAGGTGGGTGTGCGTGTTCATGCGGGTGTGCTTGTATGTGTGTGTTTATACACTAATATATGATTCTACATATTAACTGATTATATAATATAAT
Organism: Ascarosepion bandense; assembly: GCA_037127315.1. Lineage (NCBI taxonomy): Eukaryota > Metazoa > Mollusca > Cephalopoda > Sepiida > Sepiidae > Ascarosepion > Ascarosepion bandense. The sequence continues at coordinate 1,687,306 of JBBBDQ010000525.1, read as the reverse complement.
ACGAGATTTAACACACACACACACACACACACACACACACACACACATATATATATATATATATATATATATATATATATATAGTTGAATTTAATGATGCTTTTACCAAAATTGTTGTTTAATAGTTTCCTGGTAGAAAGGCATTCTAAGCAATGAGGGGTGTCATAAACTATTCAATACTAAGATCGAGAAAAAATCCCTGAAGAGTGATGACATCATAATAATACCTTCACGAAACTTCGAAGTTGGCATGACTGCTCAGTTAAACGAAAAACCTCTCCACATTAATAAAAATATACACCATTATATTTATATATATATTTTCATACCCTATGCAATCATCAGATGCATATTTTCAACTTCATAATATGCACGTGATGAATGCATAGTTCATGAAACTATGAGTCGTGCTACAGACGTAGAATAAAATGTATATTTATTAATATATAATTAATAGCTCTCTTATATTATATTGACTAATGTTAAATGACTAATACTTATTTATAGACTCTAGAATAAACAATATTATCTATAGACTAAAATATAAATAACAAACATATCTATAGCCTCAAGTACAAGCGTTTAATATTACCTATAATTTTATGTACAAATGCCAAATATTTGCCTATAGACTTAAGTATAAAACAACCTATTTTTTACCAAGAAAATTAAAGTATGAATTACTAATAATATTTGAAATTTCAAGTTTGAATGACAGATACTGACTCATATTTACTTATAGCCTAAAAGGTTATATTATTTATTGGTTCAAGTATAAATAAAAATATTTAAGTATAGACTTGATTATAAAAGGACAATTATTTACCTATAGATTCAACTATAAAACAGCTAATATTTTAACAGCTAATATTTTTCTTACCCTAAACCAAGTATATTCTCATACATAAAAACCAGTAGCACATCCCATTAGTTTTATAAATCAAATATCGCTTAACTTCATAAAATAACGACTAAAAACCGAATGATAAATCTATTGCTTTCTAATTAATTATCTATTATCTACACAAACTACTTAGAGACACGCTTTTAAAAAATTAATAATAATAAACTCATATAAAAAAATAAATTTACTTTAACCTTTAACTTCCATTGTTAATATTCTTTTCTTAAACTATTTTTTGTTAATAAAGAAACAAAGTTTATTTTCGGGGTATGAACCCAGTAGCTTATAATTTTAATTGACTTTATTACAAGATTTAAGCAACTTCATTTATAAAAGACTTTAAAAATCCTCAGTTTTATTAAGTTAAAATCTTGTATATTATATATTATTTACCCTTTATATTAAATTACACAATATTCTAAAAGAGTGAAAATCTAATGTGCGTATACACCATAAGAATTAATATTAATATATATATAACTTTTTACAGCAGTGTGTATATATAATATACAATATTAAATCTTTTAACATCTTTTCCATTTCATAAATTATTCAAACTAGAATATTCAGTTTATTTTACATTTATTACAACAATACACGTTTTTCGGTCTTATTCCTTGCTTGAAGTCCGTGATAAAAAAATAGTTTTATGTGTTTATCTTCATATTTCTTTTTTAATACAATGTTCAGTCGAAAACTTCTTCGGTCTTCATCAGATGTATCTTATATCTGGTAGTCGTTGAGTTTTAACTTTCATAACACGAAGACACTTCATAATTCTCTAGTTCGATTGACGAAATAGCCTACGCATGTGTAGATTCTCAGCCAGACGGCAAAAAATCGATAATATACATTCTGCTAAATGCTGATATGGAAGGCTATAATGGCTAAACATAGTTCTCCGAAGTACTTATTTACATATGAAGTAAATTTCGGCCACCTATTATTTATAGACTGATACAGCATAGGATCAATCTGTCAGTTAAGTGCTATACGTGATACACGCTTAGGTGATCATGTCTCGAAAGAAACATGACTGACTGGGAAGATTTTCCCGTAGTAGATTACTATTACTTTCTTCGGTAGACTGGTTGCCAACCAAGGCTATAGAACCCAATCTATCCTGCTATTTAACCCATATCTGGAGGAAGAAGCGACAGATTAGTATCTTTTATTTGCGTATAAGGGAATGCAATAAATTCAACTGGAAAGATTTTTCCTTCTCAATCTATCCTGCACATATATAAATCTACCATCCGCCCGTGCATTGAGTACTGCTGTCACATCTGGTCGGGTGCCCCTGTTATTCTCCTCAGAGTTCTTGACAAAATACAACGGAGAATCTGTCATGTGATCGATACCGACTTGGCAGACCGGCTACAGTCTCTCTCTCACCGGCGTGACGTGGCTTCCCTGTGCCTCTTCTATAAATACTTTCACGGCTCCTGCTCCGATGAACTTAGATCACTGGTGCCCCCCGAGATACTAGATTAGCAACTAGGTCCCACCCTTTTACAGTGAAATCGATAAAATGTAACCGCAATTTCTACTCCAACAGTATCTTTTCTCGCACTTCCCGACTGTGGAATTCCCTTCCACATGATTGCTTCCCTGACAGCTACAATCTCCAGGAGTTTAAATGTAAGGTCAATAGACACCTCGCATCCATTCTCTCAAACACTCTTCTCATTTCCCTAACCCTCAGCCTCGGTATCCTTACCCGTCTATCACCCTCCTTCTGACATTTCCTATATCTAACCACTCATTCTCTTTACCTTCCCCTGTATAACCCCTTGCGCTATAGTGGCAGTGGAATGCCTTGCTTGGGGTGAAATGATTTTTTTTTTAAATTCGAATTTGGATCTCCAATTTTTCATTCCTAACCGATATCCACTACACCACAGCGCACATTATGCACATAAAATGCACAATGCACAGTATATGATCATATTAATCAAACCTAAATAAGAGTATAGTTTAATAGGGAAGACGGCCATAAATTTGGAAGACCCACTGAAGATCGTACCGTTTAGAAGTAATGATGAGTAAATACAAGACATTTATATACCCGTAAAATTAGTGTGTGTGTGGTTATGGGAATGGGGGACACAAAGACAGGTTGATAGGTGGCGTAACCATTATCGAAAAGAAAAATAGAATCCTCGTACTGTGTTCGAATTACGGATCGGTCTTGTTCATATTCACTGGACCCTATAGGTTTTCAGGAAGATGTAAATTCACATCATTTAACTTTGTGATATCGACAGATGTTTTCACAGACAATATTTTGTGTATTGGATGTCACGACTGTTGAAAATGTAGCCTACGGTAAAACCACTTTAGCTGACTAGCTTGTAATAACGATAAAAAAAATTTTGTTACCAACTTGGAGATCTGTCAAAAATCTGTCAAAACGTCGTAACAACCTTAGACATCTTTCAAAATTTCTGTCAGAGAATCGTCTCAATCTAAGACACAAATCAACATGTATTTGTGTTAATATTTTCCTCTAATGTGTGTCGTATGTATGATGGATGACAGAACGGCGACTGAGGGAGACGATAATGATACAAACGTTCCTTTGAAATACAAAGGACAGAGAGCTGTAGAGAGCCATGCTCACCCGCTTCCTGGGTGTAAATTGCGCATAACAGATGAAGAAAGCGAAGTTTGAGTTTTTAAAGGTAAATGTGCAGTTTTCTTTTTTTAACCTTTGAAGCTAAAATAATAAATGCCACCAGAATACAAGGCTTTCCTAAGAATGAAAGGAACAGCGAGGACAATAAAAATAATGGATTTTAAGGAGACGAAAGAGGACAATTGACATGGTAGCTTAAATTTTTGAAGATCATATTTGACAAGAAAGAAGTCGGTAGACAGTCCCAATGTTCGTTAGAAGTAGCTGTCAACGGAAAACTAGCAATTTCAATGGTGAATATCGGCAATCTAGTACTGCACTTAAATTCATAAAGTCGATGTAGCAACGAGGAGAACTCATCAGAAAAAATACCGTGGAAATATTTATAGAAACAAAGGGAAAGCTACGTTATGGAGTTCGAAGAGTGACTGAAGACGAGATGACAGGTCAGGATTTATAACGTTGCAGATTCTTATTTGGATTTTGTGATAACACTGTGGCCACAGCAGAGCAGCTAGATGGGGATGCAATATTCAATGTATGAAAGAATCGTAAAATTATAAATATTCAAGACAGATTCGGACGAGAAAAATTGTCTTTCACGAAGCAGTAAACTGACATTTCTAGCATCAGACCTAGCAATTAATTCAATATAATCATTAAACTTTATAGAGGTTAGTATCAGGATGACGATAGGCAAAAAATGGTTCGTTAAGAATAAAGAACAGTTTCGGTTTAAAGGCGTTAAAGTTAACAGGTCACTACTTTTCCCTATTTACAGATCAGTTTAGAGATCAGCATCCATTTTAATTTTATAGAACCGATCAGACCTACTATTAAAACAGGGGTAAATAGGTGAGTCATCAGACTTTTCTGATGCAAGTTCATGCTAGGCCTCAAATAAACACATATATAAGATCTCTCACTAATAATTATAACAATATTTTGTAGCGGATCGGAAATAATTAATTTTATTAATTAATTAATAACCAAAATCTTCTAATTGCTATTATAGACCATAAGAGAACATACTAAGAGAAATTTTCCTTTTCCTCCGTATATGAGCAAAGGAAAACGGAGGTGATTAATTTTATTAACTAATTATTAACTGTAGCTGGAAAATCTTTATCTTTAATAAGAAAGCAAGGACGAAAAATAACACCTGGTATTTCTCTATTATTGTAAACCCTGAAAGAAGAAAAAAGAAAGACAAGGGAAATGAATTTGTTTAATGTCAGAGTCGATTTCGGCCCCCCCATAAAGACAAGTGTCATTCTTGAACCTAAAAGAAAGATAGATTCAATTGTTATTTTTTGGCAGGCAAAAGAATAGAAAAAGAAGACCAGGGAAAGAGGAAAAAGAAAGAAAAGACTAAATTTGTTTCAAGCCACGAAACAATAGATGTCGGTTTTGGCCACCCAAGAGAAGGCTAGCATGGTCATTCTAAACATAAAGGAAAGATAAATTTAACTGTTGTTCTTTTTCTGGATAAAGGAAAAGGAGATTTCATTTTGTGTCCGATTGTCTCTCGTTAGCATGAATTGTGCAAAGAATTAAAATTACACTGGTCCCGAATTGTGAAAAGAATTGAGATAACAAATGTTTTTGATTTTGGCCCCACACAATGGCATGGGTATAAATACAGGGTCCCGAGGGACCAAAATCAGTTGGACTGGATTTGGGACACAGCGGCGGTTCTAGGCAGTTTAAGTTCAGTTCCAGTTACCGGCCCAAAAATGTAACTACGAAGATAGGCGCCATGTTGTTGGGCGCCAACCGCAGAGCCTGCCGGCCAGTCGGAATTACAGAAAGAAAAGAAGTGATTTTACAGACAAGGTTTCAGTTTAAGTCGGAATGACAGAGATCGACAGAAGAGGCCTGATGCCGGCTAACCAGAGTTAAAGACAGAAGAGAATTTCCAGACAAAGTTTTTGAGTTGAAGTTCGAGTCGGAGCACAGTCCAGTCGGAGTGAGGTTGCAGAGATCGACAACTGAATGCAGTTTTCAGTTGCAGTTGAGTAGTTGCAGCTCGAGTGGCAGAGAGTTCGATTTACTGGTCCAGAGACGTAATGACCAAAGACAGTTCCCAGTTGAAGAAGTAGAAACAGAGAGATGATTGCCATGCCGTTGGATGCCGACCGTAGAGAAGTCAGTCACCAATCAACCAACCAGAGTTAAGAGACAGACAAGAGAATTTGTAGACAAGTCTGAAATTGCTAACTGAAAGAGAATAACCCAGCACTTCGGTAATTTCTGTAACATTCCGGAAAACAAGCAACAAGTTGACTAGACTTATATAACGAACTTAGACTTCTGTTCGAAGCAGCGAGCTGCGGCCAGCCAGATTCCTTGTTATTGCTTTGGAGAATATTTCGATTTACCTAAGAAACGTCCGTTCCGGTACCAGTTGATAGAAGCAGGGATGGAAAATTATCCCAAGAGCATATTGTGTATATTCCACTTATTTTTCCGGGTGGTGATATATTTGGTGCTGTTTAGACCAAGAGACTATTGCGTATAATCTATATATAAAGACATTGTTTCACAACACCACAGACGTCGGTCCACTTATTTTTCTTGGTGCTATATTTCTTTCTTTTATTACTTAATTGTGTGCACGCTTCCCGGTTTGGTTTAGCTCGGCAGAGATAGAGCTAGTGGAAAACTCACGTGACTAACTTGTGATTAATCAACACAACGTGGGACAAGGGAGAAAACCGCGACAGAGTCAATCTACCACCAGCTGACTGGATCGAAACCAACAGCGACCGGCCGGGTAGTAGCATAGATAATGTCGGTTGCCTGTCGTTGTCGTTGGTGGCGGAATTTATTACCAAGTATTGGTGGGCTCATCGACATTTCAATATATGTGAAATAAGTCCTACATTAGATCTGAAAAGACGTTCAGTGTCACCACATATAAGTAATGAAAATTTAGGGGATAGACAGCTCTGGCTTTTAGGGGGCTTTCTTAATCTCTTAGTCTCTTTTCTTTTTTTTTTTTTGTCTTCTGGTGTTTTCGATGATTTTGTTTTGTTTTTTGCGGACAAAGTCAGTTAAGTGCCATACGTGATACACGTTTTGAGCAATCATATCTCGAAAGAGACATGACTGACTGGGCAGAAGATTATCCCGCAGTACGTTGCCATTGCATTCTGCAGTAAACTGGTTGCCATCCAAAGCTATAGAACCCAATCTGTCTTATTATTTAACCCATAACTGGAGGAAAGAGATGGTTTAATACCTTTCTCAGGGGTATTTCTACGCAAGTGAATGCAAGGAATTCAACTGGAATGCGAACTCGGCTCCTCGATTTGTCGTCCCGAGTTTATAACCACTGCGGACTAATTTTCCCAAATTGATTCTCTCAGCAGCTTTAGACTCCCAACTGACCGGATTGATTTTTGTCCTCAGCAAAGTGTATCCTTGACGTGGGTCTCCACTTGGTCTCTTGCTAGATGCGAGTTTCAAGTAGGCGATTTTTTTATGGTAGGTGGATGTATGGCATTTTGGCAAGGTATCCTAGTAGAGTATTAATAGAATATTTAGAGATAGGAAAATTTCGCTAGAAACAAAAAAGAGAGTACTGGATTGCTAGGTGATGTCAGTTCTTCAATATGGCAGTGAATGCTTGACAATATCATCAAATATGAAAGAAAAACATGAAGTAACTGAAATGTGGTTCTACAGAAGGATGCTGCGAATATCATAGATCGAGCATGTGAGCAATGATGAGGTTTTGGAAAGGATAGAAACAAAAAAGAAATTAATACTGAGCATCATGAAGAGACAAGTAAAGTTCCTGGAATATGCAATGAGGAAGGAAGGCTTGGAGAACCTGATACTAACAGGCTACATAGAGAGAAGGAGAGACAGAGGGAAACAGCGTGTAACGTACTTGACTGGCCTGAGCGGGTGGATGGCAGAACGGGTTTTGCGTGGTGTAACAGGGGAAAGCTTGCTAAGAGCCACCAGGGATAGGAGGACGTGGAAAGCCATGATCGCCTACGTCCTGAAAGGACAGAACACATAGCAGAAGATCCGGCCCATCGTAGTCAGTGGTGAGTTTTCTGCATCACCCCAGTAAATACCTGACTTCCTGTTAAGCTCTACCTTTACAAAACCAGCTCAGTTAAAAAGTACTCCTATTATATCTGAACTGATGCTGTCCAATCTTCACTTTCTAATCTACGCGGCCTTGTGGGTGATGAGTTGCATTTCACCTTAAAACCTCTTTCCCAAATACGAAGCGTTGCAAGCCTCTCACTACTCCAGCGCTATATCCATGGACAACAGCGCTATATTCCAATTCTAACCTTTCGAGCTGACTCACCACGCCCCGTGTACGTAGAGATAAATTACTCTGATTTTCTTCTAATTCATTTAATAGAGAACAAGTTCTACTCAGATAGGTTCAATCTAAGAACTTTTGCTTTGTGGAACAGAATCCAAGGAGGATGCTTTCTCGACCACTACAATCTTCAAATCTTATCTTTCTCAAATATCCGCGTAAACCGTGCCCGTTACTCTTACCACTTAAATACACACTACCTAGAGTGTTTCTTGAGCCTTGTATAGAGTACACATTAAATATAAAAATTTAAAATGACAAGAAAAGACAACGAGTCGGGAACGGATGACATCAAGAAGGTTGTGGGTGAAAATAAGGAATAGCGTTGGTCCAAAAATAGAGAGCTGGGTGAAACCTACTTTATTGCAAAATTTTCTAGAGAACTGGAGGAGTGGTCGTTCAAAACAACTCTCATTAAGAGTTTTGATAAGATTGAATCAAATCAAACAAACGACCAGAAATCAAACAACATGGGAAACATGCTAAACCTTGACAAGCGCCTTCGAAATATCTAAGGCAATAAACTGAGCTTCGTCATTCTTATGTTCGAGACTTGTCATGTCAGAAACTAAATTTTATTTTCTACTAATAAACCGTAGATGTGCGTTGTGGTGAAGTGGATATCGTATCGGAACAAGAAATCAGAGAGCTGAGTTCGAATTTTAGTTCTATTTCTTGGAATCACATACGCGCAAATACCCTTCGGAAAAGTATTAACCCGTCTCTTCCCTCCAGCTATGGGTCAAATAACAGGACAGATTAGGTTCCATAGTCTTGGTTGGCAATCAGTCTACGATAGAAAGTGATAGCAACTTACTGCAGGAAAATCTTTTGCCAGTCAGTCTTTCTTTCATTCAAGCCAAGATCGTTTAAGCGTGTATGGCGCTTAACTGAATAAACCTATTAAAATTGTCTTCCTTCTCCCACCGACTCATTTTGTCATTTCGTTTTTTGCTTTTTTTTTTCAGTTTCTTCTTTCACTGTTTCACTTTCATTCTCTTCAATTTCTTTCACTATCACTTTCCTCACACATACACATACACACACACTCTCTCTCTCTCTCTCTCTCTCTCTCTCTCTCTCTCTTTCTCTCGGTCTTAGAGACTTTCTCTGTTTTTTCTCTCTCACTCATTTTATTTTCTCTCATTCTCTCGCACGCACTCACCCTGACCTAAATCATCTCGCTCTCCCTCTGTCTCTCTCTCCTTCTCTCACTCTACGTCTACTACTTTTCTAACTTATTCTTTCTTTCCTCTACTCTCTCTCTCTCTCTCTCTCTCTCTCTCTCTCTCTCTCTCTCTCTCTCGCTTTCTTTCTCTCGCCACTATCTCTATTTCTATCTCTGTGTGCATTGGCGTCAGTTTTCTTTCTTTTCTGTTTTTTTTTTTTTTCCTCCCCAAAATTATCTTTTTCTTTTCTTAATTCTCTGTCAAAATCTTTTCGAGCTTCGGGCCAAGTTTTCACTTAAGGAGCAGATATTCAAATTTTAACGTCTTATGAGAAGTGAAACGCTACAGGCGATCACTACCCTCTTCCTTTCTCCACTCTTATCTCTCTCTCTCTCTCTCTCTCTCTTTCTTTCTCTCTCTCACCTCTGTCTATGTCAACCAGTACAAAACCTTCTCTTTCTTTCTTTCTTTCTTTCTTTCTTTACGTTTTTTTCTTTGTGTCTTACTTTTTTTTCGCCCCCTCCTGGTCGTGTTAGCTTTTCTTTTCTTCCCCATTTGTTTCATACAATGTATTTTCACTTTTCTCATGTATTTGATCTTTTATTCTTTATTTTTTTTAAAACATCCTTCATTTCTGTCAGTTTACTTTTATTCCTTTTTTGGGTTTTGCAAACCTTTTTATCCAAAAATATCCGTCGTCTATTTTAAATTATTTTGCAATTGTTAATTGCTCAGGCTTTTCCACGCTTCTCTCGAATCATTTCATTTTTTCCTTCTCTGTCTTTCTCTCTTTCTATATACATCTATCTCTGTCTCTCTTTTTGTCTCTCTCTCTCTCTCTCTCTCTCTCTCTCTCTCTCTCTCCATATCTTTTAATCATTTTTTGCCGTATTACTCAATATGTTTACTTTCCCTCCCCCAAACAGTCATTGATAAAGTCTTCCGATCAATTTGCAAGGTTTCTAGCGGGAATTGAATTTGATGTCAAAGTAAATCCAAGTCAAAAATAACGTAACTTAAGTAGACACTTTGAAAAATTCATGCTTCCATCAAAGCCAGAGGCACCAGAGAAAATTCTTCCTTTAATTTAGTGAAATTGAACAAATATTTGGTTTCGAGTCGATAAAGTAAATTTATTTTAGATACCACTTAAACGTTGGACTTAAAAGTTTAAATTCATTGACTGTTTATTGTCTACATATTATCTGGCTGTAGAAAATAAAACATAAAGATGCAAATATTTACAAGCTATCTTTCAAAGTTAAAAGTTTTTAGGCACAAAAATGGCTTCACCTAACAAAACAGAAGTAAAAATTGCTTTCTGATGATAGCAACAAACTTTTTTTTATTTTAAGGTTTCTTCAGTTTTTCGTGTGTCTTTTTACGTTTTCTTCGACTTCAATTTATGGTAGTTTTTTAAGCTTAGCTTAGATGTGTTACAGGGCCAAAAGAATGGGACGCCCAGTGAGGATCGAACTCACTACTCAATTGTAATGATTCTAGCATAAGAAGCTTGCTAACCATTACACCACCTACAGGTGTATGGTGCCAGGGCTCGTATTTTATTCAGTAAAAAATTCTTTTTTATGTGCCGCGTCTCTTCAGGACGTGGATGATAATTCTCCACAACTTTATACCGCTAAACAATGTTTGTCTCCTTTCTATCCAAATTACTTATTCACTGCAGTCAGTACCTAGATGGGGTGAGTGCTTGCAAATACCAGGTGAAGTAAGCTTGAATGTGCGAGTGGCGTAATGGATAATGGCTCAGAATTGTTAATTGGAGAGTCGAGTTCAATTACTGTTTGGTTCTTTATATTCACTTACACACAAGTATTGCTTGGAAAGGCATGAATCCAACTCTTATCCCCACAGCTATGAGATAATTAATAAATTTTCTATCAGTAAAGATGTACTCACAACGTAAAAATATTTTTGACCTGATAAACCGTAAAGAAATCAACTAATCAATCAGATTAGTTTCTTTTTGTGTACCGGGGATCTGTTTTTTGTAAATGATACGAATAATTCACATAGTTTTTCAAAATAAATAAAGTTTTTCCATCGGTATTTTCAGTATTCTTCTATAGAACTACATCACTGTTACCTCAAGTCTCTTTTTTATCTGTGAGGTAATTGATAAAATCGGGTCCTTTTTTTTATCGTATCACCCCGAGCAACGCGGTAATGCCCCTAATGTGCAGGGGGCTACATAAGTGTAAAAAGAGTAATTAGAAGAGAGTGAAGAGGAAGACGAACCAGTTAGAAAGGAAGCAATAGAAAGGAGCAATAGAAAGATGGGAATACAGGTGTGATGACAGCTTCAAAGGTGGAGAGAAAGGAAAGGATATACGGGGTGGGGAAAGAACTAGAGTCAAGTGATTAATAGATGAGCATTGACCTTGCATTTAAATTCCTGGAGGTTGCAGCCGCCAGGAAAGCAAGAATATGAGAGCGAGTTCCACAGGCGGGAACTGCGAGAGAGGAAGCTGCAGGAGTAGAATTGTCGTCTGCATTTGGCTAACCTAACTGTGAATGGGTGGGACCCAGTTGCCAATCTGGTTGCACGAGTAAACACCTGCTGAGGAGGCACCAGTGACTTAAGTTCGTTCGAGCAGAAGCCAAATTGTATTTGTTTGTTTACCGGATAAATAAATATCTATCAAATGATGTATTGCAACTAAAGGAAATAAATCTTTCATAATATTCTTTAAGTCCTGTACGGTTCCGTTTTTTGTTTTTTTGTTTTTTTCTGATTTCGTTGACTCTAGGCAACTATTTAAGTTTGGAAATCATTCAAAGATAAATATTATTTAATTCATGGTTTAAAAAACAAATGATGCTTACTTTTAAAATAAAAATCATCAAAAAACTTTGTTATTATTGAGAGGCAATTAATGACTGTTTCACAATAAACACCTTTAGCAGTTACCGACTTTGTTGTTTGGCGTAATTTTAAACGTTATCCCTTGTTCCCTGTTTAGGATGTGGTTTCCGGCTTTCTCTTTTCCAATCTTCTCACTGTTTTTTTTTTTTAATTGGAGTAGATAGATCTATCTATCGCCCGGTTCACACTTCACCCACGTCTATTGAACAGGTTAAGAGGCTCATCCCTTGTTCCCTGTTTAGGATGTGGTTTCCGGCTTTCTCTTTTCCAATCTTTTCACTATTACGTAGCCCCCTGCACATCAGTGGCGTTACCGCCTTACTCAGAGTGATACGATTAAAAAAAATTGTCTACTTTAGTATCCACTGCCATACATAAAGATTGATATTACATAGCATTTAATCACGCTTTACTTTATTTCCAACTAGTCTTTTTTCTGTTACTTTATATTTTGTTTAAAATTTTCTGTTTAGAATTTTCTTTTTTATATTTTAATGTGCTTTTATACTTCTGACAGATTCTCAGTCATTTAGAACATTTCTCAAAAAAGTTCAGTTCCTAAATTCACTTGTTAGAAGCAACAATAAACTCTAAATCGTAGGACGCGTTTTGGGCCGTTCCTCTCGAAAAACTTTTAGATTCACACAAAGAGGTAAGTTTTAAAGCTTCTGTCAGAAATTTGCTAAAAAAAATAATAATCTTTTGTTCAATGTAAATGAAACTAACACAATATTAGGTGAGGTTATCTTACTGAAATGATTAGTTCTTTGCTTTTCTTTGCATCCATTCTTAGTCATAGTTATTATAATGTGTCTTTATCGATTCTATATAGTAATTTGTCTACACTATTTGCATTATTTGGACTATTGTCCTCATCTTCATTGCCATTTTCATGATGTTTTGGCCATTGTATGCTCCTTCCTTCTTCAGGTGTTACGAATTTTGAACAGAACCATGTATTATGATCAATGGGGTATATCATTCTCATTATTTGTGCAAAGGGTAATAAAGAGTTTGGTTCAAAATTCCTAGCACCTGATGAAGGCCAGAGCATATGGCTTGTCCTTTCTTCATGCATTCATTTACCGCATTCTTACTTTCCTTTACCATATTCTCGCTTTCCTTTACTACGTTATCGCTTTCTTATACTAAGTTCTGACTTTCCTTTACCGAGTTCACGCTTTCCTTTATTAAGTTCACGCTTCCCTGTACTAAGTTCATGCTTCCTTTTACTAAGTTCACGCTTCCCTTTACCAAGTTCACGCTTTCCTTTACTACGTTCTCGCTTTCATTTGCTAAGTTCTCGCTTTTCTTTACTAACTTCACGCTTTCCTTTACTAAGTTCTCGCTTTCGTTTACTATATTCATGTTTTTTGTTTATTGTTTTTTTTTGTTTTTTTTTTGTTTTTTGCTAAGTTCTCTTTTTTCCTTTACTAAGTTCACGCTTTACTTTGATTTCGCTTTTCTTTTCTACTGTGTAGTTTTCCGTTACTATTCTGGATGTTGCTGCAATTTTCAGTTCATGTTCGACATCAAAAGGGCGTCCCCTGCGTATTTTATGTTGTCAAGATTGCTTCAGCTTGTAATAAATCATGTAAGCACATTTTATTTTGTTGAGAATGACTATTTGTATAGGTTGCAAATATCTGGTGAGAAGATGAATACTCGCCTTACATTCGTTTTTTTATTTTTTTTTATGTCTACTTGCTGGGAATGACTTTTTGTATAAGTTGAAAATAACTGGTGAGAAGATGAATACTCGCCATACACTGTTTTTTTTTTGTTTTTTTTTTGTTTGTTTACTTATTGTGAATGACTATTTGTAAAGATTGAAAATATCTGGGGAGAAGATGAATACTCGCCTTACACTGTTTTTTTTTTTTTGTTTTGTTTACTTCTTGGGAATGACTATTTGTAAAGATTGAAAATATCTGATGAGAAGATGAATACTCAACTTACACTCGTTTTTTATTTTTTTATTTTTTCTTTTCTTGCTGGGAAGGACTATTTGTAAAGGTTGAAAATATCTGTGGAGAAGATGAATACTCGCCTCACACTCGTTTTTTTTTATGTTTTTTGTTTTTTGTTTTGTTTAGTGACTGGGAAGGACTATTTGCAAAGGTTGGAAATATCGGTGGAGAAGATGAATACTCGCCTTACACTCGTTTTTTTTTTTGTTTTTTTGTTTTTCTTTAGTTACTGGGAAGGACTATTTGTAAAGGTTGGAAATATCGGTGGAGAAGATGAATACTCGCGTTACACACTTTTTTTTTGTTTTTTGTTTTTTTGTTTTTGTTTAGTTACTGGGAAGGACTATTTGTAAAGGTTGGAAATATCGGTGGAGAAGAGGAATACTCGCCTTACACTCGTTTTTTTTTTTTTTTGTTTTTTTGTTTTTGTTTAGTTACTGGGAAGGACTATTTGTAAAGGTTGGAAATATCTGTGGAGAAGATGAATACTCGCCTTACACTCGTTTTTTTTTGTTTTTTGTTCTTTGTTTTTGTTTAGTTACTGGGAAAGACTATTTGTAAATGTTGGAAATATCGGTGGAGAAGATGAATACTCGCCTTACACTCGTTTTTTTTTTTTTGTTTTTGTGTTTTTGTTTAGTTACTGGGAAGGACTATTAGTAAAGGTTGGAAATATCTGTGGAGAAGATGAATACTCGCCTTACACTCGTTTTTTTTTTGTTTTTTTGTTTTTGTTTACTTACTGGGAAGGACTATTTGTAAAGGTTGGAAATATCTGTGGAGAAGATGAATACTCGCCTTACACTCGTTTTTTTTTGTTTTTGGTTTTTTTATTTTTGTTTAGTTACTGGGAAGGAGTATTTGTAAAGGTTGGAAATATCTGTGGAGAAGATGAATACTCGCCTTAAACTCGTTGTTTTTTTTTGTTTTTTTTGTTTAGTTATTGGAAGGACTATTTGTAAAGGTTGGAAATATCGGTGGAGAAGATGAATACTAACCTTACACTCGTTGTTTTTTTTTTTGTTTTTTGTTTTTTTGTTTTTGTTTAGTTACAGGGAAGGACTATTTGTAAAGGTTAAAAATGTCTGTGGAGAAAATGAATACTCGCCTTACACTCGTTTCTTTTTTTGTTTTTTGTTTTTTTGTTTTTATTTAGTTACTGGGAAGGACTATTTGTAAAGGTTGGAAATATCGGTGGAGAAGATGAATACTCGCCTCACACTCGTATTTTTTTGTTTTTTGTTTTTTTGTTTTTGTTTAGTTACTGGGAAGGACTATTTGTAAAGGTTGGAAATATCGGTGGAGAAGATGTATACTCGCCTTACACTCGATTTTTTTATGTTTTTTGTTTTTTTGTTTTCGTTTAGTTACTGGGAAGGACTATTTGTAAAGGTTGGAAATATCGGTGGAGAAGATGAATACTCGCCTTACACTCGTTTTTTTTTATGTTTTTTGTTTTTTTGATTTGTTTAGTTACTGGGAAGGACTATTTGTAAATGTTGGAAATGTCTGTGGAGAAGATGAATACTCGCCATACACTCGTTTTTTTTTTTGTTTTTTTGTTTTTTTGTTTTTGTTTAGTTACTGGGAAGGACTATTTGTAAAGGTTGAAAATAACTGTGGAGAATATGAATACTCGCCTTACACTGGTTTTTTTTTTTTTTGTTTTTGTTTAGTTACTGGGAAGGACTATTTGTAAAGATTGGAAATATCTGTGGAGAAGATGAATACTCGCATTACACTCGTTTTTTTTTTTTTGTTTTTTGTTTGATTGTTTTTGTTTAGTTACTGGGAAGGAGTATTTGTAAAGGTTGGAAATATCTGTGGAGAAGATGAATACTCGCCTTACACCCGTTGTTTTTTTTTTTGTTTTTGTTATTTTGTTTGGTTACTGGGAAGGACTATTTGTAAAGGTTGGAAATGTCTGTGGAGAAGATGAATACTCGCCTTACACTCGTTGTTTTTTTTTTTGTTTTTTTGTTTTTTTGTTTTTGTTTAGTTACTGGGAAGGACTATTTGTAAAGTTTGGAAATATCGGTGGAGAAGATGAATACTCGCCTTACACTCGTTTTTTTTTTTGTTTTTTGTTTTTTTGCTTTTGTTTAGTTACAGGGAAGGACTATTTGTAAAGGTTGAAAATATCTGTGGAGAAGATGAATACTCGCCTTACACTCGTTTCTTTTTTTTGTTTTTTGTTTTTTTGTTTTTTGTATTTTTGTTTTTGTTCAGTTACTGGGAAGGACTATTTGTAAGGGTTGGAAATATCGGTGGAGAAGATGAATACTCGCCTTACACTCGTTGTTTTTTTTTGTTTTTTTTTTGTTTTTTTTTGTTTTTTTTTTTGTTTTTGTTTAGTTACTAGGAAGGACTGTTTGTAAAGGTTGGAAATATCTGTGGAGAAGATGAATACTCGCCTTACACTCGTTTTTTTTTGTTTTTTGTTTTTGTTTAGTTACAGGGAAGGACTATTTGTACAGGTTGGAAATATCGGTGGAGAAGATGAATACCTGCCTTACACTGGTTTTTTTTTTTTGGTTTTTTTTTTGTTTTTGTTAGGTACTGGGAAGGACTGTTTGTAAAGGTTGGAAATATCTGTGGAGAAGATGAATACTCGCCTTACACTCGTTGTTTTTTTTTTGTTTTTTTGTTTTTTTGTTTTTGTTTAGTTACTGGGAAGGACTATTTGTAAAGGTTGGAAATATCGGTGGAGAAGATGAATACTCGCCTTACACTCGTTTTTTTTTGTTTTTGTTTTTTTGTTTTTGTTTAGTTACTGGGAAGGACTATTTGTAAAGGTTGGAAATATCGGTGGAGAAGATAAATACTCAACTTGCACTCGTTTTTTTGTTTTTTGTTTATTTGTTTTTGTTTAGTTACTGGGAAGGACTATTTGTAAAGCTTGAAAATATATGTGGAGAAGATGAATACTCGCATTACACTCGTTTCTTTTTTTGTTTTTTGTTTTTTTTTGTTTTTGTTTAGTTACTGGGAAGGACTATTTGTAAAGGTTGTAAATATATGTGGAGAAGATGAATACTCGCCTTACATTCGTTTTTTTGTTTGTTATTTTTTGTTTTTGTTTACCTACTGGGAAGGACTATTTGTAAAGGTTGAAAATATCTGTGGAGAAGATGAATACTCGCCATACACTCGTTTTTATTTTTGGTTTTTTGTCTTTGTTTAGTTACTGGGAAGGACTATTTGTAAAGGTTGGAAATATCTGTGGAGAAGATGAATACTCGCCTTACACTCGTTTTTTTTTTGTTTATATGTTTTATTGTTTTTGTTTAGTTACGGGGAAGGACTATTTGTAAAGGTTGGAAATATCTGTGGAGAAGATGAATACTCGCCTTACACTCGTTTTTTTTTTGTTTTTTGTTTTTTTGTTTTTGTTTAGTTACTGGGAAGGACTATTTGTAAAGGTTGGAAATATCTGTGAAGATGAATACTCGCCTTACACTCTTTTTTTTTTGTTTTTTATTTTTTGTTTTTGTTTAGTTACTGGGAAGGACTATTTGGAAAGGTTGGAAATATCTGTGGAGAAGATGAATACTCGCCTTACACTCGTTGTTTTTTTTTTGTTTTTGTTTTTTTGTTTAGTTACTGGGAAGGACTATTTGTAAAGTTTGGAAATATCGGTGGAGAAGATGAATACTCGCCTTTCACTCGTTGTTTTTTTTTTGTTTTTTTTGTTTTTTTTTTTGTTTTTGTTTAGTTACTGGGAAGGACTATTTGTAAATGTTGAAAATATCTGTGGAGAAAATGAATACTCACCTTACACTCGTTTCTTTTTGTTTTTTGTTTTTTTGTTTTTGTTTAGTGACTGGGAAGGACTATTTGTAAAGGTTGGAAATGTCTGTGGAGAAGATAAATACTCGCCTTACACTCGTTTTTTTTTATGTTTTTTGTTTTTTTGTTTTTGTTTAGTTACTGGGAAGGACTATTTGTAAAGGTTGGAAATATCGGTGGAGAAGATGAATACTCGCCTCACACTCGTTTTTTTTTTGTTTTTTTTTTTTGTTTTTGTTTAGTTACTGGGAAGGACTATTTGTAAAGGTTGGAAATATCGTTGGAGAAGATGAATACTCGCCTTACACTCGTTTTTTTTATGTTTTTTGTTTTTTTGTTTTTGTTTAGTTACTGGGAAGGACTATTTGTAAAGGTTGGAAATATCGGTGGAGAAGATGAATACTCGCATTACACTCTTTTTTTTTGTTTTTTGTTTTTTGTTTTTGTTTAGTTACTGGGAAGGACTATTTGTAAAGGTTGGAAATGTCTTTGGAGAAGATGAATACTCGCCTTACACTCGTTTTTTTTGTTTTTATTTTGTTTTTGTTTTGTTACTGGGAAGTACTATTTGTAAAGTTTGGAAATATCTGTGGAGAAGATGAATACTCGCCTTACACTCGTTTCTTTTTTTTTGTTTTTTGTTTTTTTGTTTTTTGTTTTTTTTTTGTTACTGGGTAGGAATATTTGTAAAGGTTGGAAATGTCTGTGGAAAAGATGAATACTCGCCATGCACTCGTGTTTTTTTTTTTTTTGTTTTTTTTTTTGTTTTTTTTTGTTTTTGTTTAGTTACTGGGAAGGACTATTTGGAAAGGTTGGAAATATCTGTGGAGAAGATGAATACTCGCCTTACACTCGTTGTTTTTTTTTGTTTTTGTTTTTGTTTAGTTACTGGGAAGGACTATTTGTAAAGGTTGGAAATATCTGTGGAGAAGATGAATACTCGCCTTACACTCGTTGTTTTTTTTGTTTTTGTTTTTTTGTTTTTGTTTAGTTACTGGGAAGGACTATTTGTAAAGCTTGAAAATATATGTGGAGAAGATGAATACTCGCATTACACTCGTTTTTTTTTTGTTTTTTGTTTTTTTTTGTTTTTGTTTAGTTACTGGGAAGGACTATTTGTAAAGGTTGTAAATATATGTGGAGAAGATGAATACTCGCCTTACATTCGTTTTTTTGTTTGTTATTTTTTGTTTTTGTTTACCTACTGGGAAGGACTATTTGTAAAGGTTGAAAATATCTGTGGAGAAGATGAATACTCGCCATACACTCGTTTTTATTTTTGGTTTTTTGTTTTTGTTTAGTTACTGGGAAGGACTATTTGTAAAGGTTGGAAATATCTGTGGAGAAGATGAATACTCGCCTTACACTCGTTTTTTTTTTGTTTATATGTTTTATTGTTTTTGTTTAGTTACGGGGAAGGACTATTTGTAAAGGTTGGAAATATCTGTGGAGAAGATGAATACTCGCCTTACACTCGTTTTTTTTTTTTGTTTTTTGTTTTTTTGTTTTTGTTTAGTTACTGGGAAGGACTATTTGTAAAGGTTGGAAATATCTGTGAAGATGAATACTCGCCTTACACTCTTTTTTTTTTGTTTTTTGTTTTTTTGTTTTTGTTTAGTTACTGGGAAGGACTATTTGGAAAGGTTGGAAATATCTGTGGAGAAGATGAATACTCGCCTTACACTCGTTGTTTTTTTTTGTTTTTGTTTTTTTGTTTAGTTACTGGGAAGGACTATTTGTAAAGGTTGGAAATATCGGTGGAGAAGATGAATACTAGCCTTTCACTCGTTGTTTTTTTTTGTTTTTTTTGTTTTTTTTTTTGTTTTTGTTTAGTTACTGGGAAGGACTATTTGTAAATGTTGAAAATATCTGTGGAGAAAATGAATACTCACCTTACACTCGTTTATTTTTGTTTTTTTTGTTTTTTTGTTTTTGTTTAGTGACTGGGAAGGACTATTTGTAAAGGTTGGAAATGTCTGGGGAGAAGATAAATACTCGCCTTACACTCGTTTTTTTTATGTTTTTTGTTTTTTTGTTTTTGTTTAGTTACTGGGAAGGACTATTTGTAAAGGTTGGAAATATCGGTGGAGAAGATGAATACTCGCCATACACTCGTTTTTTTTTTTTGTTTTTTTTTTTTGTTTTTGTTTAGTTACTGGGAAGGACTATTTGTAAAGGTTGGAAATATCGGTGGAGAAGATGAATACTCGCTTTACACTCGTTTTTTTTATGTTTTTTGTTTTTTTGTTTTTGTTTAGTTACTGGGAAGGACTATTTGTAAAGGTTGGAAATATCGGTGGAGAAGATGAATACTCGCATTACACTCTTTTTTTTTTGTTTTTTGTTTTTTTGTTTTTGTTTAGTTACTGGGAAGGACTATTTGTAAAGGTTGGAAATGTCTTTGGAGAAGATGAATACTCGCCTTACACTCGTTTTTTTTTGTTTTTTTTTGTTTTTGTTTTGTTACTGGGAAGTACTATTTGTAAAGTTTGGAAATATCTGTGGAGAAGATGAATACTCGCCTTACACTCGTTTCTTTTTTTTGTTTTTTGTTTTTTTGTTTTTTGTTTTTTTTTTGTTACTGGGTAGGAATATTTGTAAAGGTTGGAAATGTCTGTGGAAAAGATGAATACTCGCCATGCACTCGTGTTTTTTTTTTTTGTTTTTTTTTTTGTTTAGTTACTGGAAGGACTATTTGTAAAGGTTGGAAATATCTGTGGAGAAGATGAATACCTGCCTTACACTCTTTTTTTTTGTTTTTTTTTTTCTTGTTTAGTTACTGGGAAGGACTATTTGTAAAGGTTGGAAATATCTGTGGAGAAGATGAATACCTGCCTTACACACTTTTTTTTGTTTTTTTTTTTGTTCTTGTTTAGTTACTGGGAAGGACTATTTGTAAAGGTTGGAAATATCTGTGGAGAAGATGAATACCTGCCTTACACACTTTTTTTTGTTTTTTTTTTTGTTCTTGTTTAGTTACTGGGAAGGACTATTTGTAAAGGTTGGAAATATCGGTGGAGAAGATGAATACTCGCCTCACGCTCGTTTTTTTTGTTTTTTGTTTTTTTGTTTTTGTTTAGTTACTGGGAAGGACTATTTGTAAAGGTTGGAAATATCGGTGGAGAAGATGAATACTCGCCTTACACTCGTTTTTTTTATGTTTTCTGTTTTTTTTGTTTTTGTTTATTTACTGGGAAGGACTATTTGTAAGGGTTGGAAATATCTGTGGAGAAGATGAATACTCGCGTTACACTCTTTTTTTTTGTTTTTTGTTTTTTTGTTTTTGTTTAGTTACTGGGAAGGACTATTTGTAAAGGTTGGAAATATCGGTGGAGAAGAGGAATACTCGCGTTACACTCGTTTTTTTTTTTGTTTTTTTTTGTTTTTTTGTTTTTGTTTAGTTACTGGGAAGGACTATTTGTAAAGGTTGGAAATATCTGTGGAGAAGATGAATACTCGCCTTACACTCGTTTTTTTTTTGTTTTTTGTTTTCTCGTTTTTGTTTAGTTACTGGGATAGACTATTTGTAAAGGTTGGAAATATCGGTGGAGAAGATGAATACTCGCATTACACTCTTTTTTTTTTTGTTTTTTGTTTTTTTGTTTTTGTTTAGTTACTGGGAAGGACTATTTGTAAAGGTTGGAAATGTCTTTGGAGAAGATGAATACTCGCCTTACACTCGTTTTTTTTTGTTTTTTTTTGTTTTTGTTTTGTTACTGGGAAGTACTATTTGTAAAGTTTGGAAATATCTGTGGAGAAGATGAATACTCGCCTTACACTCGTTTCTTTTTTTTGTTTTTTTGTTTTTTTGTTTTTTGTTTTTTTTTTTGTTACTGGGTAGGAATATTTGTAAAGGTTGGAAATGTCTGTGGAAAAGATGAATACTCGCCATGCACTCGTGTTTTTTTTTTTGTTTTTTTTTTTGTTTAGTTACTGGAAGGACTATTTGTAAAGGTTGGAAATATCTGTGGAGAAGATGAATACCTGCCTTACACTCTTTTTTTTTGTTTTTTTTTTCTTGTTTAGTTACTGGGAAGGACTATTTGTAAAGGTTGGAAATATCTGTGGAGAAGATGAATACCTGCCTTACACACTTTTTTTTGTTTTTTTTTTTGTTCTTGTTTAGTTACTGGGAAGGACTATTTGTAAAGGTTGGAAATATCTGTGGAGAAGATGAATACCTGCCTTACACACTTTTTTTTGTTTTTTTTTTGTTCTTGTTTAGTTACTGGGAAGGACTATTTGTAAAGGTTGGAAATATCGGTGGAGAAGATGAATACTCGCCTCACGCTCGTTTTTTTTGTTTTTTGTTTTTTTGTTTTTGTTTAGTTACTGGGAAGGACTATTTGTAAAGGTTGGAAATATCGGTGGAGAAGATGAATACTCGCCTTACACTCGTTTTTTTTATGTTTTCTGTTTTTTTTTGTTTTTGTTTATTTACTGGGAAGGACTATTTGTAAGGGTTGGAAATATCTGTGGAGAAGATGAATACTCGCGTTACACTCTTTTTTTTTGTTTTTTGTTTTTTTGTTTTTGTTTAGTTACTGGGAAGGACTATTTGTAAAGGTTGGAAATATCGGTGGAGAAGAGGAATACTCGCGTTACACTCGTTTTTTTTTTTGTTTTTTTTTGTTTTTTTGTTTTTGTTTAGTTACTGGGAAGGACTATTTGTAAAGGTTGGAAATATCTGTGGAGAAGATGAATACTCGCCTTACACTCGTTTTTTTTTTGTTTTTTGTTTTCTCGTTTTTGTTTAGTTACTGGGAAGGACTATTTGTAAAGGTTGGAAATATCGGTGGAGAAGATGAATACTAGCCTTTCACTCGTTGTTTTTTTTTGTTTTTTTTGTTTTTTTTTTTGTTTTTGTTTAGTTACTGGGAAGGACTATTTGTAAATGTTGAAAATATCTGTGGAGAAAATGAATACTCACCTTACACTCGTTTATTTTTGTTTTTTTTGTTTTTTTGTTTTTGTTTAGTGACTGGGAAGGACTATTTGTAAAGGTTGGAAATGTCTGGGGAGAAGATAAATACTCGCCTTACACTCGTTTTTTTTATGTTTTTTGTTTTTTTGTTTTTGTTTAGTTACTGGGAAGGACTATTTGTAAAGGTTGGAAATATCGGTGGAGAAGATGAATACTCGCCATACACTCGTTTTTTTTTTTGTTTTTTTTTTTTGTTTTTGTTTAGTTACTGGGAAGGACTATTTGTAAAGGTTGGAAATATCGGTGGAGAAGATGAATACTCGCTTTACACTCGTTTTTTTTATGTTTTTTGTTTTTTTGTTTTTGTTTAGTTACTGGGAAGGACTATTTGTAAAGGTTGGAAATATCGGTGGAGAAGATGAATACTCGCATTACACTCTTTTTTTTTTGTTTTTTGTTTTTTTGTTTTTGTTTAGTTACTGGGAAGGACTATTTGTAAAGGTTGGAAATGTCTTTGGAGAAGATGAATACTCGCCTTACACTCGTTTTTTTTTGTTTTTTTTTGTTTTTGTTTTGTTACTGGGAAGTACTATTTGTAAAGTTTGGAAATATCTGTGGAGAAGATGAATACTCGCCTTACACTCGTTTCTTTTTTTTGTTTTTTGTTTTTTTGTTTTTTGTTTTTTTTTGTTACTGGGTAGGAATATTTGTAAAGGTTGGAAATGTCTGTGGAAAAGATGAATACTCGCCATGCACTCGTGTTTTTTTTTTTTGTTTTTTTTTTTGTTTAGTTACTGGAAGGACTATTTGTAAAGGTTGGAAATATCTGTGGAGAAGATGAATACCTGCCTTACACTCTTTTTTTTTGTTTTTTTTTTCTTGTTTAGTTACTGGGAAGGACTATTTGTAAAGGTTGGAAATATCTGTGGAGAAGATGAATACCTGCCTTACACACTTTTTTTTGTTTTTTTTTTTGTTCTTGTTTAGTTACTGGGAAGGACTATTTGTAAAGGTTGGAAATATCTGTGGAGAAGATGAATACCTGCCTTACACACTTTTTTTTGTTTTTTTTTTTGTTCTTGTTTAGTTACTGGGAAGGACTATTTGTAAAGGTTGGAAATATCGGTGGAGAAGATGAATACTCGCCTCACGCTCGTTTTTTTTTGTTTTTTTGTTTTTTTGTTTTTGTTTAGTTACTGGGAAGGACTATTTGTAAAGGTTGGAAATATCGGTGGAGAAGATGAATACTCGCCTTACACTCGTTTTTTTTATGTTTTCTGTTTTTTTTGTTTTTGTTTATTTACTGGGAAGGACTATTTGTAAGGGTTGGAAATATCTGTGGAGAAGATGAATACTCGCGTTACACTCTTTTTTTTTGTTTTTTGTTTTTTTGTTTTTGTTTAGTTACTGGGAAGGACTATTTGTAAAGGTTGGAAATATCGGTGGAGAAGAGGAATACTCGCGTTACACTCGTTTTTTTTTTTGTTTTTTTTTGTTTTTTTGTTTTTGTTTAGTTACTGGGAAGGACTATTTGTAAAGGTTGGAAATATCTGTGGAGAAGATGAATACTCGCCTTACACTCGTTTTTTTTTTGTTTTTTGTTTTCTCGTTTTTGTTTAGTTACTGGGATAGACTATTTGTAAAGGTTGGAAATATCGGTGGAGAAGATGAATACTCGCATTACACTCTTTTTTTTTTGTTTTTTGTTTTTTTGTTTTTGTTTAGTTACTGGGAAGGACTATTTGTAAAGGTTGGAAATGTCTTTGGAGAAGATGAATACTCGCCTTACACTCGTTTTTTTTTGTTTTTTTTTGTTTTTGTTTTGTTACTGGGAAGTACTATTTGTAAAGTTTGGAAATATCTGTGGAGAAGATGAATACTCGCCTTACACTCGTTTCTTTTTTTTGTTTTTTGTTTTTTTGTTTTTTGTTTTTTTTTTTGTTACTGGGTAGGAATATTTGTAAAGGTTGGAAATGTCTGTGGAAAAGATGAATACTCGCCATGCACTCGTGTTTTTTTTTTTGTTTTTTTTTTTGTTTAGTTACTGGAAGGACTATTTGTAAAGGTTGGAAATATCTGTGGAGAAGATGAATACCTGCCTTACACTCTTTTTTTTTGTTTTTTTTTTCTTGTTTAGTTACTGGGAAGGACTATTTGTAAAGGTTGGAAATATCTGTGGAGAAGATGAATACCTGCCTTACACACTTTTTTTTGTTTTTTTTTTTGTTCTTGTTTAGTTACTGGGAAGGACTATTTGTAAAGGTTGGAAATATCTGTGGAGAAGATGAATACCTGCCTTACACACTTTTTTTTGTTTTTTTTTTGTTCTTGTTTAGTTACTGGGAAGGACTATTTGTAAAGGTTGGAAATATCGGTGGAGAAGATGAATACTCGCCTCACGCTCGTTTTTTTTGTTTTTTGTTTTTTTGTTTTTGTTTAGTTACTGGGAAGGACTATTTGTAAAGGTTGGAAATATCGGTGGAGAAGATGAATACTCGCCTTACACTCGTTTTTTTTATGTTTTCTGTTTTTTTTTGTTTTTGTTTATTTACTGGGAAGGACTATTTGTAAGGGTTGGAAATATCTGTGGAGAAGATGAATACTCGCGTTACACTCTTTTTTTTTGTTTTTTGTTTTTTTGTTTTTGTTTAGTTACTGGGAAGGACTATTTGTAAAGGTTGGAAATATCGGTGGAGAAGAGGAATACTCGCGTTACACTCGTTTTTTTTTTTGTTTTTTTTTGTTTTTTTGTTTTTGTTTAGTTACTGGGAAGGACTATTTGTAAAGGTTGGAAATATCTGTGGAGAAGATGAATACTCGCCTTACACTCGTTTTTTTTTTGTTTTTTGTTTTCTCGTTTTTGTTTAGTTACTGGGATAGACTATTTGTAAAGGTTGGAAATATCGGTGGAGAAGATGAATACTCGCCTTACACTCGTTGTTTTTTTTTGTTTTTGTGTTTTTGTTTAGTTACTGGGAAGGACTATTAGTAAAGGTTGGAAATATCTGTGGAGAAGATGAATACTCGCCTTACACTCGTTTATTTTTTTTTTTTGTTTTTTTGTTTTTGTTTAGTTACTGGGAAGGACTATTTGTAAAGGTTGGAAATATCTGTGGAGAAGATGAATACTCGCCTTACACTCGTTGTTTTTTTTGTTTTTTTTTTGTTTAGTTATTGGAAGGACTATTTGTAAAGGTTGGAAATATCGGTGGAGAAGATGAATACTAGCCTTACACTCGTTGTTTTTTTTTGTTTTTTGTTTTTTTGTTTTTGTTTAGTTACAGGGAAGGACTATTTGTAAAGGTTAAAAATGTCTGTGGAGAAAATGAATACTCGCCTTACACTCGTTTTTTTTTTTGTTTTTGGTTTTTTTATTTTTGTTTAGTTACTGGGAAGGAGTATTTGTAAAGGTTGGAAATATCTGTGTAGAAGATGAATACTCGCCTTAAACTCGTTGTTTTTTTTGTTTTTTTTTTGTTTAGTTATTGGAAGGACTATTTGTAAAGGTTGGAAATATCGGTGGAGAAGATGAATACTAGCCTTACACTCGTTGTTTTTTTTTTGTTTTTTTGTTTTTTTGTTTTTGTTTAGTTACAGGGAAGGACTATTTGTAAAGGTTAAAAATGTCTGTGGAGAAAATGAATACTCGCCTTACACTCGTTTCTTTTTTTGTTTTTTGTTTTTTTGTTTTTATTTAGTTACTGGGAAGGACTATTTGTAAAGGTTGGAAATATCGGTGGAGAAGATGAATACTCGCCTCACACTCGTATTTTTTTGTTTTTTGTTTTTTTGTTTTTGTTTAGTTACTGGGAAGGACTATTTGTAAAGGCTGGAAATATCGGTGGAGAAGATGTATACTCGCCTTACACTCGATTTTTTTATGTTTTTGTTTTTTTCTTTTCGTTTAGTTACTGGGAAGGACGTTTTGTAAAGGTAGGAAATATCGGTGGAGATGATGAATACTCGCCTTACACTCGTTTTTTTTTATGTTTTTTGTTTTTTTGATTTGTTTAGTTACTGGGAAGGACTATTTGTAAAGGTTGGAAATATCTGTGGAGAAGATGAATACTCGCCTTACACTCGTTTTTTTTTTGTTTTTTGTTCTTTGTTTTTGTTTAGTTACTGGGAAAGACTATTTGTAAATGTTGGAAATATCGGTGGAGAAGATGAATACTCGCCTTACACTCGTTTTTTTTTTTTGTTTTTGTGTTTTTGTTTAGTTACTGGGAAGGACTATTAGTAAAGGTTGGAAATATCTGTGGAGAAGATGAATACTCGCCTTACACTCGTTTTTTTTTTTTTTTTTGTTTTTTTGTTTTTGTTTAGTTACTGGGAAGGACTATTTGTATAGGTTGGAAATATCTGTGGAGAATATGAATACTCGTCTTACACTCGTTTTTTTTTTTTTTTTTGTTTTTTTTATTTTTGTTTAGTTACTGGGAAGGAGTATTTGTAAAGGTTGGAAATATCTGTGGAGAAGATGAATACTCGCCTTAAACTCGTTGTTTTTTTTTGTTTTTTTTTTTGTTTAGTTATTGGAAGGACTATTTGTAAAGGTTGGAAATATCGGTGGAGAAGATGAATACTAGCCTTACACTCGTTTTTGTTTTTTTGTTTTTTGTTTTTTGTTTTTGTTGAGTTACGGGGAAGGACTATTTGTAAAGGTTGGAAATGTCTGTTGAGAAGATGAATACTCGCCTTACGCTCGTTCTTTTTTTTCGCTTTTTGTTATTGTTTAGTTACTGGGAAGGACTATTTGTAAAGGTTGGATATATCGGTGGAGAAGATGAATACTCGCCTTACACTCGTTTTTTTTTTGTTTTTTGTTTTATTCTTTTTGTTTAGTTATTGGGAAGTACTATTTGTAAAGGTTGGAAATATCTGTGGAGAAGATGAATACTCGCCTTACACTCGTTTTTTTTTTGTTTTTTGTTTTATTGTTTTTGTTTAGTTACTGGGAAGGACTATTTGTAAAGGTTGGAAATATCGGTGGAGAAGATGAATACTCGCCTTACACTCGTTGTTTTTTCTTTGTTTTTTTGTTTTTTGTTTTTGTTTAGTTATTGAGAAGGACTATTTGTAAAGTTTGGAAATATCAGTGGAGAAGATGAATACTCGCCTTACACGCGTTTTTTTTATGTTTTTTGTTTTTTTGTTTTTGTTTAGTTACTGGGAAGGACTATATGGAAAGGTTGAAAATATCTGTGGAGAAGATGAATACTCGTCTTACACTCGTTTTTTTTTGTTTTTTGTTTTTTGTTTTTTGTTTAGTTACTGGGAAGGACTATTTGTAAAGGTTGGAAATATCGGTGGAGAAGATGAATACTCGCCTTACACTCGTTTTATTTTTTTTGTTTTTTGTTTTTTTTTTTGTTTAGTTACTGGGAGGGACTATATGTAAAGGTTGGAAATATCTGTGGAGAAGATGAATACTCGCCTTACGCTCGTTTTTTTTTTTTGTTTTTTTGTTTTTGTTTAGTTACTGCGAAGGACGATTTGTAAAGGTTGGAAATATCTGTGGAGAAGATGAATACTCGCCTGACACTCGTTTTCTTTGTTTTTTGTTTTTTTGTTTTTTTGTTTTTGTTTACTTGCTGGGAAGGACTATTTGTAAAGGTTGAAAATATCTGTGGAGAAGATGAATACTCGCCTTACACGCGTTCTTTGTTTTTTTGATTTTTGTTTTTTTGTTTTTGTTTAGTTACTGGGAAGGACTATTTGTAAAGGTTGGAAATGTCTGTGGTGAAGATGAATACTCGTCTTACACTCGTTCTTTTTTTTTGTTTTTTGTTATTGTTTAGTTACTGGGAAGGACTATTTGTAAAGGTTGGAAATATCGGTGGAGAAGATGAATACTCGCCTTACACTAGTTTTCTTTGTTTTTTGTTGTTTTGTTTTTGTTTAGTTATTGGGAAGGAATATTTGTAAAGGTTGAAAATATCTGTGGTGAAGATGAATACTCGCCTTACACTCGTTTTTTTTGTTTTTTGTTTTTTGTTTTTTTGTTTTTGTTTAGTTACTGGGAAGGACTATTTGTAAAGGTTGAAAATGTCTGTGAAGAAGATGAATACTCGCCTTACACTGGGTTTTTTTTGTTTTTTGTTTTTTTGTTTTTGTTTATTTACTGGGAAGGACTATTTGTAAAGGTTGGAAATATCTGTGGAGAAGATGAATACTCGCCTTACACTCGTTTTTTTTTTTTTTTTTATTTTTGTTTAGTTACTGGGAAGGACTATTTGTAAAGGTTGAAAATATCTGTGGAGAAGATGAATACTCGCCTTACACTCGTTTTTGTTTGTTTTTTGTTTTTTTGTTTTTGTTTAGTTACTGGGAAGGACTATTTGTAAAGGTTGGAACTATCTGTGGAGAAGATGAATACTCGCCTTACACTCGTTGTTTTATTTATTGTTTTATGGTTTTAGTTTAGTTACAGGGAAGGACTATTTGTAAAGGTTGGAAATATGTGTGGAGAAGATGAAAGCTCGCCTTACACTCGTTTTTTTTTTGTTTTTTGTTTTTTTGTTTTTCTTTAGTTACTGGGAAGGACTATTTGTAAAGGTGGGAAATATCTGTGGAGAAGATGAATACTCGCCTTACACTCGTTTTTTTTTTTGTTTTTTTCTTTTTGTTTAGTTACTGGGAAGGACTATATGAAAAGGTTGAAAATATCTGTGGTGAAGATGAATTCTCGCCTTACACTCGTTTTTTTTGTTTTTTGTTTTTTGTTTTTTTGTTTTTGTTTAGTTACTGGGAAGGACTATTTGTAAAGGTTGAAAATGTCTGTGAAGAAGATGAATACTCGCCTTACACTGGTTTTTTTTGTTTTTTGTTTTTTTGTTTTTGTTTAGTTACTGGGAAGGACTATTTGTAAAGGTTGGAAATATGTGTGCAGAAGATGAATACTCGCCTTACACTCGTTTTTTTTTGTTTTTTGTTTTTTTGTTTTTGTTTAGTTACTGGGAAGGACTATTTGTAAAGGTTGGAAATGTCTGTTTAGAAGATTAATACTCGCCTTACACTCGTTTTTTTTGTTTTTTGTTTTTTGTTTTTGTTGAGTTATTGGGAAGGACTATTTGTAAAGGTTGGAAATGTCTGTGGAGAAGATGAATACTCGTCTTACACTCGTTCTTTTTTTATTGTTTTTTGTTATTGTTTAGCTACTGGGAAGGACTATTTGTAAAGGTTGGAAATATCGGTGGAGAAGATGTATACTCGCCTTACACTCGTTTTTTTTTTTTTATAGTTTTTGTTTAGTTACTGGTAAGGACTATTTGTAAAGGTTGGAAATATCTGTGGAGAAGATCAATACTCGCCTTACCCTCGTTTTTTTTTTTGTTTTTTGTTTTTTTGTTTGTGTTTAGTTACTGGGAAGGACAATTTGTAAAGTATGAAAATGTCTGTGGAGAAGATGAATACTCGCCTTATACTCGTTTTCTTTGTTTTTTGTTGTTTTGTTTTTGTTTAGTTATTGGGAAGGAATATTTTAAAGCTTGAAAATATCTGTGGAGAAGATGAATACTCGCCTTACACTCGTTTTTTATTTTTTTTTGTTTTTTTGTTTTTGTTTAGTTACTGGGAAGATCTATTTGTAAAGGTTGGAAATGTCGGTGGAGAAGATGAATACTCGCCTTACACTCTTTTTTTTTGTTTTGTTTTTTTGTTTTTGTTTACTTACTGGGAAGGACTATTTGTAAAGGTTGAAAATATCTGTGGAGAAGATGAATATTCGCCTTACACGCGTTCTTTGTTTTTTTGTTTTTCGTTTTTTTGTTTTTGTTTAGTTACTGGGAAGGACTATTTGTAAAGGTTGGAAATATCTGTGGAGAACATGAATACTCGCCTTACCCTCGTTTTTTTTTGTTTTGTTTTTTTTGTTTTTGTTTACTTACTGGGAAGAACTATTTGTAAAGGTTGGAAATATCGGTGGAGAAGACGAATACTCGCCTTACCCTCGTTTTTTTTTTTTGTTTTTTTGTTTTTTTGTTTTTGTTTAGTTACTGGGTAGGACTATTTGTAAAGGTTGAAAATGTCTG
Organism: Ascarosepion bandense; assembly: GCA_037127315.1. Taxonomy (NCBI): domain Eukaryota; kingdom Metazoa; phylum Mollusca; class Cephalopoda; order Sepiida; family Sepiidae; genus Ascarosepion; species Ascarosepion bandense. Next base: position 1,656,641 of record JBBBDQ010000525.1, on the reverse strand, counting down.
TGGAGAAGATGAATACTAGCCTTACACTCGTTTTTGTTTTTTTGTTTTTTTGTTTTTTGTTTTTGTTGAGTTACGGGGAAGGACTATTTGTAAAGGTTGGAAATGTCTGTTGAGAAGATGAATACTCGCCTTACGCTCGTTCTTTTTTTTCGCTTTTTGTTATTGTTTAGTTACTGGGAAGGACTATTTGTAAAGGTTGGAAATATCGGTGGAGAAGATGAATACTCGCCTTACACTCGTTTTTTTTTGTTTTTTGTTTTATTGTTTTTGTTTAGTTATTGGGAAGGACTATTTGTAAAGGTTGGAAATATCTGAGGAGAAGATGAATACTCGCCTTACACGCGTTTTTTTTTATGTTTTTTGTTTTTTTGTTTTTGTTTAGTTACTGGGAAGGACTATATGGAAAGGTTGAAAATATCTGTGGAGAAGATGAATACTCGTCTTACACTCGTTTTTTTTTGTTTTTTGTTTTTTGTTTTTTGTTTAGTTACTGGGAAGGACTATTTGTAAAGGTTGGAAATATCTGTGGAGAAGATGAATACTCGCCTGACACTCGTTTTCTTTGTTTTTTGTTTTTTTGTTTTTTTGTTTTTGTTTACTTGCTGGGAAGGACTATTTGTAAAGGTTGAAAATATCTGTGGAGAAGATGAATACTCGCCTTACACGCGTTCTTTGTTTTTTTGATTTTTGTTTTTTTGTTTTTGTTTAGTTACTGGGAAGGACTATTTGTAAAGGTTGGAAATGTCTGTGGAGAAGATGAATACTCGTCTTACACTCGTTCTTTTTTTTTGTTTTTTGTTATTGTTTAGTTACTGGGAAGGACTATTTGTAAAGGTTGGAAATATCGGATGGAGAAGATGAATACTCGCCTTACTCTCGTTTTTTTTATGTTTTTTGTTTTCTCGTTTTTGTTTAGTTACTGGGATAGACTATTTGTAAAGGTTGGAAATATCGGTGGAGAAGATGAATACTCGCCTTACACTCGTTTTTTTTATGTTTTTTGTTTTCTCGTTTTTGTTTAGTTACTGGGATAGACTATTTGTACAGGTTGGAAATATCGGTGGAGAAGATGGATACCTGCCTTACACTGGTTTTTTGTTTTTTTGTTTTTTTTTTGTTTTTGTTTAGTTACTGGGAAGGACTGTTTGTAAAAGTTGGAAATATCTGTGGAGAAGATGAATACTCGCCTTACACTCGTTGTTTTTTTTTTGTTTTTTTGTTTTTTTGTTTTTGTTTAGTTACTGGGAAGGACTATTTGTAAAGGTTGGAAATATCGGTGGAGAAGATGAATACTCGCCTTACACTCGTTTTTTTTTTTGTTTTTGTTTTTTTGTTTTTGTTTAGTTACTGGGAAGGACTATTTGTAAAGGTTGGAAATATCGGTGGAGAAGATAAATACTCAACTTACACTCGTTTTTTTTTTTTTGTTTTTTTGTTTTTGTTTAGTTACTGGGAAGGACTATTTGTAAAGCTTGAAAATATATGTGGAGAAGATGAATACTCGCATTACACTCGTTTTTTTTTTTGTTTTTTGTTTTTTTTTTTTGTTTTTGTTTAGTTACTGGGAAGGACTATTTGTAAAGGTTGTAAATATATGTGGAGAAGATGAATACTCGCCTTACATTCGTTTTTGTTTGTTATTTTTTGTTTTTGTTTACCTACTGGGAAGGACTATTTGTAAAGGTTGAAAATATCTGTGGAGAAGATGAATACTCGCCATACACTCGTTTTTATTTTTGGTTTTTTGTTTTTGTTTAGTTACTGGGAAGGACTATTTGTAAAGGTTGGAAATAACTGTGAAGATGAATACTCGCCTTACACTCTTTTTTTTTTTGTTTTTTGTTTTTTTGTTTTTGTTTAGTTACTGGGAAGGACTATTTGGAAAGGTTGGAAATATCGGTGGAGAAGATGAATACTCGCCTTACACTCGTTGTTTTTTTTTGTTTTTGTTTTTTTGTTTAGTTACTGGGAAGGACTATTTGTAAAGGTTGGAAATATCGGTGGAGAAGATGAATACTCGCCTTTCACTCGTTGTTTTTTTTTTGTTTTTTTTGTTTTTTTTTGTTTTTGTTTAGTTACAGGGAAGGACTATTTGTAAATGTTGAAAATATCTGTGGAGAAAATGAATACTCACCTTACACTCGTTTATTTTTGTTTTTTTTTGTTTTTTTGTTTTTGTTTAGTGACTGGGAAGGACTATTTGTAAAGGTTGGAAATGTCTGTGGAGAAGATGAATACTCGCCTTACACTCGTTTTTTTTTTTTGTTTTTTTGTTTTTTTGTTTTTGTTTAGTTACTGGGAAGGACTATTTGTAAAGGTTGGAAATATCGGTGGAGAAGATGAATACTCGCCTCACACTCGTTTGTTTTTGTTTTTTTTTTTTGTTTTTGTTTAGTTACTGGGAAGGACTGTTTGTAAAGGTTGGAAATATCGGTGGAGAAGATGAATACTCGCCTTACACTCGTTTTTTTTATGTTTTTTGTTTTTTTGTTTTTGTTTAGTTACTGGGAAGGACTATTTGTAAAGGTTGGAAATATCGGTGGAGAAGATGAATACTCGCATTACACTCTTTTTTTTTTTTTTTGTTTTTTTGTTTTTGTTTAGTTACTGGGAAGGACTATTTGTAAAAGTTGGAAATGTCTTTGGAGAAGATGAATACTCGCCTTACACTCGTTTTTTTTTGTTTTGTTTTGTTTTTGTTTTGTTACTGGGAAGTACTATTTGTAAAGTTTGGAAATATCTGTGGAGAAGATGTATACTCGCCTTACACTCGTTTCTTTTTTTTGTTTTTTGTTTTTTTGTTTTTTGTTTTTTTTTTGTTACTGGGTAGGAATATTTGTAAAGGTTGGAAATGTCTGTGGAAAAGATGAATACTCGCCATGCACTCGTGTTTTTTTTTTTGTTTTTTGTTTTTTTTTTGTTTTTTTGTTTTTGTTTAGTTACTGGGAAGGACTATTTGTAAAGGTTGGAAATATCTGTGGAGAAGATGAATACCTGCCTTACACACTTTTTTTTGTTTTTTTTTTTGTTCTTGTTTAGATACTGGGAAGGACTATTTGTAAAGGTTGGAAATATCGGTGGAGAAGATGAATACTCGCCTCACACTCGTTTTTTTTGTTTTTTGTTTTTTTGTTTTTGTTTAGTTACTGGGAAGGACTATTTGTAAAGGTTGGAACTATCGGTGGAGAAGATGTATACTCGCCTTACACTCGTTTTATTTATGTTTTTTGTTTTTTTGTTTTTGTTTAGTTACTGGGAAGGACTATTTGTAAAGGTTGGAAATATCGGTGGAGAAGATGAATACTCGCCTTACACTCGTTATTTTTATGTTTTCTGTTTTTTTTTGTTTTTGTTTAGTTACTGGGAAGGACTCTTTGCAAGGGTTGGAAATATCTGTGAAGAAGATGAATACTCGCCTTACACTCTTTCTTTTTTTGTTTTTTTGTTTTTGTTTACTTACTGGGAAGGACTATTTGTAAAGATTGGAAATATGTGTGGAGAAGATGAATACTCGCATTACACTCTTTTTTTATTTTGTTTTTTGTTTTTTGTTTTTGTTTAGTTACTGGGAAGGAGTATTTGTAAAGGTTGGAAATATCTGTGGAGAAGATGAATACTCGCCTTACACTCGTTGTTTTTTTTTTTTGTTTTTGTTTTTTTGTTCAGTTACTGGGAAGGACTATTTGTAAAGGTTGGAAATGTCTGTGGAGAAGATGAATACTCGCCTTACACTCTTTTTTTTTTCTTTTTTGTTTTTTTGTTTTTTGTTTTTGTTTTTTACTGGGAAGGAATATTTCTAAAGGTTGGAAATGTCTGTGGAAAAGATGAATACTCGCCATGCACTCGTTTTTTTTTTTTTGTTTTTTTTTTTTGTTTTTTTGTTTTTTGTTTTTGTTTTGTTACTGGGAAGGAATATTTGTAAAAGTTGGAAATGTCTGTGGAAAAGACGAATACTCCCCTTACTCTCGTTTTCTTTATGTTTTTTGTTTTTTTGTTTTTGTTTAGTTACTGGGAAGGACTATTTGTAAAGGTTGGAAATATCGGTGGAGAAGACGAATACTCGCCTTACATTCGTTTTTTTTTTTGTTTTTTGTTTTTGTTTACCTAGTGGGAAGGACTATTTGTAAAGGTTGAAAATATCTGTGGAGAAGGTGAATACTCGCCATACACTCGTTTTTTTTTTTGTTTTTTTGTTTTTGTATAGTTACTGGTAAGGATATTTGTAATGGTTGGAAATATCTGTGGAAAAGATGAATACTCGCCTTACACTCGTTTTTTTTTGTTTTTTTTTGGTTTTTTGTTTTTGTTTAGTTACTGGGAAGGACTATTTGTAAAGGTTGGAAATATCGGTGGAGAAGATGAATACTCGCCTCACACTCGTTTTTTTTGTTTTTTGTTTTTTTGTTTTTGTTTAGTTACTGGGAAGGACTATTTGTAAAGGTTGGAAATATCTGTGGAGAAGATGAATACTCGTCTTGCACTCGTTTTTTTGTGTTTTTTTTTTTTTGTTTTTTGTTTTTTTGTTTTTGTTTAGTTACTGGGAAGGACTATTTGTAAAGGTTGGAAATATCTGTGGAGAAGATGAATACTCGCCTTACACTCGTTTTTTTTTATGTTTTTTGTTTTTTTGTTTTTGTTTACTTACTGGGAAGGACTATTTGTAAAGGTTGGAAATAACGGTGGAGAAGATGAATACTCGCCTTACACTCGTTTTTTTTTTGTTTTTTGTTTTTTTTGTTTTTGTTTAGTTACTGGGAAGGACTCTTTGCAAGGGTTGGAAATATCTGTGGAGAAGATGAATACTCGCCTTACACTCGTTTTTTTTATGTTTTTTGTTTTTTTGTTTTTGTTTACTTACTGGGAAGGACTATTTGTAAAGGTTGGAAATAACGGTGGAGAAGATGAATACTCGCCTTACACTCGTTTTTTTTTGTTTTTTGTTTTTTTGTTTTGTTTAGTTACTGGGAAGGACTATTTGTCAAAGTTGGAAATGTCTGTGGAGAAGATGAATACTCGCCTTACACTCGTTTTTTTTTTTTTTTTTTTTTTTTTTGTTTTCTTACTGGGAAGGACTATTTGTAAAGTTTGGAAATAACGGTGGAGAAGATGAATACTCGCCTTACACTCGTTTTTTTTTGTTTTTTGTTTTTTTGTTTTTGTTTAGTTACTGGGAAGGACTATTTGTCAAAGTTGGAAATGTCTGTGGAGAAGATGAATACTCGCCTTACACTCGTTTTTTTTTATGTTTTTTGTTTTTTTTTTGTTTTTGTTTAGTTACTGTGAAGGACTATTTGTAAAGGTTGTAAATATCTGTGGAGAAGATGAATACTCGCCTTACATTCGTTTTTTTTTTGTTTTTTGTTTTTGTTTACCTACTGGGAAGGACTATTTGTAAAGGTTGGAAATATCGGTGGAGAAGATGTATACTCGCCTTACACTCGTTTTTTTGTTTTGTTTTTTGTTTTTTTGTGCTTGTTTAGTTACTGGGAAGGACTATTTGTCAAAGTTGGAAATGTCTGTGGAGAAGATGAATACTCGCCTTACACTCGTTTTTTTGTTTTTTGTTTTTTTGTTTTTCTTTAGTTACTGGGAAGGACTATTTGTAAAGTTTGAAAATAACTGTGGAGAAGATGATTACTCGCCTTACAATCGTTTTTTTTTTTGATTTTGTTTAGTTACTGGGAAGGAGTATTTGTAAAGGTTGGAAATATCTGTGGAGAAGATGAATACTCGCCTTACACTCGTTGTTTTTTTTTTGTTTTTGTTTTTTTGTTCATTTACTGGGAAGGACTATTTGTAAAGTTGTAAATGTCTGTGGAGAAGATGAATACTCGCCTTACACTCGTTTTTTTTTTGTTTTTTTTTTGTTTTTGTTTAGATACTGGGAAGGACTATTTGTAAAGTTTGGAAATATCTGTGGAGAAGATGAATACTCGCCTTACACTCGTTTTTTTTTGTTTTTTTTGGTTTTTTGTTTTTGTTTAGTTACTGGGAAGGACTATTTGTAAAGGTTGTAAATATCTGTGGAGAAGATGAATACTCGCCTTACATTCGTTTTTTTTTGTTTTTTGTTTTGTTTAGTTACTGGGAAGGACTATTTGTAAAGGTTGAAAATATCTGTGGAGGAGATGAATACTCGCCATACACTCGTTTTTTTTTTGTTTTTTTGTTTTTGTATAGTTACTGGGAAGGACTATTTGTAATGGTTGGAAATATCTGTGGAAAAGATGAATACACGCCTTACACTCGTTTTTTTTGGGGAGGTTTTTTGTTTTTTTTTTGTTTAGTTACTGGGAAGGACTATTTGTAAAGGTTGGAAATATCGGTGGAGAAGATGAATACTCGCCTCACACTCGTTTTTTTTTGGTTTTTGTTTTTTTGTTTTTTGTTTAGTTACTGGGAAGAACTATTTGTAAAGGTTGGAAATATCGGTGGAGAAGATGTATACTCGCCTTACACTCGTTTTTTTTATGTTTTTTGTTTTTTGTTTTTGTTTAGTTCCTGGGAAGGACTATTTGTAAAGGTTGGAAATATCGGTGGAGAAGATGAATACTCGCCTTACACTCTTTTTTTTTATGTTTTTTGTTTTTTTGTTTTTGTTTAGTTACTGGGAAGGACTCTTTGTAAGGGTTGGAAATATCTGTGAAGAAGATGAATACTCGCCTTACACTCGTTTTTTTTTGTTTTTTGTTTTTTTGTTTTTGTTTAGTTACTGGGAAGGACTATTTGTAAAGGTTGGAAATATCGGTGGAGAAGATGAATACTCACCTTACACTCGTTTTTTTTTATGTTTTTTGTTTTTTTGTTTTTGTTTAGTTACTGGGAAGAACTATTTGTAAAGGTTGGAAATATCAGTGCAGAAGATGAATACTCGCCTTACACTCTTTTTTTTTTTTTTGTTTTTTTGTTTTTTTGTTTTTGTTTAGTTACTGGGAAGGAGTATTTGTAAAGGTTGGAAATATCTGTTGAGAAGATGAATACTCGCCTTACACTCGTTGTTTTTTTTTTGTTTTTGTTTTTTTGTTCAGTTACTGGGAAGGACTATTTGTAAAGGTTGGAAATGTCTGTGGAGAAGATGAATACTCGCCTTACACTCGTTTTTTTTTTGTTTTTTTTTTGTTTTTGTTTTGTTGCTGGGAAGTACTATTTGTTATGGTTGGAAATATCTGTGGAGAATATGAATACTCGCCTTACACTCTTTTTTTTTTCTTTTTTGTTTTTTTGTTTTTTGTTTTTGTTTTTTTACTGGGAAGGAATATTTCTTAAGGTTGGAAATGTCTGTGGAAAAGTTGAATACTCGCCATGCACTCGTTTTTTTTTTTTTTTTGTTTTTTTTTTTTTGTTTTTTTGTTTTTTGTTTTTGTTTTGTTACTGGGAAGGAATATTTGTAAAAGTTGGAAATGTCTGTGGAAAAGACGAATACTCGCCTTACTCTCGTTTTTTTATGTTTTTTGTTTTTTTGTTTTTGTTTAGTTACTGGGAAGGACTATTTTAAAGGTTGGAAATATCGGTGGAGAAGACGAATACTCGCCTTACATTCGTTTTTTTTTGTTTTTTGTTTTTGTTTACCTACTGGGAAGGACTATTTGTAAAGGTTGAAAATATCTGCGGAGAAGGTGAATACTCGCCATACACTCGTTTTTTTTTTTGTTTTTTTGTTTTTGTATAGTTACTGGTAAGGATATTTGTAATGGTTGGAAATATCTGTGGAAAAGATGAATACTCGCCTTACACTCGTTTTTTTTTTTGTTTTTTTTTTGGTTTTTTGTTTTTGTTTAGTTACTGGGAAGGACTATTTGTAAAGGTTGGAAATATCGGTGGAGAAGATGAATACTCGCCTCACACTCGTTTTTTTTTGTTTTTTGTTTTTTTGTTTTTGTTTAGTTACTGGGAAGGACTATTTGTAAAGGTTGGAAATATCGGTGGAGAAGATGAATACTCGCCTTACACTCGTTTTTTTTATGTTTTTTGTTTTTTTGTTTTTGTTTAGTTACGGGGAAGGACTATTTGTAAAGGTTGGAAATATCTGTGGAGAAGATGAATACTCGTCTTGCACTCGTTTTTTTTGTGTTTTTTTTTTGTTTTTTGTTTTTTTGTTTTTGTTTAGTTACTGGGAAGGACTATTTGTAAAGTTTGGAAATATCTGTGGAGAAGATGAATACTCGCCTTACACTCGTTTTTTTTTATGTTTTTTGTTTTTTTGTTTTTGTTTACTTACTGGGAAGGACTATTTGTAAAGGTTGGAAATAACGGTGGAGAAGATGAATACTCGCCTTACACTCGTTTTTTTTTTTGTTTTTTGTTTTTTTGTTTTTGTTTAGTTACTGGGAAGGACTCTTTGCAAGGGTTGGAAATATCTGTGGAGAAGATGAATACTCGCCTTACACTCGTTTTTTTTTATGTTTTTTGTTTTTTTGTTTTTGTTTACTTACTGGGAAGGACTATTTGTAAAGGTTGGAAATAACGGTGGAGAAGATGAATACTCGCCTCACACTCGTTTTTTTTTTTGTTTTTTGTTTTTTTGTTTTGTTTAGTTACTGGGAAGGACTATTTGTCAAAGTTGGAAATGTCTGTGGAGAAGATGAATACTCGCCTTACACTCGTTTTTTTTTTTTTTTTTTTTTTTGTTTACTTACTGGGAAGGACTATTTGTAAAGGTTGGAAATAACGGTGGAGAAGATGAATACTCACCTTACACTCGTTTTTTTTTGTTTATTGTTTTTTTGTTTTTTTTTAGTTACTGGGAAGGACTATTTGTCAAAGTTGGAAATGTCTGTGGAGAAGATGAATACTCGCCTTACACTCGTTTTTTTTTATGTTTTTTGTTTTTTTTTTGTTTTTGTTTAGTTACTGTGAAGGACTATTTGTAAAGGTTGTAAATATCTGTGGAGAAGATGAATACTCGCCTTACATTCGTTTTTTTTTTGTTTTATGTTTTTGTTTACCTACTGGGAAGGACTATTTGTAAAGGTTGGAAATATCGGTGGAGAAGATGTATACTCGCCTTACACTCGTTTTTTTGTTTTGTTTTTTGTTTTTTTGTGTTTGTTTAGTTACTGGGAAGGACTATTTGTCAAAGTTGGAAATGTCTGTGGAGAAGATGAATACTCGCCTTACACTCTTTTTTTTTTTTTTGTTTTTTTGTTTTTGTTTAGTTACTGGGAAGGACTATTTGTAAAGTTTGAAAATAACTGTGGAGAAGATGATTACTCGCCTTACAATCGTTTTTTTTTGTTTTTTTGATTTTGTTTAGTTACTGGGAAGGAATATTTGTAAAGGTTGGAAATATCTGTGGAGAAGATGAATACTCGCCTAACACTCGTTGTTTTTTTTTCTTTTTTGTTTTTTTGTTTTTTGTTTCTGTTTTGTTACTGGGAAGGAATATTTGTAAAGGTTGGAAATGTCTGTGGAAAAGATGAATACTCGCCATGCACTCGTTTTTTTTTTGTTGTTTTTTTTTTTGTTTTTTTTTTGTTTTTTTTTGTTTTGTTACTGGGAAGGAATATTTGTAAAGGTTGGAAATGTCTGTGGAAAAGATGAATACTCGCCTTACATTCGTTTTTTTTTATGTTTTTTGTTTTTTTGTTTTTGTTTAGTTACTGGGAAGGACTATTTGTAAAGGTTGGAAATATCGGTGGAAAAGATAAATACCTGCCTTACACTCGTTTTTGTTTTTGTTTTTTTTTTGTTTTTGTTTAGTTACTGGGAAGGACTGTTTGTAAAGGTTGGAAATATCTGTGGAGAAGATGAATACTCGCCTTACACTCGTTTTTTTGTTTTGTTTTTTGTTTTTTTGTTTTTGTTTAGTTACTGGGAAGGACTATTTGTAAAGGTTGAAATTATCTGTGGAGAAGATGAATACTCGCCTTACACTCGTTTTTTTTTTTGTTTTTTTTGGTTTTTTGTTTTTGTTTAGTTACTGGGAAGGACTATTTGTAAAGGTTGTAAATATCTTTGGAGAAGATGAATACTCGCCTTACATTCGTTTTTTTTTGTTTTTTGTTTTTGTTTAGTTACTGGGAAGGACTATTTGTAAAGGTTGAAAATATCTGTGGAGGAGATGAATACTCGCCATACACTCGTTTTTTTTTGTTTTTTTGTTTTTGTATAGTTACTGGGAAGGACTATTTGTAATGGTTGGAAATATCTGTGGAAAAGATGAATACTCGCCTTACACTCGTTTTTTTGGGGGGGGGTTTTTTGTTTTTTTGTTTTTGTTTAGTTACTGGGAAGGACTATTTGTAAAGTTTGAAAATAACTGTGGAGAAGATGATTACTCGCCTTACAATCGTTTTTTTTTTGTTTTTTTGATTTTGTTTAGTTACTGGGAAGGAATATTTCTAAAGGTTGGAAATATCTGTGGAGAAGATGAATACTCGCCTAACACTCGTTGTTTTTTTTCTTTTTTGTTTTTTTGTTTTTTGTTTCTGTTTTGTTACTGGGAAGGAATATTTGTAAAGGTTGGAAATGTCTGTGGAAAAGATGAATACTCGCCATGCACTCGTTTTTTTTTTGTTGTTTTTTTTTTTTGTTTTTTTTTTTGGTTTTTTTTGTTTTGTTACTGGGAAGGAATATTTGTAAAGGTTGGAAATGTCTGTGGAAAAGATGAATACTCGCCTTACATTCGTTTTTTTTTATGTTTTTTGTTTTTTTGTTTTTGTTTAGTTACTGGGAAGGACTATTTGTAAAGGTTGGAAATATCGGTGGAGAAGATAAATACCTGCCTTACACTCGTTTTTGTTTTTGTTTTTTTTTTTGTTTTTGTTTAGTTACTGGGAAGGACTGTTTGTAAAGGTTGGAAATATCTGTGGAGAAGATGAATACTCGCCTTACACTCGTTTTTTTGTTTTGTTTTTTGTTTTTTTGTTTTTGTTTAGTTACTGGGAAGGACTATTTGTAAAGGTTGAAAATATCTGTGGAGAAGATGAATACTCGCCTTACACTCGTTTTTTTTTTGTTTTTTTTGGTTTTTTGTTTTTGTTTAGTTACTGGGAAGGACTATTTGTAAAGGTTGTAAATGTCTTTGGAGAAGATGAATACTCGCCTTACATTCGTTTTTTTTTGTTTTTTGTTTTTGTTTAGTTACTGGGAAGGACTATTTGTAAAGGTTGAAAATATCTGTGGAGGAGATGAATACTCGCCATACACTCGTTTTTTTTTGTTTTTTTGTTTTTGTATAGTTACTGGGAAGGACTATTTGTAATGGTTGGAAATATCTGTGGAAAAGATGAATACTCGCCTTACACTCGTTTTTTTTGGGGGGGGGGTTTTGTTTTTTTGTTTTTGTTTAGTTACTGGGAAGGACTATTTGTAAAGGTTGGAAATATCTGTGGAGAAGATGAATACTCGCCTCACACTCGTTTTTTTTGGTTTTTGTTTTTTTGTTTTTGTTTAGTTACTGGGAAGGACTATTTGTAAAGGTTGGAAATATCGGTGGAGAAGATGTATACTCGCCTTACACTCGTTTTTTTTATGTTTTTTGTTTTTTGTTTTTGTTTAGTTCCTGGGAAGGACTATTTGTAAAGGTTGGAAATATCGGTGGAGAAGATGAATACTCGCCTTACATTCGTTTTTTTTTATGTTTTTTGTTTTTTTGTTTTTGTTTAGTTACTGGGAAGGACTATTTGTAAAGGTTGGAAATATCGGTGGAGAAGATAAATACCTGCCTTACACTCGTTTTTGTTTTTGTTTTTTTTTTTGTTTTTGTTTCGTTACTGGGAAGGACTGTTTGTAAAGGTTGGAAATATCTGTGGAGAAGATGAATACTCGCCTTACACTCGTTTTTTTGTTTTGTTTTTTGTTTTTTTGTTTTTGTTTAGTTACTGGGAAGGACTATTTGTAAAGGTTGAAAATATCTGTGGAGAAGATGAATACTCGCCTTACACTCGTTTTTTTTTTGTTTTTTTTGGTTTTTTGTTTTTGTTTAGTTACTGGGAAGGACTATTTGTAAAGGTTGTAAATATCTTTGGAGAAGATGAATACTCGCCTTACATTCGTTTTTTTTTGTTTTTTGTTTTTGTTTAGTTACTGGGAAGGACTATTTGTAAAGGTTGAAAATATCTGTGGAGGAGATGAATACTCGCCATACACTCGTTTTTTTTTGTTTTTTTGTTTTTGTATAGTTACTGGGAAGGACTATTTGTAATGGTTGGAAATATCTGTGGAAAAGATGAATACTCGCCTTACACTCGTTTTTTTTTGGGGGGGGTTTGTTTTTTTGTTTTTGTTTAGTTACTGGGAAGGACTATTTGTAAAGTTTGAAAATAACTGTGGAGAAGATGAATACTCGCCTCACACTCGTTTTTTTTTGTTTTTTGTTTTTTTGTTTTTGTTTAGTTACTGGGAAGGACTATTTGTAAAGGTTGGAAATATCGGTGGAGAAGATGTATACTCGCCTTACACTCGTTTTTTTTATGTTTTTTTTTTGTTTTTGTTTAGTTACTGGGAAGGACTCTTTGTAAGGGTTGGAAATATCTGTGAAGAAGATGAATACTCGCCTTACACTCGTTTTTTTTTTGTTTTTTGTTTTTTTGTTTTTGTTTAGTTACTGGGAAGGACTATTTGTAAAGGTTGGAAATATCGGTGGAGAAGATGAATACTCACCTTACACTCGTTTTTTTTTTATGTTTTTTCTTTTTTTGTTTTTGTTTAGTTACTGGGAAGAACTATTTGTAAAGGTTGGAAATATCAGTGCAGAAGATGAATACTCGCCTTACACTCGTTTTTTTTTTTTTGTTTTTTTGTTTTTTTGTTTTTGTTTAGTTACTGGGAAGGAGTATTTGTAAAGGTTGGAAATATCTGTGGAGAAGATGAATACTCGTCTTGCACTCGTTTTTTTTGTGTTTTTTTTTTTGTTTTTTGTTTTTTTGTTTTTGTTTATTTACTTGGAAGGACTATTTGTAAAGGTTGGAAATATCTGTGGAGAAGATGAATACCCGCCTTACACTCGTTTTTTTTTTTTGTTTTTTTTTTGTTTTTGTTTAGTTACTGGGAAGGACTGTTTGTAAAGGTTGGAAATATCTGTGGAGAAGATGAATACTCGCCTCACACTCGTTTTTTTATTTATTTATTCATTTATTTATTTATTTATTTTTGTCTACTTGCTGCGAGTGTCTATTTGTATAGGTTGAAAATATCTGGTGAGAAGATGAATACTTGCCCTACACTCGTTTTTATTATTTCTTACTTGCTCTGATGTTTTTTGTTTTTTGCTTTTTCATTTTCGTTTGTTTTTCTTTTGTTTACAGCTTTCACACTTGCTTCTGTTTACTTCAATCCTCTGTTCTAAATGCTCAGGTCATTACCACTTGTAAAATAAAAAACATTTATTTGAATAACTTAACAATTTTAATGATAAAAGCTATCAATAAACAAATTGCTAATTTATAAAATCCACCAAAAATTTTAGAAAATAATAACAAAATAAGTACTGTTTGAAATTTAATATTTCAAATTAAATATGAATATAGTTATATGCATTAATCAAAAACTGTTGAATTGAAGGAAATATAAAAGACATGCTGGCAGATATAAACACTGAAATGGTATTTATTTTATATCACTGTTTTACATAACATTTGCACGCACACACAGAGACACGAATAACCAACTTTTATTCATTTCTTTTAATTTTGGAATTGACACACGCAAAAACTTTAGACATTTTACACAAGATGCAGTCCAGATTCCTTTACTCAGTTTCTTTCAATCATGTTCAAAGTCAGAGAAAGGTACCAGGTGTGGATCAAACTCTCAACAATGGACAACAAGACGACTAAATTAGATGTCCAGGATGTTTTTCTTTGTGACAGACGTAAACATTCTAAAAATATCAAAACCAGACAAACACTTGAAGTTAGAAGAAAAAAATAACCATGTGATCAGATACAAGTGGAACAAGACTTTTTCTCTAATGAAAATTATGGATGAATTATACTCTCTTTAACTATACACGTTGGGTGCGAAAAAGACCTTAACACAACCAGGAGAGGATTTCGTTAAAATGATTTTGACATATTTGTTGAAGTGTGTTTGATAACCCTTCATAATAACGATAATAATAATAAAATATATATATTTCTTTCCTGCCATTCTCATGGTCAGGAGGAAATAGCGAGGCTGCCTCGGCTTAGTACCTTATTTTTACTACCAGTTATGAAAGCTCTTTCCGTGTGTTTGCTCTTTCTTTATTTTATTGCAATAATAATGTCGTCGAGTAATGCAGTATATATATATATATATATATATATATATATTTATATACCATGGTCTTCATTATAATAGAGAGGATATATATATATATATATATACAATGGTCTTCATTATAATAGAGAGGATATATATATATATGTATACAATGGTCTTCATTATAATAGAGAGGATATATATATATATCCTCTATTATTAATAAGAGAAGACCATTATATATATATATATATATATATATATATATATATATATATATCCATGGTCTTCATTATAATAGAGAGGATATATATATATATATATATATATATATATATATATATACAATGGTCTTCATTATAATAGAGAGGATATATATATATATATATATATATATATCCTCTCTATTATAATGAAGACCATTATATATATATATATATATATATATATATATATATATACCATGGTCTTCATTATAATAGAGAGGATATATATATATATATATATATATATATATATATATATATATACATATACAATGGTCTTCATTATAATAGAGAGGATATATATATATATATATATATATATATATATATACACATATACAATGGTCTTCATTATAATAGAGAGGATATATATATATATGTATACAATGGTCTTCATTATAATAGAGAGGATATATATATATATCCTCTCTATTATAATGAAGACCATTATATATATATATATATATATATATATATATATACCATGGTCTTCATTATAATAGAGAGGATATATATATATATATAATATATATATATATATATATATATACAATGGTCTTCATTATAATAGAGAGGATATATATATATATATATATATATATCCTCTCTATTATAATGAAGACCATTATATATATATATATATATATATATATATATATATATATATATATATACCATGGTCTTCATTATAATAGAGAGGATATATATATATATATATATATATATATATATACACATATACAATGGTCTTCATTATAATAGAGAGGATATATATATATATATATATATATATATATACACATATACAATGGTCTTCATTATAATAGAGATGATATATATATATATATATATATATATATATATATCCTCCTCTATTATAATGAAGACCATTATATATATATATATATATATATATACCATGGTCTTCATTATAATAGAGAGGATATATATATATATATACATATATATATATATATATACAATGGTCTTCATTATAATAGAGAGGATATATATATATATATATATATATATATATATATGTATACAATGGTTTTCATTATAATAGAGAGGATATATATATATATATATATATATATATATATATATATATATACCATGGTCTTCATTATAATAGAGAGGATATATATATATATATATATATATATACACACATATACAATGGTCTTCATTATAATAGAGAGGATATATATATATATATATATATATATATATATATAGACACATATACAATGGTCTTCATTATAATAGAGAGGATATATATATATATATATATATATATATATATAAAACAGAAATAGGGTTGTTCCAACGAGAAAAAATGGTATAGAACAAAAAGTGTGAGAAGCCGTGAATGTTTTGTTTAAAGTGTAAATTTATTGTTGTTATTATTATTATTTATATTACTTGCTTCTTGTATGATATATTTAGTGTCCATAATGGTATTTGTGACGCTACACGTGTTTCGTGTCTAAAGTTGACTCTCTTCAGGGGAATGTGTATTATTATTATCAGGTGAATATATATATATATGTGTTATTAAAAATTTGCCTGAAGACGCCACTCGTGGTAGAAAACTGGGTAGCGAAAAAATCGTTTAAAAATGGAGAATATTCAAAAGTACTACAATATAATTGTATCGTATACTTTTTAAAACAAATGTGTACTGGTCTAACCGCATTATGACCAAAAACTAAGTAGTAAACAATATATATATATATATATATATATAAATCCCTCCTTTTACGCACTGGGGTTTAATTTTTTCTTTTTTTTTTTTGTTTTTCTGATGTCTTAATTAAAGATATGCAATAGTGGTTGCATTAGTACATTAATATATATGTCATCGTCATTTTAGACGGCATATTGATATAAATATATTGCTGTCATTCTAGACGGCTTATTGATATAAATATTTTGCGACAAGCATAAATGTTTACCCATATAATTAACCATTAAGATTACCAACACTACCTGACAGAATCCACAGACTACTGCTTAATTATTGATTAAGTTGGTGTTAGCATTGCACAATGCACAAGGTTACAGTACCGGAACACACGTAGGTGTCAGGCATATTACATTAATAACCACCTATCGACCAGATAGTTTCGCTTCTTCCAAGTATTTTCAATTACTTTACCTTTTCTTAATGGTTTTCAAGGACTTTTCTAACCAAGTGCTTGACTATGATGAGAACTGTTAGTGTTGTTATTATGATACACAGAATAGGGTGGCGGTTGCTAATAAAAAATAAATGATACTTTTGGGTCAACACTAGAGTTTATAATCATATCGCCCCAAGCAAGGCATTTTACTGTTTTGCATGGGGGTTACATAGAAAGAAAGTTATGAGAAAGAGCAACAGGTTATAAGCAGTGTCAGGAAGTGGATAAGAGAAGGATGAGAATACTGATGAGAGTGGAGTGAACGGAGAAAGGAGCATGAGAGGGAGGATGTAAGTTAGTGAGACAGAAGATGAGTATTGACCTTTACATTTAAATTCCTTGGAGATTATAGCTGGCGGGAAAACAAGTAAATGGAAGGGAATTCCACAGGCGGGAAGTGCGAGAAAAACAACTGTTAGAGAAGAATTTGCGTTTACAATTTATTGGTTTCACCGTAAAAGAGTGGGAACTAGTTGCTAATCTTATCACTCTAGTAAATTGGTATATATATATATATATATATATATATATATATATAAATTTATATTTATTCAGAAATTATAACATGGATATGTTACAATATCACTACAAAAGTAGCGATTTTGTTTCGACACTTCTTGTGTCTTGTCAAGTGATGTGGTTATTTTAAATTGAATGGTTTCTTAGAAAAAAAATTTTTTTAGAAAATAAATGTTTTTTAGAAAAAAAAACATTCAATTTAAAATAAACACATCACTTGACAAGACACAAGAAATGTCGAAGCAAAATAGCTACTTTTGTAGTGATATCGTAACATATCCATGTTATAATTTCTGAATAAATATTATTAGCACTACTTTGTATTGAGCACTTTTTTAAAAAATAGTGTTTCTTTGGACAATGAATATTATTCTACCCATACTTGGATATATATAAATTTATATATATATAGTAAATTTATATATATATATATATATATATATATATATATATATATATATATATATATATATATATCGGTCTTTATTATAATAAAGAGATGATATATATATATATATACTTAAAAAAAATAAACGGACCAGTTCTTCTTTGCACCGATAGGCTGCATCTACTACTTTCCAAATTGTCTTTGCTGTTTTGTGCGGTCAAGTTTTCCAATCACATTAGAATAATTTCCCCATGTTTTGTACGAAATGTCATGGCTCTAATGATCAGTAGTATTATAATTATTTTGCTAGTTCTTCACAAATCTTAGAATCTCATACTTTAAACTATTGTAATTGTCGGCTGTCTTTTCTTTGCATTCAGTCCGCATTATTATTATAATCATAAGCTAGAAATCAGGGCGATTGCTCTGCAAGTGATTGTCAGTCTAGGTGGTTGTATTTCAAATGGGCTTCAGTGATTCGTTCTCGGTGACTGTGTTGAATGCCCATATGAATTCTCTGCGAATAATAATAATAATAATTAAATTATTATTATTGTTGTCGTTATTGCGAGTGGGTCTGTACTGTAAAATTAACAACAAAATATTGATATCGATATGCCGTCTAAAATGACGAAAAATAAAGGGTGTTCTAATAACAATAATTAGTTTTAAGCATCTAATATTTTTTTTCAATTTCTTTAAGATTTAAGATTTTCAGATGTAACAGTTCCAACCATGGGAAGATTAACAATCGAACAACGTGTTAAAGTTATTGTGTTAAAGTTATCGAAGCCATCTACAAAAATAGACGTTCAAACAGAACTGCACTTCGGACACGTCGCGATTTTTTTGGTCAACATAGTTAACCAACCGAGAGCGTCACTGGGAAAATTGTTCGTAAAATTAAACGGACTGAGTCGGTGGCAGATGTGAAAACGTCATTGCGTACTTGTATACATCCTTCAGCTAAAACATTACTACAGTGCACGAAAATGTGACCGAGAATCCAGACACCTCTAATCATTTTGACCATCGAACGGAGGTGTGACGCCGAAGCCTTGGCGGACATTTGGGCAATATCATTTTTCACACATAACTGCCATGACTCATATATGATCCAATGGTGAAATCAATAAAATTTTACCAATAAAACTGTTTTAATTTCTGCAAACTTCGAACTGTCTTAATGGAATACACTGTATATATTGATGTACTCACTATTGCGTATCTTACATCCAGACATAAGAAGAAAAAATTACAAACTCTTGAGCGCGAGAGAAAGTATATATATATATATATCAATTATCTTCAAGCTGGGACATAAATTTCTTCAACTAATAGATAAGCATTTCCCCAAAAATAACCCTCTAAATAGAATATTCAATAAAAATACAATTAAACTAAGCTATAGCTGCTCCAGTAATCTAGAAAAAATAATTAAAGTACATAACAACAAAATATTAAAAGCACACAACAAAAATAACTCCAACACTAATACCAGCCCGGCCCATAATAACAACCTCTGTAACTGTAGAAACCCTAACCAATGCCCCATGACCAATAAATGTCTAACGAAATCCCTGATATATATGTGTTCTATTTCATCCATGGAGAACCCTAAGGATGAAAAAATGTATATCGGAAATACCATGAACGTATTTAAAAAGCGATTTTACAATCACCTCTCATCCTTCAATTACAAAGAAAAACAAAACATGACATCTCTCTCCAAATACATTTGGAAGTTAAAAGACGAAAATAAAACGCCTAAAGTTAAATGGAAAATCCTTAAACAAGCCAGAACAGCTAAATCTATAAAGGAACCATGTTTCCTTTGTCTTCAAGAAAAAATGAAGATCCTTAAATATATGAACAGTAACAAGCTTTTAAACCAGAGGCATGAAACCACAGTAAACTGCAAGCACATTAGAGAACTAACATTACAATCATGCTAAAAAATACTACAATAGGATCCCATATATATATATACAAAACAAAATTCTATAATTATATCGAATTACTAAATTCTAAAGTAAGGTTTAATATTCATAATTAAATCTGAAATTTTTCTCTAAATAAAATTTAGAATTTTATAGAAGTAATCGCTTTACTAAATTATAAAGTAAGGTTAATAACCATAATTAGATTAATTATATATACTGTCCTTAACACACACAAAACTTCAACTATTACCTTAAATATAAACCCCCACCACATACACAATTGACTAGATATAAGAATAGAAATTTTAAATTTTAAATTTAATAGTAAAAACGGTTTCCAAACTATGATCTAATTAATAATTAAAAATTAAAAATTTAATGGAAAAAAATATATTCCCTAAATCCAAAGTTAAGATTAAATATACAAACTTACATTAATTATAAAGACTCTGCCTAAATTAAAAATATCCAACTACTACCGGCTCTTCTAAGAAATCCATGAGGATATAGTCTAGTTACTAGATAATAAAAACTTACAACTGTCTAGAAATCAAAGAATCTCATTAATCAACCACTTAAAAAACACCCTCTCCAAAAATTCCAACGGTCAGAGACTTATTCCCCTATCACTAACCCCCACCAACACCTCTAACAAAACTAAATACATATAAGGAAAGAGGATTTCCACTACTTTACACACCGCCTGATGAGACATTGAACTTTTACTGTCGAAATAATCGTACCTTTGTAGAGGATATATATAAAATGATTATGTACATGTTCTAAAATATAAGTTATAATATATATATATAAGTTATAATATATATATATGGAATTCACTTCCATATACTTGATTCCTCGACAGCTACAATCTCCAGGAATTTAAATGTAAGGTCAATAGACGTCTTCTATCACATTAACTCGCATCCGTTCTCTCAAGCTCTTTTTTCATCTACTTCACCCCCCATCCTCGGTATCCTCATCCGTCTATTACTCTTCTGATATTTCCTATAACTAACCCCTCTTTCTTATCACTTTCCTCTATGTAACCCCCTGAGCAACAGTGGCAGTAGAGTACCTTGCTTGGGGTGAGATGATTAATATATATATATATATATATATATATATATATATATATATATATATATATATATATATCATCTCACCCCAAGCAGGGGTGTTACATAGAGGAAAGTGATAAGAAAGAGGGGTTAGTTATAGGAAATAATAGAAGAGTAATAGACGGATGAGGATACCGAGGATGGGGGGTGAAGTAGATGAAAAAAGAGCTTGAGAGAACGGATGCGAGTTAATGTGATAGAAGACGTCTATTGACCTTACATTTAAATTCCTGGAGATTGTAGCTGTCGAGGAATCAAGTATATGGAAGTGAATTCCACAGGTAGGAAGTGCGTGAAAAGAAACTGTTAGAGTAGAAATTGCGGTTATATTTTATCGGTTTCACTGCTGCTAATCTAGTAGCTCATGTAAATTCATACATAGGGGCACCAGTGACCTAAGTTCATTAGAGCAGAAGCTGTGAATGTATTTATAGAAAAGGCACAGGGAAGCCACGTCACGCCGGTGAGAGAGCGACTGCAGCATATATATATATATATATATATATATATATATATATATAACGGTCTTTATTATAATAAAGATAGTATATAAATACATACTACACTACTCAACGACATAATTATTAGAATAAACTAAAATAATAAGAAACTGTTAATTAGTAAAAGCAGTGCAGGAGCATTCATAAATGGCAGTAAAATTTAATAACTTGTAGTAAAGAGAATGGACTGAGCAAACACTGCCTCGCTATTGTCTCTCTCTCTATTTCTCTCTCTCTCTCTCTCTTCTTTTCATCAGTGTGACAGGATATATATATATATATATATATATATATATATATATATATATATATATATGTTTGTGTGTGTGTGTGTGTGTGTGTGTGTGTGTGTGTGTGTGTGTGTGTGTGTGTTTAGGCAGCAAATTTTCTTTTAGACATGTCACACTAAATACATTGCAAAGATTATGTTTGGCTATTTTTAATAAAATCCGTTCATACTGACGGATAATCTTTCGCGTATTACAATCAAAAGATGTCAAAAATGACCTGTACCGTTGACATTAAAACACTTAAGCCATCAATTAATAGAATCAGCTATGAATACTGTAGTAATGTTCTAAAATGTTTGTAAATAGAACAGTTTTTTCATGCTTTAAGACGTGCATGACCATGACATTACAGCATATAAAAAAAACCCATTTTGAATAATTTTCACGTTCCAATGAACGCTAGCAATTTGTCAACCGTTTTATTTGATGCAGAAAAAAATTACAGTAATTTTTAGCAACACAGTTTTGCGGCTATTTTCTGTTATGATAATAACATCTGTCAACGTTACAGATCATTTCTGCCATCTTTCAATTATAACACACGAAAGATTATCCGTGAGTATGAACGGATTTTATTAAAAATAAGCAGACACAATATTTGCAATTTATTTAATCTGATATATATATATATATATATATATATATATATATATATATATATATATATATATCCTGTCTATTATAATAAAGATCGTTGTATATTCATTTGTGTATACAAACACATAATCACCCTGCGTAAAATGTAATGCTGACCATATTTACATACATCCTAAAACAAATCACCGACCATGTACTATTATATACATTCTATACTCTGTTGAACACCTAATAAATAACAATTCCTCAACTGAAGACATTTTTATAAATACAATAAATATTATGATACTGCCCTAATAATGCGGCTATAAATGCAATGACATTAAATATAATTCGCATAATAATAATTCATACCGTAGATAGTAGAAATAGAAAAATATGTTGATACACACTACTATTTAACCAAATGGTTAGCACTAAGTTAGACAACAAATTGTTTTATCTAGTTTTTTAACACTTCCCAACTGATAACTCCCTTGGCAAAATTTTTTATAAGAATAGACAGAAACTTGGTCATAGCGGCACTGATAATCTTGAAATGATAATTTAAAAAAACACAAAAATAAAATCCTAAAACAATATAACAAGATTAGCAATCAGAACCACCCTATCTGAAATAACAACAATGATACTGACACTTGCAATTGTCGGAAGCCAGACGAATGTCTTCTGCAAAATAGATGCCTTACAAATTCTCTAGCATACCAAGCTACCATCTCTACTACAGAGAATCAAAATATTACCAAACATTATATTGGGAGTACTAAAAACAATTTTAAAGCGAGTTTTTATCGCTAGAAACAATTCTTTAAAAAATCTATAGTAATTCAATTGTATTTTCCAAATACTATTGGCAATTGAACGATGCAAATAAAACTCTTACAGAAAAATGGGAGATAGTAACAAAAGCTAGAACATGTAAATCATTACATGAAAAATGTTTTCTTTGCTTTCAAGAAAAAATCCATAAAATTAAATTCCCAAAAACTAACTTATTAAATCAACGTAATAAAATTGCTATTTTTTGTCATCATAAGATAATTCACACACGTAAATATATTTAAATTATCTCAGACTATTTACTGTTTGCTATGAGCTATAATCTTACCCCTTTCGGTTATTATATATAATTTAAACCTAAACTTAATTAACTGTTACACTACTGTGTAGGTTTACATTCATTACTAGTCATCTCTAAAATCAAGCAATTCCGCCGTTAACAATTAACTTTATGGCCTTACGTCTGTTTCTTTACATTTTAATTGGATTCTTATATAAAAATAAATATATATATTAGACAAATATTTTACATTTTATTGTTTTAATTTCAATCTCGAATCTAGAATCGTATTTTGTTTACATTTTTGTTTCATCCCTTTTTTAAACAACTGACAATTTTCCTGTCTATGCATATATCGCTACAGTCTGACTCAATATTCATCTCAATTTTTATTAGTCTATACCCACAATTCTTTAAAGATATAATAAGCACTCACTCTAATACATGCAACTAATGTGGCATTTTTATTTTTTATTTAATTCTTTATTTCTATATTTTATTTAGAATTTCCTTATAAATATATATATGACCCCATAACTGAACCACATTTCATTACCTGATGATGCTACATTGAGCACCGAAACTTGAGAAATTTTGAGTTGCAGTATGCTATAATAATAATAATAATAATAATAATAATAATAATAATAATAATAATAATAAATTTGGGAGAAGGAAAACTCCGAACAACAACCCGCAACTCTGTTAATCGTGCCGAGGAGTGAATGGCTACTGCGTTATGAGGTCACAAACGATCCCCTACAGGCTTCGGGACCCTGTTTGTAAAAGACCGTTACCCAACGTGCCGGGCAACTTTGGGTGGACTTTTGGACCCGTGCGTCACTCGTGGGAAAAATATGAGAAATACAAATAGAAATAAAAAATCCAGTATGGCTCTTCCAGTGGAATAAACAGGGAGCCCGTCCTTCAGTGGGGGGGAACCTACCTGAGGTCGAAAAATCTGCCATAGGAACAACTTCCTACACAAAGAATGAATCTTCAGGTTCCCACAACCAGGATAATCCTAATGGTGGCCCTGAAAATTCTCCAGCTAGATCTATAACCGTATATTTAAAGAAAGAAAAAATAAAATGGTCTCGTGAGGAGTACAAAGTCGTTATGACTGCATTTCATGAAGCATTACTCAAACCTCAAAAAACATCACTCGCCAAACATATGACATTTGGCGAGAAAAGGTTGGACAAACAAATAGAAAATAAATAAGCCAATGTACGAAGATACATCATGCGAAATAACCGATTGACAGAGGCTGAAATTAATTGAGATAAAAAGAACTGCAACCAGAACAGACGAATCAACAAAATATGAAAAGGAATCGAAATCAGAAATAAAAAGTAGTAACATCAAACAAACCACAAGTTATAATGTAGAAACGGTGATACACACAAATCACTGTGAAAATAATGCTGTAAGTTTAGAAGAGCGATCTGAGTCAGTTCCAAGACGACAATAAAACGAGTTCATAACACACTGAACAGAATTATTTTACGGAATACAAGAACAGTATACAAGAAGACCAAAGAAGAAATCAAGAACCATATAAGTCAAATACAAAATATTGCAATGGAGGAACGAGAACAGCTCCCAAAATTACGATTAGCAAAGCATAACCTCGAAACTATTAAGCTCTACAATGCAGCACTCAAATTAATTTTGGATGAAGAAGTCACTCATATAAATCTCAATGAAGCAATATATGCATTAGCAATAGCAGCAACAAAAAAAATGAACATCGTATTAAAATCAAGGCAGTCTCACAGACATGAAGATCCACCTTGGAAGAGAAAAACAGAAAAAGAAATATTGCTTTTGAACACAGATTTTTCCCGATTCTGGAAATATACATTCAGTCAGTTAGTTAAAGGCTATATGTGATACCCACTTTGGGCGATCATGTCTCAAAGGAGACATGACTGACTGGGCAGAATTTATTATGTTGCTATTAGACTGGTTGTCAGCCACGGCTATATAACCTAATCTGTCCTATTATTTAACCCATAACCAGAGGGAATAGACGAATTAATACTTTTTCCAAGAATATTTGTGCATAAGTAAATGCAATGAATTAAATTAGAATTCGAACTCGGCACCCCGATGTGTCGTTCCGTTCGTTATTTGTTTATGTTAAAATGAACAGTAATGTATATTTCGGATGTGCGTTGTGGTGCAGTGGCTATCGGCTCAGAACGATAAATCGGGAAGTCGAGTTCGAATTCCAGTTGAATTCCTTGAATCTACTTATGCATAAATACCCTTGGGAAAGATATTAATCCTTCTCTTCTCTCTGGTTATGGGTTAAATAATAGGACAGATTGGGTTCTATAGCCTTGGCTAGCAACAAGTCTACCGTAGAGAGTAATGGCAACCTACTGCGGGATAATCTTCTGCCGTATCAGTCATGTCTCTTTCGAGATATGACCGCCCAAAGCGCGTATCACGTATGGCACTTAACTGATTAATCTACTCAAATATGGATATCCATTAAAAATAACGTTTAAGCAATAAACTTTTAAACATATAATTAGGTAACGTGTGTAAAAATTAAAGGAGGAGTTTGAAAAGTAACATAACGTCGAAAGGTGGAAAAATGTCACAGGGGGGAAATTCAGTAAACTAAGAGAAAACCTTCAAAATATATGAAGAAAAAATCTTTTTTAAAATGTATAGGTTTTCACTGACTATATAAGAATATCCATGCAAATTCTAGTAGTATAGATTCCTGTTCGAAATTCCAATCATCTGAAAAAAGTCGAAGCGTACAACAGCCGAAACATCGTGAATATTACAACAGTCCGAAGAATGTGAATAATTTAAATAATTACAATACCTCATCTTAAAAATTTAGACACGAATACTACTGTTAGCAGTGCTATCTGCCAATTCATTGGTGACTAAACAAAGTCCTATCTTTTCTGGTGTGGAGTATGGCTAGACACCGAACAAGATTAAAAGCAAGACGTGTCAAAGTGTGGATCTTCTAATAGGGTCAACGGCCATCTAGCAGAAAGTGTTAAACTGACTTGCCAATTTGTGTATACAGTCAGTGTGATACTGATACGTTATCGCTGAGAAGAGGGTTTCCTAGACTGAAGTCCTCAACCAAGACGAAGGGTTTTCTAATGAAAATAATGACCACGTGACCATGATAAATTGGAGGACATCGGCGGTGAGTTCTGCTTTGTCTACTCGCCCGAGACACGCTGAGCACTAAGGAATGACTCTCCAAAAAAAAAGATTCCCTATGCCAAAAAATTATACGCACATTCGAAAATTAGCTTTGACAAGGTACAAAGCTGCACAAACTCTCCAATGTTCTCATTTATCAAGTCACTAAATTTGCTCCAGTCCTAATGAGCCAAATGATTCTTCCTTCCTTGGATATTGTTGGGGACTAAAGCTCGCATCAAGCATCGGGATACCACACGTTGGCGCTCAAACGCGAGTCAGACGCCCAGCCGACCACCACTCGCTCGCCGTGGTCGGACGCTCAGCAGCCGGCTACGTGGCATCCGGGCAATGTCGCTCGTTGTAGGCTGTGTCGATGAGATCGGGGTACCACACGTTGGCGTGCCCAAACGTGTGTCATACGCGTAGCCGACCATAACTTGCCGCCGTGATCGGACGCTCAGCGGACGTGGCACCCGGACAGTGTCGTCCGTTGTAACATCGCTAAAAATGTTAAGAGTGATAGGCTTCCTTTATCGCTCAAAAAAAATACCTATGATCTATGCTGAAATTAGTCAGATCAGAGAATAATTGAAGTATTGAGAGGATAGTGCTGCATAGTCATCAATTTTGGGGGCTTGATAGCATTCAAACGCGACCTTGTAGGTCACGAATTATAAAATTACACACTCAAACAATTTTCCCACAGACGAAACATGACAACTCTTTCACTACTATTTTGCTATCAAGATGGCAAATGTTAAAAAATGCCACGTTCTTTAGGTTTACTAATTCAGACCTTTACAACTAGGACATACCCTATCCGCTACTCTACGTTAAATAACTCTCATTTCTTTCGTCTTCCTTTAGTAAGGAGGAAGTTCCATTCATACAGCCTCTGTTGACAGAATTGTCACTTTGTCGAACAGACTTCCGAGACTTTTATCCTACCTATCAGGATAAAAATGCCCCCTTCCTCCTTTCTTTTCCCCTACACACTTACAACTATATAATTTAATAACCCCTTAGATTCAGCAGCTCTTGCGCCTTGAACAATAATAATTAAATACTTAAATTAAAGTTTATATCATTTTATAGTAGTTTTAATCGAAACGTTTTGATGTAAATAATTGTTTTTCATCATTTGCTTCAACTCAGTAGAGAATCTTCAAAGAACCGAGTAGTTCAAATATATTTAAGAAGAAAATGGATTTGATATTAAATATCAATGCATGTTTCTTAATCAAATATTCTATCACAGAGGTGCAGGTGGAACTAATTGAATTTTACTCCAAATCAATGGAAAATAAAGATAAGTATTTCTTATTTCACTTTGATCCACCAACGTTTTCAAATACGCATCTACTAACAGATTGATGGATTTCTTATGGATTATAAACCACTTTGAAGGTTAAATAAAATATTTTTTAGATTATAAGATTTTCTTTTTTTAAAGATAATAGCTAGTTTTCTGATATATATCTTACAAATTAATCTACAGCTAGAGAAAGACGAACATTCATAACTTTCAAAAGAATATTTGCACGTGAGTGAGTGTAATGAACCCGACTGGAACTGGAACAGAGGCTCCTTGATTTTCAATTCCGAGTTGTTATCCATTACACCACCTGCACATAGTCATTCCTAAGCGGGGACCAATCTAGGTACTGACAAGCTTCGTCCTTACTCCATTATCTGTATATAACCATCTGTATCTGTCATCTATTTCCTTCCATCGCCTTTCAAGCTGGTTGTCGCTTGTGATGGGAGGGGGGGGCTTTTTTGCTCTCTGCTGACATTATTCACGTACTTTGGAATCCAAAAAAGAAAACTAATACTGAACTTGAACGCGAGCCGCTAAACTGCGAGAATTCAAGCACTCGTGATAATAATGTCAAGTGTCTGATATTTGTTTAGGGACTCGTTTCAGCTAAAGACGCTGAAATTAGACGTAGAATTCTAAATAAATTGGAAAATGAGCCAAACCTTACCCTCTAGCAAGTAGCGAAGAACTGTCAGAGATTCGTAAGCGTACGCCAAGATTCGAAAAATATCAAGGAAACTGGCATATCTCACATAAAGAAAATGCACAAAAACAAAACAAAAAAAGACAGAACAAATTATTTCTCCTTCTAAATCAAACCAATCACAAAAGATACAATACAATTTGCTTCCTAACCCGTGTTTCGGTTGTGGATTATTACATTGGTATAAAGATTGCCTTTTCCGGAATAAAAAATACCAAAATTCTAGCTGTGTCAGTCACAAAAGTTCACATTGTCAAACGAGAAAAAAGGTTAATAGCTATGTAAAAAACACAAAAGCACGACGGGTTAAACATTAGGATGAAATGTGCAAGTACAAATCCTAAATAAGTATATTAAACTGCAGTTAGATTCTGGTTCATATTTAGCAATCATAAATCTACACATTTAAAAAAAAGTTGGGAAAACCAACCTTGCTAAGAACTAATAAAATAGTCATGTCCGTGGCAAATAATCTAATAAAAGACTCAAAGAAACTTTTACGGGATTTTTTTCTGAGGACCTTGACGGCAAAATTCGAGTTAAAAGATACCATCCAGCTAGTGTTAAAAAAAAACGAAGTGTGCCTTTAGCCTCTTTACCAAAAATAAATGAAGAACTCGATAGACTAGAAAGAACCGGTGTCTTGTCGAAAATTGAGTACAGTCAATGGGCTCACCGACCGACGATGTGAAAAAGAAATCAAACAAATCCGGGTCTGCGCCAATTTCTCGGCGTGGCTTAATGCGGCACCCAAAGGTTATCATTATGCTTTACCTAGGCCGGATAAAATTTTCGCGAAACTAAATGGAGAAAAAACTTTTTCAAAAATCGACCTCAGTGACGCGTATCTTAAAATACCGGTGAAGGAAGAATGTTCTAAGTTGCTATGTATCAAAATCCATCGTGGGTTGTACAAGTTCGAACGTCTACCGTTCGGGTTAAAGATTGCACCAGCAATTTTCCAACAAGTAATGGACACTATGCTGAGCGATTTTGACTTCGCGGTTGCATATTTGGACGACATATTAATGATCGGTCAAAATGTAGAACAGCATAAGGAATATGTTCATAAAGTCTTCTAAAAAATTCTGGAGTACAGGTTCAAATTGAAAGAATTCAAATCCGACTTTTTCCTGGAGAAAATTAAATACTTAGGACACATCATCGATAAAGAGGGCATAAAACCAGATCCAGAACGGGCTACAGAAATTAAGGACATGCTGGCTTCCGAAAACGTATTTACTTTGCAAAGTTTTTTAGGATTGGCAAACTATTACCAGGTGTTTGTATCGAATATGCACAACTTACGTGCATCGCTAAACAAACCTTTGAAAAAAGACAAGAACTAGGAGTAGACACCTGAATGCCAAGAAGCATTCGTTAAAATAAAGAAAATCTTAATGTCGGACGTCCAGCTTCAAATCGAGAAAAATTAAATTTTACTTTCTTACAGAGAGGATTAAATAATTCGAACACATCTAAAATTATTTATAAATGGAACAGTGTGTGTGTGTGTGTGTGTGTGTGTGTGTGTGTGTGTGTGTCCGTGTGTCCGTTACCTATAGACTCCGAAACGGCTGAACTGATTTTCTTGAAAATTTACACAGTTTTACTATAAGCGTCTGTGAGTGTTCTTAGCTAGGTTTTGTGTCGAGGTACTCCCGATAAATATATAAAAATCGGGTTATAGAAGGAGTGATCCGATTTTAATCAAATTTGATACACTCATAGACAAAGACATAAGAAATGATATTCAGAAGTTTCAAGGTTGCAGTTCTTACAATAGTGCAGAAAATTTGATATCGATAACAGGAAATCAAAATTTGACTTACATCCATTCATTTTTCTTTCAGTCTATGGTTTCGCTTTAACTGGAAACAACTATTGCTTTTTAGTTTTTTGTGCCAACGTCCAAAGAGTCTGAGCTCCAGGACCATGGATTAGTTTTAAAGTTTTCATTACACCCGAGCAACGCAGGGCTATACTGCTAGTTATCAATAAAGAGGTCATAAGACCAAATTCAGAACGGGCTACAACAATCAAGGATATGCCAGCTGCCGAAAATGTCTCTACCTTACACATTTTTTTAGGATTGCCGAGTTCAAATTCCAGTTGATTTCCTTGCATCTACTTATGTATAAATACCCTTAGGAAAGGTATTAATCCATCTCTTACCTCCAATTATGGGTTAAATAACAGGATAGACTGGGTTCTATAGCCTTGGCTGGCAACCAGTCTACCGCAGTAAGTAATGGCAACCTACTGCGGTATAATCTGCCCAGTCAGTTATTTCTCTTTTCAGACATGATCGCCTAAGTGTGTATCACGTATGGCGCTTAACTGACTGACTGACTGAAATTACTACCAGGTGTTTATAACGAATATGCAAAACTTACGTGCTCCGCTAAATGAGCTTTTGAAAAAAGACAACGACTGGGAGAGTACACCTGAATGTCAATCAGCATTCGTCAAAATAAAGGGAGTCTGAAGGTCGGACTTATTTCCCACCCACTATAACCCAGACTTGGACATTATAGCTGCCAGCAACGTCAGTTGGTGTGGCATTGGAGCATGCATTCTGCACAAGATACCAGTTGGATCTCACAAACCGATAGCACATGTGCCGTGAACACTTCTTCTCACAGAAAAAGATTACTCACAAATTAAGAAATCATTCGGGATTATTTTCACAGTAACGAAGTTTCACCGGTACTTTCACGGTAGACTCTTTATTTTGCTGTCGAACCGTAAACCTTTACTAACAATCTTCGGTGATAAAAAAAAGGTTTGCCTGTGCATACAGAAAATATACTTCGAATATAGGAAACAATCCTTTTACATTATGACTTTAAAATGAATTTCCTACCTTCTAAAATTCTCTTTCATGCCTTTGAACTGTCCAGATTAATTCTGAAATACAGAGATCCTCGAGAATATACTTTGATTGCTTCTATCCGAAGAGAAAGAGAATGTAAAACTACATTATGCAATTATGCAACACAGTAAGAGAACTGCCTGTAACGCTCGACCAAATCAAGCAAGACGCTCTAAACGATGAGTTTATCAGGCAAACCAAAATCATTTTTTTTGAAAACGACAAACAGATTTCAGATAATTTTTCTTTATGCGACGAAGTACTGCTATATAGTGAGTGAGTGGTCATTCCCACAACACTATAAAAAAGAATACTGAAAAATTTCCATGCCGTTCATCTAGGGATTACAAGGATGAAAAACCTTATATGCAGTTATGTATGCTGACCGAACGTGGATAAGGTTATAAAAAATATGGCAAAATCCTGAAAAGGCTGTGCTTTGGCATCTAAGGCACTTCCAATCAAGTATAGTCCTTGGCCCAAAACAAACAGACTATTGTCTCGAATTCATGTAGATTTTGCAGGTCTGCAAGACGGATTCTACTATCTCATTGCAGTAGATAGTTTTTCTATGTGCCCTGAAGTTCTTAGATGTAGAAATCCCACTACATAAGTGACAATTGATTTCCTACACGATCTGTTTGTCAGATTTGGGGTTTTCGATTGTTAGTGTCAGACAATAGGACACAATTTACATCCGGCGAATTTAAGGATTTTTGTGATACCTTCCAGATTAATATCATATCACGATTGCTCCTTATCACCCATGGTCCAACAGACAAACCGAGCGCTTCGTTGACACGCTAAAAAGAGCTCCGAAAAAAGCTAGGAGCAGAACCACAGAAAAAGCCCTACAACCAGTTCCTTCAGGTGTATAGAATTACGCCCAACGACAACACACCATCATCATTACCCCCAGCCGAAGTAATGTTTACTCGTAAAATCAGCTCTGTGTTCGACAAGCTACTTCCCAAACAAACAAAACCTGGACGAAGAAACACGGTTGCTTCAAAACGCTAACAACCCGGAGAGAAAGTTTTTTTTCCGGATGTTTCGCGATAATAAATGTTTCTGGGAAATGCCTACAATTGAAAAAAAGAGTAGGAAACATGGTCTATATAAGTAAAGGTCCCCAGTTCACTCACAAAAGACATTCAAATCAAATCAGGAAACGCCTGTCAAACAATGTTGAAAGCGGTCCTCCTGAATAAAAAAAGAAGTGATGGGTGACATTTACGATACTTCTGACAAGTAAATTCCGCAAGTGGTCTCGGAATAGCGCAATTTACAGAGAAAAAGAAAAATGAGAGATTTTCTTGTCGTGAATCCTAAAAGAAAAAATATTAAGACTCCTGCTAAGTTAATACTTAGGAGATGGGTGTCATAGTAACTTACTCATATGACGCATGAACTCTTCCAAAATATATATAAACAGCGGTCCTGCTTTGTAGAAAGCAGAGAGTGAGAGCAAAATCTATTCCAGCAGATAACTCTGTCTGCCGGACTAACAGTCACGTTAATAATCTCTCATTAGTATATGTTTGTACTACTGTCTTTGTTAACAATGTAACTATTTTAACGGTAGTTAACAATTTAACTATTTTAATAGTAAGATGGTGTGGCCTAGATGCCAATCAAGTAGATACGCTTAAATTAATGTGGTGGGGGCACCAGAGATAAACCTTGTCAAAGCATTTGCCATAAAAATATTTTAGAAAAGACAAAGGGAAGCCACAAGTCGGTGAGAACGTGACTGAAATAGAGATGCCAAGTCAAGACCGATTACATTGCAGATCTTTTATTCATTTTTTGAAAAACCCCAGATGAATAGCAGGAGCAAACGAGCAGATGTGGCAATTGTATTCAATGCACGGACGAATGATAGTTTTATAAATATGCAAGATGACTTCTGACGAGAAAACCCTCTGGACTGGCACAGTGATCCAATCTTCCGAGCAGCAGATACCGCCGTAGATTGGGTGTAGTCGTTAAAGAAGGCGCAGTGTGTCGCTCACCAGCAGATAAGTATTAGCCATGCTAATAGCACGCAGGGACGTTTCTCTATGGGGCTTAAAGAAGAACAGTTTTGTTATGGAGGCACTCAAGTTTACACACACACACACACACACACACACACACACACACACATATATATATATATATATATATATTGTCATCCGCAGACAGATCTGTTTCGCCGTATCACAGCTCATCAGTACGGTTAGACACCGATTCCTTTTTTACCCAGGATTGAAACCCGACCGAAATGGCGTCAGTCGGCGACTCTACCCCTGGGCTATGGGCGTTCGGTGGAAGTAGGCAGACTTTTTAGCGAATATCATTATACGCGCCCAATAGCTAGAGCGCTCTAATTCATTTCACTGAATGAACAACGTCATCCACATACAAGCCTATTTCGCTGTATCAATGCTTATCAGTGTGGCTAAACATCCACTTGCTTCTGGCCGGGATCGAAACTCGACCTACCCGGTGTCAGTCGGTATCGCTAATCTAAGCCATAGGTGTATAGAATCAGAGAAAGAAAATTTTAGCGTGTTTTATATAGGCTGGGTATACAGACGTCAGTCACCAAAAGAACTAAATTTATTGCTAAAAAGTAATATATATATATATATATATATATATATATATATATATATATATATATTATAAAAAGTGAAAGAACACGTACATTAAAAAAGGATAACTTGGATCTAAACATGTCACTTTTTAATTTTGTTTGGATAAAATACATAGAGGGACCTTAGATCTTTTAAAATGGTTATACAATATTTTTTAACAGGAGGTTGGATTTTAGATTTTTGAAATAATAGAAATATTTTAACTACTATCTATGAGTAAAGGAACTGGAAAGTCTAGGCCAGAATTAGGAATAAATAATTATGTTATACTTAGTTATATTGTATTGAGAAAAACAATTAGGTATTGTGTAAGTCATTTATTTTAGTAAAATAATTTTCATCTTTTATGTTAGAGTATAAGTTACAAATAAAACATTGTAATTTATTAAATTTTAAAGAATATATATATATATATATATATATATATATATATATATATTATAAATTATGTTTTAGAACATGTACATAATTTCTTCACAGAAGAAGACATATATAGAAGAAATTATGTACATGTTCTAAAACAATTTATAATAAATATTCACGGCTCTATACATCATATATCGAGCACTGTTTTAAATTAATGTTTTAGCGGAAAAAAAATTTCTTTTTTCTCTCCTCATTCTATACTCACTCGGATATATATATATATATATATATATATATATATATATATATATATATTAAAACGAATGAACTAATCTTAATATATATATATATATATTTCTTCTGTAGTTTGTATGTTTGGCATATTTTGAATTCCAAGTTTTAATGTATCTATCTTGGTGTTATTTTACGCTTTTTGAAATTCTATGGTGTGTCTTATGGAATTCTCTTCT
The DNA here is from genome assembly GCA_037127315.1 of Ascarosepion bandense. NCBI lineage: Eukaryota > Metazoa > Mollusca > Cephalopoda > Sepiida > Sepiidae > Ascarosepion > Ascarosepion bandense. Next base: position 1,622,021 of record JBBBDQ010000525.1, on the reverse strand, counting down.
AACTTCTTGCGTTCCAGTCAAAATTGATATTCACAAATCTTAATGGAATGTTACACGTTATCTTTTCTTCCTGCAATTTCTGTTCTTTTATTGTTTTTTCTCCTTAATAATGTTTTCATTTTTCTCATATTCATTCACACCTTGCATCTTAGTGGCTCCCGGGGGGTGGGTCAAATGATTAGAACTAATGATAGATAGATAGATAGATAGATAGATAGATAGATAGATAGATAGATAGATAGATAGATAGATAGATAGAATGTTCTACATATGAATGCAAATAATGACATTTTTGTATCTTTACACTAAACAAATTGTAACAATTTATTCCTTATTAATTTACGTCAACACACTTTATAAAATTTCATTTCTGCAGTGTTACTGAAATTAATGCATAATACATGAACAGTTTCCGCTATAATAAAAGACACACAGAAACAGCGGTACTATTCGAATTTGGAAACACAATTCTTAATTCAGCAATGAAGATGAGAATAATTAAACTAGCACAAAAATACGAGGATCATAACTGCGAATAATTTCCAGCTGAATAGCTACATCAGTATCTTGACAATTTATTTTATTTCTGTTGACACTTGTTTAAATTTTATTAGAAAAAAAGAAAAAAAAAAGAAATTCCTATGTGATATCCAGTGAATGCAGATAGACATTCACGCAGATGAGGAAAATATTGGAAGCAGCAGAATTGGGATTCGACAGGATACTAAAAACTCTACAGACGGAGCGCGTAATCAACAAGTATGTCTTAAAGAAAATAACAACATGAAAATGCTTACAGCCAGAATCAGTCGACTGAAATTCCTTGTTCACATAACGAGTAAGGAGTGTTTTAAAACTTAACCTTTTACGGGTGTTATGGGATCTACGCTTTTTGGACTATAATGAACTCTTCCTATTATTATAAATACCGGAAGAATATGCCTCTCAGGGATGAGTGGAGTTGAGTCACCCCGGTCTAATATTTTGCAGTCAGACTGACGTGTAACACTTGTATTTGTTTACCGTTTAATACAGTGCTCTAAAAATTAAAGGAACACTTCGAAAACACATCAGATCTAAACAGCGGAAAAATGATCTTGAATATCTTTCCTGATAATAAGTAGGTGTTGTATTAGTAACAAAATGATGCCACATAATTTGATAAAAATGAAAATGATCACCCTATAGAGGGGGGAATCAAAGACACCCTAAAAATAAAAGTGAAAAACTGATGCAGCGGACGGGTCTGTTTTGCCAAAATGTCATTTAGAAACTCAAAATGATTCTCAGTAGTTTGTCTGACCTCCACGTGCTTGTATGCATGCCTGACAACGTCAGAGCATGCTCCTAATGAATTGACGGATGATGTTCTGGGGAATCTTCTCCCAGATCTGAACCAGGGCATCACTGAGCTCCTAGACAGTCTGAGGGACAACCTGGCGGTACCGGATGGACCTAAATATAATGTCTCAGAGGTGTTCTATTGTGTTTAGGTCAGGTGAACATGGGGGCCAGTCAATGGTATTAATTCCTTCATCCTCCAGGAACTGCTTGCAAACGCTAGCCACTTGAGGTCGGGCACTGTCGTGGACCACGAGGAACCCAGGTCCCACTGCACCAGCGTAGGTTCTGACAATTGGTCCAAGGATTTCATCCCGATACCTAATAGCAGTCAGTGTGCCATTATCTAACCTGTAGAGGTCTGTGCGTCCATCCAGGGATATGCCTCCCCAGACCATCACTGACCCACCACCAAACCGGTCATAATGAATGATGTTGCAGGCAGTATACTATTCTTCACGGCATCTCCAGATCCTTTCACGTCTGTCGCATGTGCTCAGATTGGAACCTGCTCTCATCGGTGAAAAGCACAGAGCACCAGTGGCGTAGTTGCCAATTCTGGTGATCTATGGCAAATGCCAATCGAACTCTACGGTGCTGAGCAGTGATCTCAGGGCCCCCTACAGAACGTCGGGCCTTCAGGCTACCCTCATGGAACCTGTTTCTGATTGTTTGGTCAGAAACATTAATACCAGTGGCCTACTGGAGTTCATTTTGTAGGGCTCATGCTCTGTTCCTCTATGCACAAAGGCACAAATACTGATTCTGCTGCGTGTTTAAGGATCTTCTACGGTCATGTCCAGCTCTCCTGGAATAGCTACCTGTCTCCTGGAATCTCCGCCATGCTCTTGAGACTGTGCTGGGAGACATAGCAAACCTTCTTGCAACGGAACGCATTGATGTGCCATCCTGATGTGTTGCACTACTTGTGCAACCTTTGTAGCGTCCAGGTACCGCACCATACTATCAACAGAGATTTTGATCCAAGACAAATGAAAAACTACAGCAGTAGAATGTCAATCAGTAAAAAATCAGCCAAAAGAGATGAGCAGAGAAAATAAGTACAATGGCTTCAACCATTCCTGTTTTTTGGGGTTTCTCACTGTTGCCCCTCTGAAGCGCCTGTTGTTGATTTCATTAACAACAAAGCAGCTGAAACTAATTAACAACCCCCTCTGCTACTTAACTGACCAGATCAATATTCCAAAAGCTTGATTGATAGGTTGCTATACTCTTATTAAATAGTGTTCCTCTAATTTCTTTTTGCAGTGTATATATGTTTCACTAATTCCCAAGTTCGGGTTTTCTTCTGGACCTATTCCGGGTCCACAACAACGGGACAGATTGACAGCAAGAGAGAAGGCAGCGAGTCACATATTTTACGAACTTCTGTGAATAGATAACGGAATGACACCGTAGCAAAGGGAGAAAAATCTCTAAGAACTATAATGGATAGAACGTTGTGGAGAGCCATAATAGGACGGTGCGGAGAGCTGGCGTGTGTATAAATGGAATACGAATACTATGTTTACTTAATCCCTCATCCAAAAATGTTCAAACAACTTGTTAGATGTCCTGAATGGTGAAATGAAATTAATATTTTGTTGAAAATATGTAATACCTAAGGAGTTTTTAACCAAGACTGTAATATGAGCTCCGGTGAAAAAAGAAATGGTTACTGAGACATTAGGTTTATAAGTACAAAAATTCTTACACTGATGTTCCAAATAACCCAGGGGATGAGATCTTTGGTTGGATCCAGTGACTTAAACCAAAGAGTTATGAATTCAATATCTAGCGACAGTAGAAAAATAACAAGAGTTGAGTTAAATGGAGATAAGTAAGAGTTCCGGAAGTGTCATGACTCGTGAAACGAGAACAATCTACTACAGTGATCAAAATAAATGGTTCGGTTCAACGTTCCAGTCACCTAAAGAAGGTTGGGCCGTACAACGACATGAGTGTCGTGAATATGACACTAAAACTGAGAACAATGTAAATAACCTTAGGAGTGTATACTTATGCTTTATACATTAAATAATGGGATGTGCGTTGTGGTATAGTGGATATCGGCTCGGAACGAGAAATCGGGGAGCCGAGTTCAAATTCCAGTTGAATTCATTGCATTCACTTACGCAAAAATACCCTTGGGAAAGGTATTAATCCGTCTCTTCCTTCCAGTTATGTGTTAAATAACAGGACAAAATGGGTTCTATATCCTTGGCTGGCAACCAATCTACCTCAGAAAGCAATGGCAAACTACTGCGGTATAATCTTCTGCCCAGTTAGTCATGTCTCTTTCGAGACATGATCGCCCAAGCGTTTACCACATATGGCACTTAACTGACTAACTGACATTAAATAAAGCGTTTGAGATGGTACGCCGCAAAGAACCATAAGAAGCTTGACTTATTTTGAAAATGTTGTGGATTCCTGGTGGGAAACCACACCAAATAATAAATAACAAAAACTGATACGGAGATAAAAAATGCAAGTTATACTGAACAAGAAATACGAACGAGAACACAGGTTAGTCAATTCAGGAATACTATTAGTATAAATCGATATATACAGTCTTGCAATGAAATAGTATGTCCGGGTAATGAGTAAATTTTCAAACAATTCCAACTAATTCTGCACCAACTTACTGACCGACTAAGCAACTGCTTTACCACTCTACAACTACAGTATTTAGTTGACTTTCCTACTTAAGGCAACATGTGACACAAGGTCATTTTTATGTGGGTCTTCCGGGCCATATAGCCCTGCCAAAAATATCTGTCTATCCTTACCCAGTCGTGACTCTACCCTTAGGCGGAGCCACGACTGTGTTAGTGCTCTCTCCCCGAAGGCAGAGGGCGCTCTCTGACAGTGACAAAAGTAGCTTTTTATAACTACATTATTTAGCTGTCCCTCCCAGTAAGGGCAACATGTGACACATGGTCAGTTTATATCTGGGATTTCCGGGCTATATGACCCGGCCAAAAATGTTTGTCTATTTTTGCCCAGTCGTGCTTCTACCCTTCGGCGGAACCACGACTGGGTTATTGCTCTCTGCTAGGAAGCAGAGAGCGCCCTCTACCCGAAGACAGAGTGCTGACAGTGAAAAGGGTAGCTTTTTATAATTACTGCCGTTCTCTGTATAGACAGGATTATATGTACACTCAGGCGAATCCAATATTGTGTACAAATGGGTGATCTCCAGCAGAAAGAATGTTAGAATAATGCAGAACATAAACTGGAAACAAACAGCCTGCATGAAGATAGAAAATGAATTCAATAAATACACCAAAATAGAAAGCAGCTTAAAACAATGATGTATCTTCTCGCCGGACTTATTCAGCTTTTAGAGTTAAGCAATCCTGAGAGAATTAAGTCTTACCAGGATACGATATTAGTTATGCAGATGACAGTGTTGATATCAGAAAGAATCTCCTACAATTTTACATGAATCATTAAATCAGTATTTCATTGACTAAAACTCACAACGGTGGTTCTTGAAAGTTGGTCGGAGCGAGCACTTTTCAGCAACCTTTCGTATATTTATTCTGAGGGGACTAGAAATACTACCAGGATTCATTATCGGCGGCCACAATCTTACTAAACGAAGATACGCAAGTGACGCGGTGTTGATAGCAGATGCAGAAAGTAAACTACAAGAGCTCCTAAAAGAGTAAAAGATAGCTAGAATAAAGGATTCAACATCAACAGTCAAAAGACAGAGTGTATGCTTATGAGCAAACGAAACAGCTTTACATGGAAATTAAAAATTGGAGATTCCAATAGTAAACAAACGTAAAAATTTAATGAAAGAACAGATACTATATTTTGACTTTCACACTCCGATGACCAAGAAATAAAGAAAAGCATAACTCGAGTATCATTGTTTACTTGGTCAATGAATGTTGAATGTTTCCTTGTAAGGAAGCAGCTAATATAGAGATGAGAAAACACATCTAGCCTGGTGGCCAGGGAGTGAAGTAAAACGTGACTCGAGTAACACTGGATCCACGGATTTTTAAAGATAAATTGATTTTTTTTTTAATTTTCTAAAAAAAATTTATTTTTACATTTTCTAAAATATTTACTGACATTATGTTGACTGAGCTATGATTTCATTAATCAGATACGTGTAATAAAGCAATGGATGGATATTTGTAAATGAAGAGAAAAAACTTATGTTTGTTTATATGCGTATGCCGCGTGTAATAAATTAAAAATGTGTTTATTTTAAATGGAAGTGTGTGTATGCAAAAATAATGCATGCGTGAAGCGTATTTAAACTATCGATGAATTGTGTTTATATCGGCAACGTTAGTATGTGTGTGAATGACAAAATGAAATTTCTTTTCAAAATTGTAGCTAAATAATGTATACAGCTATCAAACGATGAACGATTTTGATTTTTAAAATAAAATATAAGTGTGAGGCTCATAATATAATTTTAGCAAAGAATGAAAAAGCTTTGTTTTTACTTTTCCTCCAAATTCAAGCATGAGAAAAACTTATTTCACAGCTATTAGTCACTTTGACTGAATATCATCTGAAAATACGAACAATGTATTTGTGTACAGGGTAAATTGTGGCCATTTTATATTTTTAATTTCACAGATATGCGTTGTTTTTTATTTCAATATAATAGTGTCAGTTGGGCACCGTCTGTGAGAAAACGTTTACCATGACACAATATGCTCAGTCAGAAATTATGAAGCAACATGCTTTACTGCTTGGAATTCGCACCGGAAGCTTCAATGTTAGCATTTCACAGTGGTTGGTTGTCGGTTTGAGGAGAGTGAAGAGGACTCAGAAAAAGTGGAATGAGTCTAATGGTAATTACGAAAACAACGTTATGCCTCCTTCTTCTTACAGCGCCTCAGAATCAACACAACGCCAAGTGCCTTGAGAAAGGTCAAGAGGGTGGCTGATAGAGAACCGTATGTCTGGTAACAAAATACCGCACCATGCCTCACAATTAGGAGAAACCAATCATGGCTTTTAGACAATTTTTGTGCTCACATCACCCCTTTACATCTAACCACCTAACACCCCAAACTGCGACCCCTTGATTATTATGTGTGGGCGCAGTTGAACGAAAGACCAACAAAACTATTTTTAATATTTTAAAACCAAAGATGAACTGAGTGCAAAATATACGACAGCACTCACCAACAAGGATACATCTCCAGAAGAGATGCAAGAGATACAAAATTTGTCTGGAAAAGAATAAAGCATATTTGGGATGAATTAAACATAAAAATGCCTATATTTGGTATAATCTTTTTCGGAAATAAATACTCTGGATAATCTATTCAAGGGGTAAATAGTTAGGACAATCCATTAAGAATATAAATACATGACAAATCCAATGCTGATCTTATCTACCCGAGATAACTTATTAAGGGTTTGCATACTTAGAATAATCTATTACAGGGATACTCAAAATAATTTATTAATGATGTTAAATGTTTCAGATATTATCATGAGGGAGAAAATATTCTGGAAAATCCATTAAAGAAATAAATACTCAAAATAAAATTTTTACTGGATAAATATTCGGGATAATCCATTAAGAGAATAAATACTCGGAATGATTTATTAGTGGTGTTAAATACTCGAGATAATCCATTCAGAGTGTAAATATTTGAAATAATACATGGAGAGGATTAATGATCAAAATAATCTATAAAGTGAATAACTGCTTAGGATGATCCTTTTAAGGTAACAAATAATTGTAATAATCCATTTAAGGGGTAATTATTCGAAATAATCCATTAATAGTGTTAAGCACTAAAGATAATCTATTAAGGATGTAATTACGTGAGACAATCTATTAAGGGGATAAATACTCAAAATAATTTATTTGGTGGTTAAATCCTCGAAACAATCTGTTAATGGTGTCAAATACTTCTGTTGATAGTGTTAAATACTTTACATAATTCGTTCGGAACAATCTATTATTAATGTTAAATACCCGAACTAATTTATTAACGGTGTAAATACTTGGGATAATTCATTAAGGTAATAAATTAACGAAATAATCTATTGTGGATAAATAGTCGGGATAATCTATAATGGATTAAGATCTTAGATTTAAAGTAAGTGACAAAATAAGGAAAGCTCCCTAAATATTTCTTTCGTAGATTTTATCAAAACTAAAACTAATGCCTTTTCTTCAGGAATTGTATTCGCAATTGTGCAAATTTTAAGACTAATATATAAAACTATATTATTATTTTCTGGTCTATTACTTCTGTTTTTATTTCTCAATTCCACAGTTAAAACATAAGATAGCCACTCATTTAATTGGTAAAAACCCTACATTTTGCGTTTGATAAGGAAACAGAATCGCATTATGGATTTTGATGATAACACAACGGTACCATTATTCAGACATAGATATACACAGAACCATATATGCATAAGGCTTTGTTGTCGCGGCACACAGTTGTGCAGAGAAAACTGAAACAAAATCGATTTTTACTTCACAAAACAAATTCATGAGACTCTATAGCTGCTTCTACTTCCATACAGTTGTAGTAGTGGTAGTGTAAATGATGGTGGGAGCACGAACATCTGTGCTCAAGGGACACGAAAGACAAAAGTAAGAAGAGAGTAGGAAGGATTGAGGGACATGTTGACTAACGCAGCGTATGAATCGATACATGTAGGGTTATTGGTTAGCAGGCAGCGGAAGGAGCTAAAACAGGAAGTGATTTGGTTCAAAGAATTCTAACAAGTCACGGGAAAATAGTATTGTTTTAGCAGATTCCAGTTCAGAAAATATTACATTTTTTGCAACAATTATATTTGATAAACTAATTAACGACTGTCGAAGAGAAAACGGCTCACCAGAATAGAAACTTCGTTTATCATTAATTCTTGGACTATCATTTGGTGTCCCACTTACTTAGCTTTCTTCTAATCTAAACGAACCTTATTGATTATCTATAAGGAGCCTGAATGTTGGTCGGCAAACACGTTTCTTGGGCTATATGCTAGGTTTTGAGTTCGATTCCCACTGAATATAGTGCTTATACGAGTCGTCAGATCTACATTTTGCATATGAAGTCATTGCAGCAATAATATTGATGATTTGTTACAAATTAAATTTCATATAACAAAGAGTATGGGTTACAAAAACATTTACATTACGATAAAGGTTAATAACAAAGACATAGTGCAAATTACAAAAACGTAGTTTAACCAATTTATCGTACGTTGTGGTGCAGTGGATATCGACTCGGAACTACAAATCGGGGAGCCGAGTTCGAAATCCAGTTGAATTCCTTGCATTCATTTGCGCACAATTACCCTTGCGAAAGGTATTAATCCGTCTCTTCCCTCCAGTTATGGGTTAAATAATAGGACAGATTTGGGTATGTAGCCTTGGTTGGCAACCTGTCTACCGCAGAAAGCAATGACAAGCTACTGCAATATAATATTCTGCCCAGTCAGTAATGTCTTCTCGAAAATGGCATGACTGAATGAGCAGATTATCCCGCAGTAGGTTGCCATTGCATTCTGCGGTAGACTGGTTGTCTGCCAAGGATATAGAACCCAAACTGTCTTGTTGTTTAGCCCATAACTGAAGGGAAGAGATGGATTAATACCTTTCCCAAGGGTATTTGTGCGTATGTAAATGCAAGGAATTCAACTGGAATTCGAATTCGTCACCCCGATTTGCCGTTCCGCGTCGATATCCACTGCACCACAACGTACATCCTTCTATAATTACAAAAACCAAATCGTGCCGAAAATGTAGTACTGCTTCCATATATGGAGAGGGACTGCCAGTTTTGATAGAGTTTAAAAACATCCTTTTTTTAAGTGGTTAATTATTTTCTACCCTATAACTATTTTCTACAGACAAAAAATCGCACAGCTCTCACTGCTCTATTGACATCTTCATAGAAAGTGTACAGACGATCTATATTCCTATAAATTGCGCCTCTTCTTTGTAATGCCATATCTCGAGTGCTTCTTGGGTGTTTTACAGAGTGAACACCATTGTAAAAATAAAGAATCTATTTATACTGTCTTGCTAGTCAAGAGTAGATCTTTAGGCTAAAATGTAATTAGTCTTTAATTATAATATATTTATTATATAACATCAGGTCTTTGCTTTTTATTCGAATCACATTGCACTTGGCCTTACCTTCATTTTTATTCTGTTGAGGGAAGATCGATAGACCGATTAGGCTGCTGTTCGTTTCGTTTTTTGTTTTTTGTTTATTTTAATTGTTCAGTATTTCGATATTACCACTTTGCGGTAATGTCATTTTTTTTTTTTTTTTTGTTAGCAATCATTTTTGTTCTTTCTTTTCTCTCGTTTTAACACATAAGTTTTTATGAGTATAATTAATATTTTAACTCTGTGCAGACCCTAAGTAGATCTTCTTTAATCGGCGTAACGAGGTTTCTGTTTACACTATTTGCACTGTTCGGACTTTATTGTCATATTAACGGTGTTTCGGCCGTTGTACGCTACGACCTTCTACAACGATTGGAACGTTGTGAATATGATAACAAAGACTAGGACAAAAGTACAAACAAGTGAAATAGTGTAAATAGTTAGAATGCCTCATCTCAGAAATATAGACAGGTATTGAACGATTGCTACATTTCTATATATGCAAAAGCCAGAGATCAATGTTTTTTCCTGTCAAATCCCTAAACGAATTACGCTCAATTACTAATCATAATTACATGTCCCCATTAATTACATAATTATTTATAGATTACTAAATATAATTAATTAATGAAAGGATTAATTACAACTTAATTAAAAGTCCCCTCTGCGAAACATACCTCAAAATCAGTATTCTAATAATCAAAGAATAGAATTATTCCTCGTGCTGAGAAATTTTCAACTCTGTCCGTAAAACTATGCAAGGATTAATAAGGAATAGATTAATAGGATTAACAAGGTTATTAACAAATAAAATACAAAAGATAAACGAAGCTGTTCTCTGTTAATGATCTGAAAGGTTCTTTTTTAACGTCCATCATCATGGCTGATGCTAATCTTCCGACGTAAGTGAATGCGCCAAATTCAACTCGGATACTGCTGACATCTGCTATCCACCTAGGGATCCTTGACAAAGTCCAGTAGAGATTCTCTAATGTGGTCGATCCCGACTTGGCCACTCGGATACCGTCACTTTCTCACCGGCGCAATGGAGCTTTCCTGTTTCTCTTCTACAAATACTTTCACGGCTTCTACTCCGATGAACTTAGCTCTCTAGTGCCCCCTATATAGAGATTTGCTCGAGCCACAAGATTAGCAACTAGATCCCACCCTTTTACTGTGAAACGAATAAAATGTAAACGCAAATTCTACTCCATCAGCTTCTTTTCTCGGACTTCCCGCCTGTGGAATTCCCTTCCGTTTACTTGCTTCCCCGACAGCTACAATCTCCAAGAATATAAATGTAAAGTAAATAGTCATTTCCTATCTCACTAACCTGCATCATCTCTCTCATGCTCCTTTCTCAGTCCACTCCACTCTCATCCTTCTCTTACCCACTTCCTGACACCCCCTATAACCTGTCACTCTTTCTCATAACTTTTCTCCTATGTAACCCCTGCGCACCAGTGGCTGTAAACTGCTTTGCTTGAGGCGATATGATTAAAAAAATCAAAAAATCTTTTTAGGAAAATCTTCATTTTCCTAACAATGTTTCTTTATTATTTAGGCTAGTAGATCTAATTCAATAAATATGTTTTTTCATTATAAAACGTATCAGAGTATCTACTCAAATACGAGTATCCATTAAAAATGATTTTTAAACAAATAAATTAAATATATGTCGAAGTTAATTCATTTCATAACGGATTTCGTAAAGTTTTGTACACACATATACCCCCCCCATATATATATATATATATATATATATATATATACGAGGGTCATTCAATAAATAAGGTGAATCTTTTGGTGTAAGGACTTCTAATACAAATAGAAACCTACTTTTTTTTATTATTTTTCAACGTAATCTCCCAAGCAGTGTCACACACTTTTCCCATCTGTGCACAAGCTTCCATATTCTCTCACTCAGCGTAAAAACCTTTGGATTGATATCTCAGCCAATTGCTAACAGCACTTTTGACTTCATAGTCACTTTCAAACTGCGTGCTTGTCGTGAACGCTTTCAAGAGACCAAACAGGTGAAAGTCTGAAGGGGCAAGGTCTGGGCTGTAAGGGGGATGAGGGAGAGACATTGATGGAACAACTCAACCCTCTTCTGTTTGTGCTCTGCAGTATCCATCTTTGGCACTCACCAGCAGCTGACCTTCGAGTAGGCAAGGTCATCATGGACAATTTTGTGTGCTGTCCCAACAGATAGGCTCAAAGTTTTTGCAATGTCGTCCACTGTCACCCTTCTGTCATACGGAATGAGGTCATTGACTGATTCGATCACCTCAGGAGACCTCACTCCCAGGCCTGTCTTCATCCTAAACACTGCTCCGTCCTTCCTTAAACAATTTAGGCAACTTGTAGACATTTCTTTGGCTGAAACATATGGCACCATACACAGTTGACATTCTCCTATGAATTTCAACTGGTTTGCACTTTTCAGCAACCAAAAACTTGATAACTGACCTCTGTTCAATCCTGGGGCATGCTTCTTGGTCGGCCATCTTTGTTAATCTCCAAAACTCACAAAGTTTTTTTTTCAATCTGCCAAAAAAATTAAATCCTTCTGAAAAACAATTTACAAAGTAAGCTTCTATCTGTATTAGAAGTCCTTATATAAAAAAAATTCACCTTATTTATTGAATGACCCTCGTATATATATTCAAAACAGAAATAGTGTTATTCCAACGAGAGAAATTAGTATAGAATAAAAAGTACGAGAAGCCGTGAACGTTTTGTTTAAAATGTGGATATCTTGTTGTTATTATTATTTATATTACTTGCTTTTTGTATGATATATTAAGTGTCCATAATGGTATTCATGACGTTACACATGTTTCGAGTCTAAAGTTGAATCTCTTCAGGCGAATTAACTTGTGACTTCACATATCGAGATCTGTTTGTATCGTGTATAAATAGATAAGTCAAGTAGTGACCAGCCAGGTCAAAGAGTTTATGAGGATATTAGTCTATAAATCTAGAGAGAAGAAGACAAAGAGTAATTATATATGAAGAGCTTTCCACAATTTTGAGACGTTTTTTAAGAGAGGTCGTTATAAATTTTGTAGATTATTGTCATTTTACCATAAAAATATAAGCTGACCTACCAAACTGTGCTATTTCAAGTTGAAAGCGACGACTGTAACATCTCTCTGAAAACATCCTGCGAAACAAGGCTTGTCACGGTTGACTAGTTTGCAGAATGCAGTTTGAAACAGGAAGGCAATTTGGATGCGGGCTATGTTTTACATTGACAGAGATGGGCATCAAAATTTTCCCCAACCCGCCCTACAGTCCAGACCTTGCTCTATGTCACTTTTGATTGTTTCTCGAGCTCAATAAGAATGTCTCAATACATTCAGATGAACGAGGCTTTGACAATTGTCCTGGACACGTTCGCTTTGGATGACTTCCATTAAGCCTCCACAAATTGGCTTCAGTGTTACAACAGCATTGAAGTAGAATGATTCTACTTTGAATGAGATTAGTTTTATATTTTGAAATTAATAAATATATCACTTGAATATCCCTGAAAGGGTAAAAACAGAAGTCGGACTCAGAAACATCAAGATGACCAACTGTTCCGCCTGGTACAATTTGTAATATTTATCTCCCTTGTTATATTTTATTTACCTTACTAGGCTCCATTTTATTTTCAAGGGACAACTTTCGGTATATATACGGCGTTGTCATTCAAAGATTTGATTAAAATCAACGAAGGTTCTTTGTTATGGATTAATTTTTTTATTGAATTCCTGGTCATTTTCCATGTTTTCAGATATGTTTGAATATAAATTATATTTTGGGCTTTCATTAAGCATTACACTAGTCAAAACATAAAATTAAATGGTGTCGAGACACCAAATTTTTTTAGCTAATATGAAGGCGCTGAATCTAAAAATGACCCTACACTTTCTTGGTTAGCTACCGTTTTTGCTGTACAAAAATGCCTCATTTTTGGGAAAAAAAATTTTTTTTTCATTTGTTTTCTGTATATATGATATTGACCGATGACAATATTTCTCAAAGTAACATCGTAGGTGTGTGTGTGTGTGTGTGTGTGTGTGTGTGTGTGTGTGTGTGTGTGTGTGTGTGTGTGTGTTACCAATGAACTCCGAAACGGCTGAACTGATCTTCTTGAAAATTTACACAGTTGTACTATAAGCGTCTGCGAGTGTTCTTAGCTAGGTTTTGTGTCGAGGTACCCTCGATAAATATCGAAAATCGATAATCCACAAAATCGGGTTATAGAAGGAGTGTCCGATTTTAATCAACTTTGATACGCTCATAGACAAAGACAAAAGAAACGATATTCAGAATTTTCAAGGTTGCAGTTCTTACAATAGTGAAGAAAATCGATGATATATATAAAGAGGTTTGTGCGTGTGTCTGTTTATCTGCCTGCATGTCTGTATTTTTTTCAGCCCTTTTATTTTAGTTTTTGCTTCGGGTTTGGCTCTAAGTAGGTATCATTGTAGTTCTTAGTCTCAGCCATGATACCATTTACTCAGAGGACTTATTTAGCCTCGAAAATTCAGTTTACGACATAAAATACTTTTTTGATATCGATACCAGGAAATCAAAATTTGACTTACATCCATTCATTTTTCTTTCATTCTACGGTTTTGCTTTAACTGGAAACAACTATTGCTTTTTAGTCTTTCGTGCCAACGTCCAAAGAGTCTGAGCTCCAGGACCATGGATTAGTTTTAAAGCTTTCATTACACCCGAGCAAAGCCGGGCTATACTGCTAATTAAACCATAAGTCTAAAATAACACGATTGAATATACTAAAACTGTCAATTATTTCCATCAAACCATTTAATAAAATAACAGCAGAAATAAAAATCATTGTGAAAATTTATGGTAAAAATTTTTGTCTTTCTTGTTTGTCATGTTTAATGTTATTTAAGTCTCTTTTGATACTCCAGGAGTTGTCAGCTATCATTCGTTTGTGCCACTGTCCCTGGAAGCGATTTTCCATTGTTTTGATATCCTGATGAAATCTTTCTCTTTGCTCATCACTCATATCGCCGCAATTATCTAGAAATTTCTCTAGATGGTTATGTAAAAAGTAAACTTTAATACTAATATTAGCTTATTACCGATAAAGTGTATTACTGATAGAGTTTATCAAATAATTTGAATTTTGGCGATAAACTGGAGAAATTCGGTACTTCTGTTTTTGAAATATCTTACTAAAAGAGATTTTTTCTTATAAACATAGTTTATATCAGGTTACTGACATAAATTGCTCGGGCTACATGAAAATTGATGGGTTTCTACAACTTTTATTAAATAAATTTTGCGATCAGCAAAAATCGTAAATTGATTATTTTTCCAAAAAAATTGCTAACCATAAAAATCTAAGTTCATTTTCAGAATCAACTTCCATCAAATTATACCAAAAATATGTTTTATTTCTTGGCACCGAAAATCGTGTTGACCCGTGTTATCAATGAGCATTTCTTATTTTTGTACTATGCGTTTATACTTTATATATATATATATATATATATATATATATATATATATATATATAATTTTATATATTCTACAATTGCATGGCTAATACATATTTCGCAGCCATATGCTGCTCGTCAGACCCAAACGATACAATAGTTAATTATTCCAAAATCCAGTTATATATATATATATATATATATATATATATATAAAAACGTCAGTACTTATGTCTTGATTAATTTTAACAACCAACTTTTCCAAATTACGAATAGTACTTTTCAGAAAAGGAGGAAATTCCGTCGGAAATTGTTAGTGTTTTATTTCGGAAAAAATGTACGAGAAATATATTCTAAGATTTCGTCGTTCTTAAATCATCATCAGGGTAGTTGTGAAAATTACTGAATATAGTAAAAAAAAATTAAATGTTATCACAACGCTATTGTTTTAAATAAGCTGCTAGATGTATATGATGAAAGCGCGCCGGGTGCATTTTTGGATCTAAAATTATAGAACTAATAAGTGTTTTGACATAACCAAAGAGTGATGTTACGTAAACAAATTGTGAAGTGATGTAAAAGAAGTTTGACGTTTATTTGCCTGTTGTTGTTTTTTATTGCTACCTTTAAGTTTAAATTGTTTTTCTTCATTAAAATTTACTGGCTAAATCAGTCAGTCATTTAAGAGCCATACGTAATATACACGCTTGGGCGATCATATGAAAAGGGACTGGCAAAAGGTTGCCATTATTTTCTGCGGTAGACTGCTTGACAACCAAAGCTATAGAAAACAATCTGTTCTTTTATTTAACCTATAGCTGGAGAGAAAAGATAGATTGATACCTTTCCCAAAGGGTATTTGCGCATAAGTGAATGCAACTGTACCACAATGCATATCCTAAATACACAGAATATATATATATATATATATATGCACACATATATATATATGAATATATATATATATATATATATATGCACATATATATATATATATATATATATATATATATATATATATGCAATTTACAGTTCGTCACTTGTCCTGACGATCCGGCGAGTGAAACCGCGGTCGGCTTTGGCTCACTTTTAGATTTAGTTCGCATCTTTGCTCTACTTTCGTACTTTCGTACCTTCGTATTAATATTCAGGTCTTTACTGTTAAGGTTTTCGTCATGTTTTTTTTTCTTTTGAACACAGCTTTTGCTTTGTTTGTTTCTTTTTTTATTCCCCTCTACCCAATTAGTATTACCTTTTGGGATTGACGACTAAATTTACCGTTTTGTTCACAGTAGGACTTAATGATTTTAGTAATTATTAGTGATACTGTTTTCTTAGTACGTATTACAATAATATATATAAACGCTCTCACGCCCCGATTGAACACTATGGAGGACTGGTAGACTGAAAAAAAACAGTAGCTACTCACGCATCTACGCATCGTTCATTCAGTAATGAATCTGAACACTCTCGGCTACTGGCCTGTGTATACATTATATATAACACGTTAAGTCCGCCTTCCTCTACCGAGGGCTGTTAGCTCAGATGTAAAATTGTCGACTAATGTCAATTCGGTCGGGTTTTAATCCTGGCTAGAATCAATCGGACATCTAACCGTACTGATGAGATGTGATACAGCGAAACATATCTGTCTGCGGATGACCATATATATACACATATAAATCCCCAAAGGAAGGGTATATAGATAAAAATCACAAAAATCAAATCATTTTAATATTAATTTTATCAATATAAAATGATCCAGGTGGAGTACTCGATGTAAACAGTATAATCTATTTACAGAGCCAAATACGTATATATATATCAATAAATTCCGAAATTTATATTCCGTTGAATAGCTATTTCAGCGAGAAAACTTTTGCTGAAATAGCTGTTCAACGGAATGTAAATTTTGGAATTTATTGATATATATATATATATATATATATATATACTAATCAAAAACCTAGTACATATATTGGTTTTACCACAACCACGCTCTCCCGTAGACTTACATGTCATCTTTCTGATCAGAGTACTATTAAACAACATTTCTCTGAAAAACATAAACATGTAGGTAATATCAGACAGATTTTGGTCAACAATACGGTGATCCTTACTCATACACACAGTAAGAGGAACCTGCAGATATTGGAGGCCATGTACATCAAATCAAAACAACCAACACTCAATAAAATCAACTTTAAAACAGGAAATAACATATTACATTGCATTTGACTAGATGGTTTTGTTGTCATTTCGCGCTATCCCGCGGTGTGACGTCATAAAACCGCATCGCAAACTTAAGAACTGCGTTGATTATTTTTGGTAACTATTGCCGTTGCCAAGCGGAGTTTTATATCAACACAAAATAAAATCGTCAGTGATGGTGGATTTTATAATATTTCAGTTTAAACTACCTCTCTGAAGATGGCTCATGTGAGCCGAAAGCTTAGAAGAAAACCAATAAATAATTATCCAAATGTTGGAGAATTTTTGTCTTTATTTTCAACTGAAATTAAAGCAAAAATACGACGTTTAGAACGGCTCATGATTAAACATAATAGACATTCATTGTCTCTTATATTTAATAGAATATGTTTAGAATATATATATATATATATATATATATATATATATATATATATATATATATATATATATATATATCCGCAGACAGATCTGTTCATCAGTACGGTTAGACAGCCGATTGCTTTTTTACCCAGGATTGAAACCCGATCGAATTGGCGTCAGTCGGCGATTCTACCTCTGATCTACGGGCGCTTAGTAGAAAAAGGCAAACTTTTTAGCATGTATATTATCATTATACACACCCAATAGCTGAGAATGTTCTAATTCATTGCTTAATGAACGATATATATATATATATATATATATATATATATATATATATATGCAAGGCAGTAAAGCAACTAAAACGCATAAGGATATAGTGAAGCGATAATAAGAATTCAGAAGACATACATTTACAACTGACATATCATTTAAAATATTAAAGAAGGAGCATGAATCCGAAAGGGAACTCCACAAACAATATATGCTCTAGAAGAAAATATAAAACATAGAACGTACGGATGTCTCTAGCTATTTTCAACTGTAAAACGCTCTGACCTTACAATTTCCATTATAGTATTTACAGAAAATATACAGAGAACCTTCATTACTTCAGTGAAAAATTGTTGTGGTGAAATCTTCGTCACCAATTTGTTGTGGAGTTGTGGCGAAACTTCACCGCGAAGTTGTGGTGACCGGTTTGTGCCGGAAGGAAAACACGGAATACTGAAGGAGTATTATAATAACAAGAATATATACAAAGTTAGTGTTAAATAGAAATAAGTAAGTCCAAACAGTGCTTATTGTCTGACTAGTAGCTGGATTTAATTGCGTCTCAGCTACGTCCTCCAAAAGTCACGCAGGTAATTATATATAACAAGAGGAAGAGTCCATTCCTCGTAGGAAGGCACCATAACAAAAATGTACTGAAGCTAAGATACCAGATTCTTCTTTGGAATTTATCAAGAAACTTTTAAATGTATAGAAAGAGCACCAGACAAGATGTGGCAGCAGTATTCAATGCAAGGATGAATGGATGACTTATAAATATCTAAGATAGATTCTGGAAAGAAAAATTATCTCGTACCAAATAGTGAACGAATTTTCCTAGCTGCACACTTAGTAATTGATTCAATATACTCTTTCTATTTCATGCCACTTCATATCAAGTCGCATAGAATGTAAATTTATGCGCCTTGACCTCAGAAAAGGATGAAAATCAAAACAGTTTCCTTTTGACCTGCAGGTTTAAATATCTATTTGTTTTCCCGTGAGCTTCGTTAACCTTCCCAAGAAAATCATCAAAAGCATTAAACTGTAAAATAATCGGCCATTTAATTTGCGTGTTGACCATTATCTTTCATTCTTTTGATATATTTCGCGGAAAAAACATAGAAAGGTTGTTTTTTCTGCTTACATTCTTTGTTGCTTCAATATTTCTTTTGATACAAACAATATATTTTAAGAATGAGGCGTTCTTTTCGAATCTTCTGCCCATTTAATGCTCGTTGTTTAATCTATAATCTAATCTCTTAATCTCACGAGTTTTGCCTTTTCCCTGTCGTTTCTACCCCTGTCACTTTCTTTCTCTGTCTCTCTCTTACACATGTTCTTCTTCCAATACTGAGTAAGTGCTTTATTGCCATCACATATTTATTACCACATGATGCAAGCGTGCGTCTTGATTCTGTCATATGTGTGTCCATTGTATGGTTTTATTTAAGTTGGTAGAAAAACGTACAAACTTTAGTATTAATTGAAATGATCCTTCTTGAAACTAAAACTTTTAAAGTCGCTAGAGGACGTGCCAATGGTGGAATATAAAGTCACTACCAGTCACGTACTTAGTCTTGGTGCTTGAAGAGCACGCTTGTGACTGTGTACTCACAATTGGGTATGACGAGAGACAGAGGATTAACAAACTGATAACAGGAAGTTGAAATAGTGCACAAGTGAAATATAGTTCTTCTTCTTCTTCTTCTTCTTCTTCTTCTTCTTCTTCTTCTATGTGCTATGTTGTTATGGTGGACTCACCTGTCTAGGGATAGTGGACTCTCCCTTCTAATATAAGTAACAGTGTAGCGAGTAGTCAGGGAGAAAATACGAGTCTGCGACCTGGCAAGTTACTCTGCGTTACTACGTGATAATACAAAGTTCCCACCAGTACGTCGAACCTAAGGGACCGACATTTGTACTTACATACAACGCACAATCTTCTATGTTGTACAACAACTTGGCGACGAGAATTCGAACAAACCTCACGTGTTCACAACATGTCCCTTTAGGTCGTAGGCGATCATGGTCTTCCACGTCTCCCTATCCCTGCTCTTAGCACACTTGCCCCTGTTACTACACCCAAATCCCGTTCTGCCATCTACTTGCTCAGGTCCGTAAACATATACAACAAAAAATTTAAAAATCCAAAGAAAACAGTTCATTTTCGACCGTTTTAACATAATATCTCATAACATTACACTGCACATGAAAAAATTATCTTCTAATATGAATTATGGCGTTTTTTAAACGATTAATAATTTCTGTTAATTATAAGTATAATTTGTGGGTGTTTTTTCTAGTAAACAAACATTTTTGTTTATAGATCTTCTTCTTCTATGTGCCATGTCCTTTCAGGACATAGGTGATCATGGTCTTCCTAGTCTTCTTATCACTGGTGTCTTTTAGCACGCTTGCTCCTGTTACCCCACCCGAACACTGCTCTGCCCTCCACTTGCTCAGGTCCATCAAGTACGTTACCCGCTGCTTTGCACTTGTTTCTCTTTCCCTCTATCTGACCTGTGAATATCAGATTCTCCAATCCTTCCTTCCTCATTACATGTCTCAGGAACTTTAGCTCTTTTTCTGATGCTCAATACTAACTTCATTTTCGTTTCCATCCTTTCCAAAACCTCATCTTTGCTCACATGCTCGATCCATGCCAGTTCACCTTCGGATCTCAGTGTCGCACTTTCCGTCTTCTGTTAGAACACTTCCCAGGTACTTAAATTTTTGTACCTGCTTGATTTTAGTATATCCAACCTGTAATTGGGATTTTGGGCTCCTTTGCGGATGATCATACATTCGGTTTTATTTTTCAACATTTTTTATCTTCCTTTTTTAGTAGATTTCATAGTTTTTCCCGTGTCGGCTATCAGCACTATCATCTGCGTATGCAATATTCTTCAAATTGTGCCTGCAGATGACGATTCATGACATATCTTCTAGTGTCTAGTTCAGTAGATCCGGTAGAGTTAAGCTTCCTAAAAGAGATGGTACCCATAGATACTAAATTAACAATGGTGAATCTAAATTTAAAAAATGTCAAATTAAAATGTAATAGTTAATATTATCTCTTTACTTTGATTTGAAACCCTTTCACACAGACTAAACTTCTCGAGCCCCTCGATGTTCTATCCCTATTCTTACAGTATGTATTCTCACGAGCTACATTCTTTGGCAGTACCACCACCACTACCTTTGTAACCGAATACCCGCCACGCTACGTACAAAAGTGTAATTCATCCTTATTTGTTTCTTATCCGGAGACATATTGATGTGGCTAAAGATGCCTGCCAAAAACTAAACAGAGTATTAAGAAACAGAAAAAATTCGCCAGAAACAAAGAAAAGAGTATTGAACTATTACGTGATATTTGTCCTACTGTATGGCAGCGAATTCTGGATAATCTTCTCAAAGATGAACAAGATACTTGAAGCAACAGAAGTATAGTTCTACAGAAGGGTGCTGAGGATACCACAGATCAAACATGTGAGAATTAACATGGCTGTGAAGAAAATAGAAACAAAAAGGAATTTTATACTTAACATCACGAAGAAGCATTTGAAAATTTTGTGGCTCGTAATGAGGAAGAAGGGTTTAGAAAATCTTATATTCTCAGGACTGATTGAGTAAAGAGGTACAGAGGGAAGCGACATGTAATATATTTGATGAGACTAGGTAAAAAGATGGTAGACAGGGTTCGGCAGAAATAAAAAGAAAAGAATTAATTAAAAAATTAAAATTTGTTATACCAGCGTCAGGAAGATGTGGAGAGCCATGATCACCTACATCATGAGAAACAATGCATATAAAAAAAGAAGATTCTCAGAGTAAGAAGTAAGTTTGATTCGGACAGCTTCTTTGCAAGAATTGCTGCTTTATACAAGGTAACCAAAAAAGTTCTGTCCGTTTTTTATTAGACATTGACTTAAGTTAAAATATATATATATACGAAATACGTGTAACAATTGTTTTCAAATTCGGACAGCCAGAACTAGGAACATAAGACGTTATAAAAAACACGCGCACCGTGCCCGGTCATCAGTTCTATGCCGGACAGCTGTGAGAAAGATGGAAGTGTCTAGAGATCTCGTTCGGTTTACTTTACGACTTCAAAGTTGGCTTATCATCAGCTGCATCAAGTCGCCGCATATGTCAAGCGTTTGGGAATAGTGCTGTAGATTAACGTAGTGCAAGGCGTTGGTTTCGAAAATTCAAGTCGGAAGATTTGTCTCTCCATGATGAGACTGGCAGTGGATGACCACAGGTCTTGAATGACGGAGTCCTGAAGACGGCCATTGAAGAAGACAGTAGTATAACGTGTGGTAAACTTGCAAGACAGTTCAGCGTTTCTGATGAAACAGATACACTTCACCTGCACCGCCTAGGTAAGACGTACAAGCTGAGCAAGTGAATTCCGCAAACTCTGTTGGAGGTCTACAAGAGACTGGCAACCTGCGTATCGCTGCTTGTTCAATCGAGTGCTTACCAATGATAAAAATTGGGTTCTGTACGAAACTCCCAAGCTTTCCAGACATTGGTTGTCTCCTCACACAGCAAGACCGCCTATGCACCCACGCAAGATTATGCTTTGTGTCTGGAGGACAGGTCGTCAAGTGGTTCAATCTGAACTGCTACCAACGGAGACCTATATAGAGACCTATACTCGCAGCAACTGAAATGTGTGCAACAGGCATTGCGCCAGAAGAAGCCAGCACTGGTGAATCGAAAAGGGGTGCTTTTCCTCTATGACAACTCCAGGCCGCATTTCGCTTGAGTGGTCAGGGATACCATACAGCAACTTGGGTAGAAGACTTTGTGCCATCCATTTTATTCACCTGACCTTGCGCCATCCGATTACCACCTCTTCCACCCCTGGATAATCATCTTCGTGCGAAATTCTTCACCAATGTAGCAGACTTGCGCAAAGCCCTCACGGACTTCTTTGCATCAAACCCACCTCCGAGTTCTACCGCAAAGGCATTGAACAGCTAGAGACACGTTGGCAGAAGGTGCTGGATGCCGATGGTGATTACTTCGAAGACTAAATGTAAGTTACACATACTGTGAAGCGTTTTCTTTCTTATTTTTTTTTCTTTAAGAACGGACAGAACTTTTTGGGTACCATGTAGGAGAGACACCGAGCAAGATATTTTCCCAATCACTACAATCTTGTTCTCTGCAAGTCTAGGGTTAACCGTTATCTTTTCTGCATAGCCCCATAAGCATTACTTACCTTTTCTGCACAGCCCAATAGGCATCACTCATCTTTTCTATTTCTATAACTCAAGTACACTAACCCTGCGTATAGTCAGTTAGTCAGTTAAATGCCATACGCGAAACACGCTTAGGCGATCATGTCTCGAAAGAGACATGACTGAATGGGCAGAAGATTATCCCGCAGTAGGTTGCCATTGCTTTCTGCGGTAGATTGGTTGCCAGCCAAGGCTATAGAACCCAATCTGTCCTGATATTTAACCCATAACTGGAAGGAGAGACGAATTAATACCTTTCCCAAGGGTATTTGCGCAGAAGTGAATGCAATGAATTCAACTGGAATTCGAACTCGGCGCCCAGATTTCTCGTTCCGAGCCGATATCCATTGCACCACAACGCACATCACAACGTGCGTATAGTACCCAGCGCAAATGACGTCATTTGAATTACAATTTTGTATATCTGATTTTCTTACCGAAATAATCTATTTTTCAGTTCCTGTTAATATTAACTCAAAGTACTAAGTTTGAAGTGTCTGCATGTAAAAATATTTCAAATAAAGATTTACATTTTCAAAATCGGTTATGATATACCTATGGTTAGTAGTGGTGTAACTTTAATTGACGGTTAGTGTCAGTTAAGTACCGTACATTATTTATAATTTAACAAAATATCTAATGAACAGCTTTGGCATTAGAGATCTTACACAGAACATACCTCCTTATTTCTCTATAAGAGACTCAGAGCAATCATCAATGCTTGCAAGAAATACTGGTAGGCGAGAAGATATTATTAACATCGCACAATAAAAATACATTTTGACATTTAATACATGTTTACTTTACTAAGACGTGTACTTAAACCATCTATTATATCGCTATTCATCATTTAGCATCTCTCTGCAGTTGCATATGACCCATTTCCGGTGTGAATTGCGGTCTTAATTAGATTAGATATTATCTCTGTTTTTTTAAAGTTTGCTCTTCTTAATCGATAGACATATTTGTGCATTGCTCTGTGTTTTGATCTACTTTTCTTTATCAAGAAAATGCAGAATAATATTTTTTTCAGCAGACATAAAGGTTATCGGAGCGAGTGTAAAATCAGCTAATTTCATAATTTTTGCTTTCAATTTTTACTAATGCCCTTGGGAAAAGAATGATTTCATCTATCCGGATGGTGGGATGACTAGACGACGTGAGGAAGGAAAAATATGAAGTCAAAACAATTAAGCGTACTAATGTCCATTGGCGTCCCTTCAAGAATGTCCATGATGAATATGTTCCACCAGAAGAAACGCCTACAGCTCGACACATGACTATTATAGGCTGTTGGCCTTGTTCACAAGACATAGTTCACACATTTCGTAAATTAGGAACACGTGAACGATAGATTTGTTCATTAGTTTTGTTAGTTTAACTGCATATCAACTCCATATTGGTCATTTAATACCGAAATTTCATTTGATTAGCAGCTTTGAAGTAATAAAATATGATATACAAGGGTGAGGGCAAAATAATGAAAACACCTTGAAATTTCAAGTAAATTTATTTCAGTATGGGGTAGGACGGTCTTTGGTAGTAATTACAGCTTTAATTCTTTGAAGGATCGACTCCTACAAAGTTTGAATTTTTTGTAGAGAAATCTTTATGCATTCTTCAGCTAAAACAATCTCTAATTCTTTTAATGATGATGATGTAGAAGATCAAATCCTTACTTCGTGGTGGCCAGATGTTCTACTTCACTAGAATGTTCCTCGTACCATTCAGCTATAAATTTAGCACTATGAATGGATGCGTTATCATCCTGAAAGATGACATTTCACTCTGGAAACAGTTCCTGAACCAAAGGATGAAGATCACTTAGAATTATTAAAAAGCCCTGGCTGTTAATTTTAATAAACTTTTTTTAAATAAAATCTGGAAGAAAAAAAGAATTTTAGCAAAAAAATGAAGCACTACTAATATTAAAACAATAAACATAAAAATCGACAAACTTTTGATAGTTTAATCAAATTTTCCAAATGATGTTATTATGGTACGAAGTGTTTTCATTATTTTTCCTACCCCTGTACGTTATTCTGATTTTCTAATTGAGTACATGATAGATGATACTCAGCTTTTATGTAGAAACATGCTTCTGTATACATACTTACTAGAGGCGGTGATATGGAAATTTTCAAAGCGCAGTTTTGATGTGGCACAAGGCCGAAAGTTTGTGAGACACAGTGAGAATCGAACTCACTACTCAATTTTAATGGTTTTAGCAAGAACTATAGGCGGTTATATGTGTGTTTTATTTGTCATTTTGTTGGAGTTATATTTTAGAATACGGATTGATTTAAGAAATTGTAGGATATTATACAGACTAATGTCATGAAAGCTCTTTTGAGTTAATTGGTTGGTTGATTTTTTTTTTTGCGGCATATCAAGCTATTTAACGCCAAAATATAAATATTGAAGGCACATTAATAATATTGATATAGAAGGCAATTTTATCTGTAGTTGAAGGCATGCAATTAATTTACAAACTGCATTTGCTATTCGGTGACTGCTATCGTTGCTTAGCAATGTTTTATGTCAAGACAAGAAAAAATCATCTTTGATGATCAATGTCTTTATGTTAACGTCCCTGTAACCTCTCTGAAAAGCTTAGAACCAGCAAAATAAAACATACTCAAATGTTGGACAATTTTTGTCTTTATTTTTACCTGAAATTAAAGCCGAAATACAATATATATAACGGGTCATGATTAAACATTGTAGACATTCATTGTCTGTTATATTTAACAGTATATGTTTAAATATATATATATATATATATATATGTGTGTGTGTGTGTGTGTGTGTGTGCTAATGTTGATAGGAAGAGTCATGATAGCTAAATATACCTCTCCGAAGCACCTATTTACATATGAATTACATTGTATTACTTATAACCTCATTTTTATCAACAATTTAGGTTCATATTACCCAGACTCAAATAAGCAGAATTTAATGGGGTACAAGACACGAAATTTGGAGCACCCAATAAGGTCCTTACTTGCTGTAGAATAATGAATTCTCATGAATGAATATATGCTATTCATATACACGTACAAATTAGTATGCGTATGTGTGTATGTGTGTGTTCGTCGGTGTAAAAATGAAGATAGAAACGAAATATATCTGTAAAGACAATACAAATGAAAATAAGAGAAGAGAAAGATTTATATACCAACATGTTTCGTTCCTTTTACACTCGCTCCGATAACCTTTATGTCTGCTGAAAAAAATATTATTCTTCATTTTCTTGATAAAGAAAAGTAGATCAAAACACAGAGCAATGCACAAATATGTCTATCGATTAAGAAGAGCAAACTTTAAAAAAAAGAGATAATATCTAATCTAATTAAGACCGCAATTCACACCGGAAATGGGTCAAATGCAAGAGATTTTAATAAGTAACCTGTATTAATACAAAGAAGTAACGCGTTGCAAAATAAAACGTTCAGTTTTCAATTTTAGAATTAGAGAATGCTTTAAAATGTTCTAAAACTTTACTGTGTATTGAAATATAAACTATGGAAGACGGTAAGTGACTTAATATCTTGGTCTATTAAACGGAAGAGAGCTAAGATTATTGTTGTTATTGATTTTGTAGACATGTAATACATACTTATTTTATTTTCTTTGTTTAATTTATAAAAGTATTTAATTTTAAGAAACAGGTGTTAACTATTTTCTTTTCATTTGTTTACATTTTTCTGGTTTATGCTGACTTAAGAAAAGGAGCAGTTTCTTTAAGAAACAGATATTGAAAAATCTAGGGTGTAAGTTAATATTTTGGCATGAATTGGCAATTGTCCGTTTAAGAATATTTGGCTAAGTAAAATTTCTCTTTTAATAAGTACTTCATTTGCAAGAAATGGTGATTGTGTCCAACTAACAGCTTCAAATGCTATCGAAACGAAGTAAATGCTCCTATTGCCAGCAAACGAGAAATACTTAAATATCACGGGGCTAATGATTTCCT